>CM076569.1:572195308-572795308 GCA_034641835.2 Pinus albicaulis
CCGTCTGTTGATTGTTTGGTTTGATCAAATGCGTCCACATACTGTCCCAGGATATTGTTTGAAAATTGAGTGGAAATTGAGGCCACATTCTCTTCTTACTGTTATTCAATGACCTAGATATTCCTTCAACGGTCAATTGATAGGAAACTTCTTGAGCAAGAAGTTTGTCTGGAACAAACAGTGGAAGAACATGTGGCTCCACTATACTACCAAAAACCCTGATGTATGTGAATTTTTCCTCCCCAAACCAATCTCCGATTGCAGATAGGTCGGCCTTAGCTTTATCAGAAAATCTAGGCGGAAAGCGATTAAAAATGGTTTGGAAAACAGGGATGAGGAAACCATGACAGATTCTATATACATTAGCTTGGAAATGAGCCTTCCAAAGCAATTTATGATAAATATGAATTGGAACAGGGTTTTTAGGAGTCCATTTCCATCCAAATAAAGGAAATTCGGAATTGAAACAAAGAGCATCAAGAATATAGGCACAAAAGAAAAAGGGAGTAGAATTTCCAGCAGTTTTTTCTTGTCTGTATTCAAGTATCCTATTGGCCATTCTATCAGAAAGAATAACGGCCCAATCCATAATGTCGGAATTCACAGCAGCTAGGATTAATGGGACCATTTGTATAGAAAACCTAGCTGAATTATCATTGCCAAATAATCTACACATCATGGCAGCTGCATAGCAATATGGAGGCAGAAGAGAATCCACAGAATACATACCGGATGCTTCATTTCGGTGCTTCTCTGGGTTTTTCCTCCAATCTTTGATAGGGTCAGATTGGACTTTGTTGCTGACTTCGATTTGCGTACGTCGATTGATCGCATCGGAAGTTATAAATAACTGTTTTAAACTCTTAGCGATTGAAAATTTCCGATTGGACTAATCGCATCGAAGGATTTGAAATAGGCATATGAAATTTCTTTTAAAGATTATCTCCAATTCTCCGATTGCGATTGAACTTTTAAATTTGATTTGTTTTTTATGATAAGGCCTTGTATATTAGATCGGATCATAAGTTTTTGAATGTTGAATTTGTTTGGTAACAATATGAAATTTTCCAAAACAATGAATTTTATTTCTAAGTGTTTTATTTCTATATAAAAAGGAAAAGAAGAAAGGGACCCTATTTCTAAATTTTATTTCTAAAATTTAAGAAAAAGGGAGGGTTGTTGTATAGTACAACAATCTAAGCATTCACTTGAAAGAACCAGTTATCTCGGAATTTCTAAGTGTTTTATTTCTAAAAAGAAAGGGACCCTATTTCTAAATTTTATTTCTAAAATTTAGAAAAAGGGAGGGTTGTTGTATAGTACAACAATTGCCGATTCACTTGAAAGAACCAGTTATCTCTGAAAAATAGAATAAATACTATATCTTAAGTAAGTAAAGATTTTTAAAGGTAAATAAAAATTATCCTAGGATAATCAAAAATAAAATCTAACTTATGAAAAGAATAAAAATTATTAACAATTTCTTTCTAGTTTCTTGAGAATAAAAACATTTTGAGTTGTCTTAAGCTTTGATTGGTATTAATAATGAAGTAAGTGGATTTCTTCAAGCTTGGTTTTGATAATATACTCTATTGTCATAGGCATTGCCTCTGCTGCCCGCAAACGTTCATAGTCTCGACAGGGTTACCTTTTAACCATTAATTGTTCATTGTCCCATTCAACTAAGATTATGACTTTTTAAAAGATAAATTCATAAGATATGTTATCTCATGTTTTTGTCTTTTATTTATTTTTTTATTTCTTTTTTAAGAGCCATTGTTCTGGTTTGGTAGCCAGTTGTTAACAATGCCATTCAATAGTTATAATTAAAACTGAACAAGCTGGCTCATGATGAGACCCCTTGTCTTATATTAATAAGCCATTACCCTGTTTTGATAGGCAGTATTGGTAATGTCAGCTTTATTATTTCTTATGAATATGGTAAGTCGGCTCGTGATGAGACCTCTTATCTCTTAAAAAAATGTTTTCAATAATTTCTTAGAATTATATTCTAAAAAATCACAACATAAATGAATGGGGTGAACTAGTCTTATCCTTAAGAATCAATGGATGACAATTTTCTGAGTTTTTTGAGTACCAAGACTTGAATAATCTTTACTTTTATAGATAACTTCTCTCTGCTTAATAAACTTATAATGATTTACATTTTCCTCAAGTTTTTCCAAAAAGATTATGCAAATAATTGGTATAATCTTTCAAAGTTTAACATCTTATTTAAAACTATCAAGAGAATATAATCATTTCTTTAAAAATTCTTATTTACTCTAAAATAAATATTTATAATATTTTCCTTAAGAATTTTCTATCAAGTAAACAGTCAATTAGAGACTTATTAACAACCTTTATTTATAAAAACAATAAAAGACTTTTGCAAAAAGGAATATGTACAATTTAAGAAGGGGTTACCTCCTTATGAGAAGAATTTCTTTAAGATAAGCCCATTTACGGGAAGAGATTCTCTCTTACCTGTTAGATCTTGGAGCATGAATGTATTTGAGCCTATCTTTTCAACGATCTGAAATGGTCCAAGCCACATCTTTTGAAATTTGGTATGTTTACCTTTTTCTTCATGTGCCTTATCCCATTTTAGAACAAGATCACCAATTGACAAATTTTTGGAGCCGGTAGAACTTGCATCAAAAGAAGATTTCACAAGTTGTTGATGTTTTTCATGAACAATTCTAGCTTTCTCTCTCTCTTCTTCTAGTTTAAGGATTTGATCATACCTCAATTCAACGGATGAAGAAGGATTTTCTTCAATAAATTGTACCAGGGCTAATGATGGAAGAGTTAAATTTGATGGTATCACAGCTTCTTTTCCATAAACTAAATTAAAAGGTGAAGTTCCGATTGAAGCTTTCTCTGTAATACGATCAGCCCATAATGCAAAGATTAAAGATTTATGCCAATTCTTTTGATTTTGATCAATAGTCCTTTTAATAATCTTGATGAGATTTTTATTAGTGGATTCAGCTAATCCATTACCTTGTGGGTAATAATTTGCTGAATATTTGAGTTTAAAACCTATTTTAACTGCAAATTCAATTAAACTGTTTCCTGAGAAATAAGATGCATTATCAAAGACAAGAGCTTGAGGTACACCAAACCTGGTTATGATAAATTGATCTATGAAATCAATAATTGCATCAGAATTGGCTACCTTCAAAGGGATTTCCTCTACCCACTTTGTAAAATAATCGGTTGCAGTAAGAATGTACTTGTGCTGCTTGGAAGAATGAGGTACTATCTCACCAATAATGTCAAGTCCCCATTGTTCAAATGGTTGCTCAATATTTACTGGTTGCAAAGGAAAAGCTGGTTTCCTTTGCCTTCCACTTGCAGTTTGGCAGATTCTGCACTTTCTTACATATTCATGTATATCTTTAAAAAGGGTAGGCCAATAATAGCCAGCACGAATTATTTTGTGAGCTGTGGTATCACCTCCAAAATGACCTCCTGCTGGTCCATCATGCAACTCCTGCAAAACCTTTTCAACCTCAGTCTTTTCTAGACATCTCAACAAAATTGAATCATAATTTTTTCTAAACAACACATTATCAATGATCTCATATTTAACAGCTTTTAATCTTAAAGCACGATTTTTCTTATAACTGAGATCAGAAGGAGCATACCCATTTTTTAAGTAATAGATGAGATCAGAATACTGAGACTCAGAATCCGTAACACTTATCTGATTTACTTGAATATCTTGATTTGAATGATCATTGTCTGGTATATTATGAGCTCCTGCTAATAATCTGCAAAAACCTTGTCCTCTAATAATCTTAGCTGGTTTAATATCAACATCATATTCTTGTAGGGCTGTTACCCAGTTAGCTCGTTTTTCTCCTACTTCTCTCTGAATTAATAATTGCCTCACTGCTGAGAATGGGACAATGATTTTTGTATGAGTTTTTAAGAGAAAAGGTCTAAAATGCTTGATTGATTTGAACACAGCAAAGGCTTGTTTTTCAACATCGGAATAATTCAGTTCAGCTCCTTGCAGATTTGAACTGAAGAATGAAATTGGTGCTTCAATTTTTTGATCATTGAGTTGTGTTAAAACAGTTGCATAAGATGTCTCTGTGGCTAAAGTATACAAAATAAAATCTTTAGAAAAATCCGGAGTACTTAATGCTGGTGCATTAATGATTGCCTGTTTGATTAACTCAAAGGCTTCTTTCTCTTTATGCCCCCATTTGAATACTGAATTCTTCTTGATCATATTTTGCATAGGTAAAACAATTAAAGAAAAATCAGGAATGAATCTTTTTACAAAAATGATCTGTCCAAGAAATGATTGCATGGATTTTTTGTTATGAGGTAAAGAAATATCAGAGATCTCTTTAACTCTGTCTGGATCAATGTATATACCATCTTTTGATACAACAAATCCTAAAAGTTTTCCTTCACCTAAAGCAAAGAAAGATTTTTTCGGATTTAATGAAATACCAAACCTTCTACATCTTTCAAATATTTGTTTAAGATCATGTAGATGATTGGTTCTGTTTTTAGAGAATATTGTTATATCATCGAGATAAACAACAACCGATTTATTGATCAGACCTTTAAATGCTATGTCCATGGCTCTTTGGAAAGTTGCTCCTGCATTTATTAATCCAAAAGGCATTTTTTGATAAGCATAAGTTCCCCATGTCGTTCTGAAAGTTGTTTTCAATCTGTCATCTGGATGAACTAAGACTTGATTATAGCCTGAGACTCCATCAAGAAAGGACATAATTTCAGAACCAGCTACTTTTTGGAGTATCTGCTCCATGGTTGGCAATGGGAAATTGTCTTTCAAAGATGCCTTGTTTAAATTTCTGAAATCAATGCAGATTCTTATATCACCATTTTTCTTCCTTACAGGTACCATATTGGAAACCCAATTGGAATGCCTGACAGGAAAAATGATTTTGGCTTTCAAAAGTTTATTAAGTTCTGATTTGATTTGATCTTCAAGATTTGGATGAACTTTCCTTAGCTTCTGTTGAACAGGTTTGATATCAGGAAGCATTGGAATTGTGTGTTGAATAATTGAAGTATCATATGTTTTTAAATCATCATAATTCCAAGCGAAGACATTTTTGTACTTGCTCAATAGTTTAATGAAGGCATCCCTTTCCTCTGATGTTAAATTAAGTCCTAAATTAACATTTTGAGGTTTTGAATCAGAACCAAGATTCACTAATTCAAATTTCAAAGTAGAACTTTGAAGCTAGGTATTAGTGACTTTCTTGAATCTGTCTTTAATATCATACAAGTCCTCCAATCTAACAACAGATTTCGGAATGGGATTTTCATTACTTTTTGAAGAAATTTGTAAGTCATGTTTTTCTTCGTCGATAATTTGATCATCATATGATTTCTCAGAAGTCATGAAGTTCAAGATATCTTGATCATGGTAAAAAACTCTCCAATTTGTAACATTGTCTGGGACAGATGGTCTAAAAAGTAATTCTATTGAAAATCTATCTGGGCTAAAATCTTCATAAGGTATGAGTCTGGAAGCAACATTGGCTAGCAAGTCTGCTGCTGAATTTTGAGACCTAGGGATGGAAGAAATATTGAATGCAGAAAAGTGTGTGGTGAGTTCTTGAACTAGCGATTGATAATGTTTGAGGTGATTTGAAAGACAGTGAATTGTATTTCTCACCTGTTTGACAATAATTTCAGAATCGCCGAATACTTTCAAATATTGCACTTTAAGGCCAATTGCTTTATACAAACCTTGGACTAGAGCTTCATACTCAGTTGTATTGTTCGTGCATTCAAATTCTAACCTACAGGACAGCATTGTCTTTTCACCTTGCGGGCTAACCAAGATACACCCTGCTCCTGAACCTTCGTTAGATTTAGAGCCATCAAAATATAAAGACCAAAATAAAGAAGTATTAACAAGATTATTTACAATTTCCCCCGTATCACTAAAACATCTTGACCTATCAGTTTGTGAATAGTTTTCAATCTGTGATGTTAAACTGTTTACTGAGAAAGGGGATGGTTGGGCAGTGAGATTTCCAAAAAATGAATCTGATGAATAATTTCCCAAGATGTTGTTATTAAATGCAATTGGTTGATTTTCCTGTTCAAAATCTGTGACAGTATGGGTCATGTGTTTCTCTCGATTGATTTTTATTTGATTTGGCTTTCCTCCATAAGGTAACCACATGTGAGACCAATCGGTAGAAATATATCCGTGGAGCTTTTCAGACCAATCTCTACTTAAAATCAACCCATAAAATTCAGGTATATCAGCTATTAAAATATCAATTCGTTGAACTACCCGTGGATCAGCTGCTAACCTGATAGTTACGGAGTTAATCTCTCCTAAAACCTGGACCTTGCTTCTGTCTAACTGTACAATGTGTATGGAAGACTTTTGGGGTTCTATGTTCAGTTTAGAACAAACTGAAGCAGGCATTATATTGGATGATGCCCCTGAGTCAATCAAACAATTGTGTAGGTTTCTGTTGTAGATCTCAAAAGTCAAAAGGAAGGGTGGAGTGTGAGAATTTGATCTATCCCCAATCAGGACTGAATCAGTAGCTTCTATCATACCAGAAGGTGGTTGACCAGAATCGTTTGCAGCTTTAGCACTGGGAAGAGGTGAACAGGGAACAACATTCAATTCTTTGAGAAGCAATTTCTGCTGATGTTTTAATTTGCTAAGTTCAAACATAGTTATGTTTGCCTTAGTTTTCTTCATATCATCAACAATATTGTAATCCATTGAATCGGATACTACTAATGTTTTGGATGTTGGAAGAGTATTTGAAGTTGAAGGTGGGTTTTGGGGAGCTGCTGCGGGTGATTTCTTTGTAGGTACTTTTTCTTTTGTTGTAGCAGCACCTGCACTCCGTTTCTTTGAAGTTGTCTGAACAGGTTCGGAAGTACCTTTACTCCTAGTAGAGACAGGTAAAGCTTCTTCATCATTATCTGTATCGGAGTTGGGTAGTATGAAATCCCACATGCCATGACATTCAACAATTTCCTCTTCATTATAAGTTGATGAGATTGTTTCCTCTTCTTCCTCTTCTTGATCTGATTCTGCATAAGATACGATATTTGGCGGTTTTGATTCGGTTTTCTTATAATTCTTGAAGGGCCTCTTGGTTGAAGTTTCAGCTACTTGTTTCTTAATTTCAATCATTTCATTTGACATAGTCTTGAGAACCTTTTGGAGGCCTTCCATATCATATGGATCTTTTGAGATTTTCTTCTTTGAGTCTTCTTTGAATGAAACTTTTTTGGTTTTCCTTTCCTCAAGAGCCGCTTTCTTTTCTAGAGCATTAATACGTTTTTCCACAGCAAGTGCTTCTTTCATGTTTTCAGCAAGTGTTGGTTTTGCGGCCCTGTCTACAAAAATAGCTATATTGGCGGGTAGGGCAGTAATATACCACTCACTTCTGATTTGTTCACTTGGTTTGGAAGTCGTTGGGATTTTATTCAAAAGTTTATTGAAACGAGCATTAAATTCTTTAATGGGTTCCCTATGCTCTATCCTAAGATTGGAGAGATCATTTATTAGTGTAGCTAAAGATCTATCGTCTCCATACTTAGTGAGAAACTGTTCTTGGAAAATGTCCCAATTGGTAATAGAATCAGAAGGCAGGGAAAAATACCAGGATCCTGCTGATCCTTGCAATGTATAGGGAAAAAGCCTAACAACGACATCTTGCTCAGTCACTCCCTTCAAATTAACTGCTAACATGAAGTTATTGATATGTTCCTCGGCTTGGGTTCCATTTTCTGGATTAAACTTGGGTAGCCATTTTTCAGGAGCATCGGGTAATGCATGTAATGGTGCGGGCATATTGACTGCACCAGGTCTGGTCCATGGATCTGCCATTGTAATACCAGTGGTGGATGATACTGCTGTTGAGATTCCAGATGTCTGGGAATGAATTGATATTGAGGAGTGAATAGTTTGAGATGTTGAAGTTCCCAATTCCTGATTAACAACGATATGTAATGAGGGAGTGGATGGTTGACTTCGCACTGGGGAAGATGAGATGGAAGATGTGGATGAAAGTGCTTCACTGTCAGAATCTTCGGTATTTTTCTTTGCCTTTTTCCTTTTAGGTAAAGGAAATTCAGTAGGTTCAATACCGAGTTTTTCACTCTGAAGTCTAGTAAGAGGGTGAGGTAGATTGAATTGCGAAGTCTCACTGCTTTGAGATAGCTCAGATTTCTGTGGTGAAATCGAGAAGCTCTGAAGTTTCTGGATGAGAGACTGAACTTCAGGAGATTCAAGACTTAATTGTTCTGAAGTATGGTGAGTTTGAGCAGTGATAGTGGATATCTCTTCTTCTTGCTTGGATGTTGAGGAATCAGCAGGCAATTTGGAAGTACGAGGTGATGCGGAGGGAGAATTACTCTTAGAATGGTTTGTAGATTTGGGTTTGCTTGCCATTCACAGTAGGATGCCCTCCTTCTAGCGCCAAAAATGTTGAAGCCTAGAAAATATTTGCTTCAAACATTGGGGGAAAACCACCCGGTCGGGACCTTAAGACAGCTCCTTTTCCGTTTGGGATGGTGGCTCCGACTGGATTTAAAGGACCAGTTTCCTTATAACTAAGTGGATTGAATTGAATGGGTGAAAATGGGACTAAATCAACAGAAAATAAAACTATTTAATCTAAACTAAATGCTGATAAAGAAATTCTAATTTTAACCCGGGTAATAATATGTGAATACAACTTAGGATTGTTTCAATCTAATAATAACCATGAAAATGTATTATTAATTAAATTGAAATGTGCCGAAACGAATAAAGATAACTCTGTTTAATAAATTAAACAGAGTTATATTAGCATATTGCATTCATCATCATATACCATTCATATATGTATATAAATGATAATATTCCAATTATACTCAGAAATGAGAATATAAAGAGGAAATATTATGAAAATCAAATATATAAATGATAGCAAATTCTTCAAACGAATACCATATAACAGAGACAATTAACAATGAACAGATAAAAATACCTCATTCATATTGCAGACTGTCAAATGAAGTATGATACTCTGATCTAGTAACTCAGATGTAAAATTAACTCCAAAGGCACAAAAATGCAACACTTCAAAGATAATTTGAGCACAAAAATCACCAGATGTGATCTTTCATAGAAATATAATAAGGAATGAAGTACAGAAATGTTAGCTCCAAATCCTCAAAATATTACAACTTCCGATCCTTCTCTAACTGCATGAGAGGGATTTAAATAATAAAATTACATAACAAAATCCTAATACTACTGCTACAATCTATCAATTTAAAACTGAAATGCTATTTTGAATAAAACTGATTCATTGTTTTTCTCCGTCGCTTGATGAAGCCAAGTTGCAAATGTTCAACATATCTCGGAGTCTTGGTGGATGACTCATCTCAGTATGCAACTGTCCAGCATAGGTGGCATCAGAAAATTCTGGAATTAGACAATCGATAGCGTTTGATAGAATTTTGATAGCTGTCTGTTGATTGTTTGGCTTGATCACATGAATCCACATACTATCCCAGGATATAGTTTGAAGTCTGCCGATTTGTTGACTTTTCCTTTCCATTTCTTCTCTCCACCTGTCTTCAGTTTCTTTTATCTTTACACTGTCAATAATCCATCGAACTACATCATAGTAAGGCATGATGCTTGCTCTGGCTGCAATTCGATGCAGAAATGAATTTGCAAGTGTTCTTTCATTGATTTCAGAGTCGGAATCCGAGCTATCCTCGTTTGGAACTGATGCCTTCTCCACTGTAACCTTGGGGTCTAATTCTTCCAACAGGTTGTAGACTGTGTCCCATGTCATTTTTCCAAGACCTTGGCATGATGTATCTGTGACTAGCCTTAGCTTTATGGGCTTTTCTTTTGAGACTGTAGGAGTCTCGGCAAACTTCACTGGTAGAACAGTCTTATTTCTTCTTCCTCTTTTTGACATTTCTACGTCTGCTACCGCTTCTCTTTGTCTTTGAATGAAAGAACTTGGTGTTCTTTGGCTCTGCAAGACAATAAACTCTCAGTCGTGCTCAACAAGTCATTCAAACGGAATGATTTATGAATTTATGGTTTTCATTCATTTGTTGCGTAAATGCTCCTTTTGGGTCATACTTAAGTATTTAAAACCAAATCACAAACCATATTCATTTGATTCGTTATTGAATGCCTTTCGTACCAATAAAGATTTGGCGCTTGTGATATATTAATATATTCAACAAAAATCTTCGTATGCAAAATAGATGAATCGCATCGGAGGTTTTCGAATGGCAAATGAGTATCACAATACGTTTATCCCGATTGATCGATTGCGATTGCAGATCTTTCCGATCTCTGATGGTGGGGTCTACCATATTTTTTAAACAAATGTTCGATTTTCTTTTAAAAGCGCTTATTATCAAATGCACATCGGATCGGGGAATTTCAACTAAGCGTAAAGAGTTTTTTAAAGATTGTCCCGATTGATCGATTGCGATTGACCGCATCGCATCGGAAGCTTTATTTAATTGTTTTAAACTCTTAGCGATTTAGAATCTTCCAATTGGACTAATCGCATCGGAAGATTTGAAATGGGCATATGATATTTCTTTTGAGTGTTTTTTCCGATTCTCCGATTGCGATTGAGCTTTTAACTTTGATTTGTTTTTATGATAATGCCTTTTATATTAGATCGGACTATAAGTTTTTTGAATATGAAATTTCAAAACAATGAATTTTATTTCTAAGTGTTTTATTTCTAAAAAGAAAGGGACCCTATTTCTAAATTTTATTTCTAAAATTTAGAAAAAGGGAGGGTTGTTGTATAGTACAACAGCACCTAAATCAAGAAATTAACACAGTTCATCTAGCCATAAAATATTTTCAAGAGATTATTCTTTTCAAGAAAATTAACATGATTACTTTCTTTATCTACACACAAAACATATTTTCTATATCAAAATGACTACCCTTTTGTGCATGCAACATGTGTTTTTTTTTCTAACACAATGACCCTTACTTCAATGCACATAATCTTTTCAAGAAACAAGCATAAATCTTGTATGAACAAGGTTCATATGCATCTTTTAATAAAACAATCTTTATTTTTTACAAATTTATGCACAAAAATCCTATGCAAGGCTTTTTGAATTCAAATCCTATCCTTGCATTATTTAAATAAATAACATAGGTAATATATGCATACATATACATGAAAATCCTGCTAAGAAAATTAATCTAATTAACTTTTCATAATGTATGCAAATACATTTTACTTCAAAATTTGTAGCGCCTAGATTTGATAAGTTATGTTATTTTAATTGATACATTTAACTTGTTTAAGTTAAAATTTCTTAATAAGTATATTAAGAAAATTATGAAAAAAAAATTATTTCTTCTTTTTTTTATAAAGATTAATTATGGAGTGGTTTCCATAAACTGATGGTTAAGTGTCCATGTTACCAGAGTGGATAGATTAAAAGAAGTTATTTGAAAGTTACCTTTCCTTTGGGAATAAAAAGAAAACCTTGATGAGGAAAAGGGGTTATGTGCAAAAGGGAAAAAGAAAGAAAGAAGGGTGGAAGGTGTGAGTGTCCAGAGTTGGTTGGACCTAGTGGAACTCTGATAAACCTGATAATGGGAGAAGAGACTGGACGATGGTCTTAAGGTCTCTCTCTAGAGAAACTGCTAAGTAATCTTACTCTAGCAAGGACCACGGGGGGAGAAGAAGACGTAATAGCCTCTCTCATGGTCGGGAGGATACCATCAGCCCTGTTATTTGAAGTAGGTATTATAAACCTGAAAGTAATGGAACTAATTATTCCTTTGATTTCTATAAGTAATTTAATTATGAAAAGAGTCATTGTAAGTTGTTTGTTGAGAATGTGTTAATTCCATGATGAATTGATTAATAGGACAATCTCGATTTAGATTTAAAACTATTCAATTCTTTATAATTGTAAAACCCTTTTTGCCCTAGATTAAAGTTTTCCAGTTTGGAAAAATGTACCTCTAACTACAAAGGAAGTTCTATATAACTGTAATAAAAAAATTTAGTAAATTAGTTTGAAAACTCTAGAATGAAGGTTAAGACTGACGGAATAGTTAGTTCCATCCAGAGTAAAGAAAAAACCCCAAACACAACAGTCTTCCTTGAAGAGGAGTAAACATACATGGACTGAGGGTTGGGATAAAAACCCTCTTTTATTTTCAGATGGTCTGGACACCTGCGGAGGCAACTTATTAAAAAAGGAGAAAGAAGAAGGAAGTTACTAAATGCAACAGTTGAATTGCAGAGGTTTTATTTTCTAATTCGAGAAAAAATAAAACTGAATAGTTTAAACTCATTGTGTCATACCTTATCATTACACTAGAATAATGAAAGCTCTGTGGAGAATAAATGTATCGAAAAACAAAACAACTTCCTGATATTATCATTGCAGTAAAATATTGAAAACTTTGTAAAGAATAAAATATATTGAACACAAGACAATTTCCTAAAGGAATAGTATGAAAGGAAATGAAATTATAATAATTGTAAAATTTCCTTGGAATAGTCTCTTTTAAGCTATCTTTTCCTATAAACATTATAAGAGCTAAATAGAATCTACCGAAAAACCAAATAAGGATAACCATGTTGTAATGTTTCAAAAAAATAATGAAATAAACCATACACTGCCCTCATAGGGGTGAAACAGAGTTCTATCGCAAATACATGGTGAAGCAAGCAGTAACAATTTCGCATGCATGGCAAAAATTCCAGTTGCAGCATAGACTAAAATTAATAAATTCCTAAAGACACTGTAGACAATTTTATACATTCAAAACGTTATTCAAACTTTACAAAAGGTCAAACCCAAAAATATTGAACTTGCAGCAAGACATAAATAGCTGAAGTACTATCCTCTAAGGACCAGTATGGGATTTTTAGCCTCCATTACTCAGAAATCGTAAACAGAGTTTTAAACAAGAATTTTCCTTCACGGAAAGCCTCGGTGGGATCAAATATAGTAAATCAAAACCTGAAGAAATTTGACAGGAATTAACATTACAGAACCCTCAAACTATAACAATATCAGTTCAATAAGGTTTGAGAATGTCTCGACAGATAAAATGGAGGAATTGGGTACCTGAACAAAAACACTGAAAGAGTATCTTAGGCTGGTTGAAACCAAAGCTACTTGATCATAGGAGGTAGGGTTTGGTAGCAATCATTCCTACAAAAAAACCACATACAATGAACATTAAATAAAATATCTTCTTATCAGTTCCAGACAAGTAACAAGATGAAAATAACAGGAAGGGGCAGACACTAAAGGAGAAATTACCTCTTATGCGAATGTAGATCTGGAATGATAGCCTTGAGAAGAGTAAACAAGTAATGTGGTTTGTAAATGCGTTCAAAAAAATAAATAATTGTAGTTTCCTCCATTAAAACTCCGCAGAACTATAAGGGTTCACCTCAGCTATTTTATTCGAAATCGAACAAACTTTTCAGAACGATGCATGGCCATGGAATGAAGAAGAATGCACCAACAAAGCAACAGAGCCAGAATACATGCATAGCCAATATATCTTAACTGTAAAGAAATGGTGAAGGACCTCAGCACTGATAAGAAGTTATGAACAAAGCATCGCAAATAATAGCAAGTGAAAAATGTCATTACTAGACAGCTATATAAAAGCGAGAAAGTATTTACCTCGCAATTGAACGGAACAACGAGCGACAGAGGAATGGACCGAGAAAACGTTGCAGAGTCGGAAGACTGCAGAACCAAAATGAAACTAGTTAGGGTTTTGGGGGGGTAGGGTTACACCCTAACCACCCCCAATCCATATCAAACCATAGAATGATAAATATCTAAGGGCTAAGAAATGCCCACATGCCAAGATGAGAGATGACCCCATGTACGAAAACCCATTGATACGGATATTAAAATCAATATATAAAATAATATAATCAAGTGTACAACTAAATCTTCTCCTTGGATTTTGGGAATGCAGCCAACTAGCAGTGTAGAAAGATTTGTATTCAATATAATATAAAAAGTCAATAATTATTGTATATTAATGATTAACCATCGCATTATATTCCCTTTTCGTAAGATGCATCATAATTTATGTTCAAAATATATTGTGATAGGGTATTAAATAGTCTTACCATGGGTTTGGGAGTTTAATACCCTATTTACATATGCGGATACAGACCTAGGGGATTAAACCCCTAGGGTTATAAATGTAATGTAAGTTTTACGCAATATTATTTATGGCAGATAAATATTACAATTGTATGCATAGGTAAAAGTTCTAGTAGACATAAATCATGTTATTAGAGTTTTATACTAGGATGTAAAAGTTTTTTTTTTTGGTAAATATTTCCAACATTTTATGAGTATATGTTACAAGTGGTATCAAAGCAGCGTTCACACACTGCAACCCAGTTGGGTCACCTAAATAAGAAATTGATGTGTAATTTGTGCACATAAATAAGAAGAATAAATTGATAGAGTATAATGAGGAGAGGATTAGTACATCAAGCTCTCAGGACTACAGGCAAAGCACGCCCTGAGAGTAACCCAGAAATAAATCTATAAATGTAGGTGCATTTGAGCGTGGACTAACTTAAACAAACCAGTAGACTACTCAAAGAACAACAACAATAGACCAGTAGACTATTGGATAATTTTTAACAATTACAAGAAGAGATGGTTTGGGTGAGGAGTGATAATGAGAGGTTGATCTGAGAACATGAAATAATTCTTAAAAATTTTTCAAATATACAAAATCAAGGAACAGCTCAACTCGGCCCTAAAATAAATGCTCAAGAGGAGTGTGAACAATGGTAGAAAACTAATCATAAGCTGGAGAGTAGCCATACCCGGTGGAGTAATGAGAACCGGAATTATAATGAAGCCAACTCAGGAAATGTCTCAGATCAGCAAGAGATGAAAAAACAGAAAGTGGAGCTCCAAGGTGAATTTCTAAAAATCAAATAGCCTACATTCGACGGAGCAGCAGAAGAGGTAGCAGAGGTTTGGATAATTAACATGAATAAATATTTTCATGTCTATGAATATAATAGTAAATTGAAAGCTCAATTGGCTATATATCAACTGTGGGAAAAAGCCACATTATGGTGGGAGGAAGTAAAAAATGTGCAAGGAATCGAAGACCAGAATGTGACTTGGTATGAATTCGAGCAGTATTTTAAGGACAAATATTTAACCGAGTTCTTCTACGATGAAAAGTCTCGATAATTTCATGATTTTAGATTAGTAAAAATGGCAATGGATGAATTCATTACAAAATTTACTTCCCTATTAAGATAAGTACCTTACCTGAGAGATGAAAAAGAAAAAGTACAACGACTCTTGAGTAGTTTTCCTACCCACATGAAAGAAATAATTGAGTTTCCAAATCCAAAAACCATGGATAAGGTGATACGAAAGGCACGTATGTGATACTAACAGTCCAAGGTGAAAGGAGAAGCTGGTAGGAATTGGACGCCAAAGAGGGTACAGAAAAATAATTCCAATTCCAGGAGAAGTAGATTTGGAAACTATAAAAATACTGCCAGAAATATAGAAAATAGACAACAGTGGATAAATTAGGAAAATACCAGGTGGCTAGATGAAGAGAGACCCATGGAATCTTCTAGTATACCTGATCATGGACAGATCCAGAATTTTTTGTTACAATGTTGGAGATGCAGTAAAGTGCATTAATATATGAACTGCCCTAACCATGGGAAGAACGATATTGCTGCTAACTTTCAAGAGGCATCTACAGTAGGGGACGTGGCATGAAATATACCAAGAATTAATGGAGTTCTTGAGGATGAGCAAGGAGATTATCAACCAACCATGATTGAGCTAGAAGGTAGGCTATACTCCCAAACTGTTTCAATTTTGGTTGATCCTGGTTCCAGTTTAATTTATGTAAATCCCAAGATAGTAGAGAAGTGTGATTTACATAGCCAAAATTCTAAAAACCCTTGGCTAGTACAATTGGCCACATGGGCCAAGAGGAAAGTTAATGCTAAAGTTTCCAATTGTCCCCTATAGGTTGGAAACCAGCACATAAATGTTGAATTGAACATCCTACCTTTAATATCTTATGACATTTTAGTGGGAACGGATTATCCGGAAGTGCACTAGTCACTGGTAGACTGTAAAGAGAAAACAATTTATTACAAGGCATAATATGGAACATACCAATAATTGCAAGGGATTAAGAAACCACTTCAGCTGTGACCTATTACTACATCTCAGTTGGGAAAATGCATCAGAAAAGGTTGTCATAATTATGCCATTCAGGTGGGATTTTCCAATTCTAAAGATAAGACCCTTATGATGGGTAACATTCTAGTGGTACAAGACTTTACGGATGTATTTCCTAAAAATATACCAGGCTTACTTCCAAAACGGGACATCGATTTCACCATCGAATTAATGCAAGGGGCGGCATCAATATCACGTGCACCATATCGAATGAGTGTACCTGAATTAACTGAGCTGAAAATACAATTATAGGAGTAGTTAGACAAGGGATATATCAATCCTAATGTGTCTCATTGGGGGGCACCAATACTGTTCATGAAGAATAAATATGGTACTATGTGAATGTGTATGGATTATAGACAGCTCAACAAACTAACTGTTAAGAAAAAATACCCATTTCGACGAATAGATGATCTATTCGATCAGGTATAAGGCACAAATTTCTTTTCAAAAATAGATCTAAGATCTGGGTACCATCAAATACAGATAAAGGATGAATACATATATAAGACAGCTTTCCATACCCAATATGGGCACTATGAAATTTTGGTTTTACCATTTGGTTTAACCAATGCACTAGAAACATTCACGAGTTTAATGCATGGCATCTTTCATCCATTTTTGGATAAGTTTTTTTTAATATTTATTGACGACATACTTATCTACTCAAAAACTATGGAGGAGCATAAATAACACTTACAAATTATGTTAAGGACATTGGGATAACATCAAATTTATGCCAAATTCAATAAGCGTGATTTTTATAAAGAGCAGATTCAATATTTAGGCCATGTTATTTCTGGTGAGGGTATAGTAGTAGACCCTGAAAAAATAAGAACTATCATGGAATGGAGAGTACCTAAGAAAGTAGCAGACATACAATATTTCATGGGGTTGTATGGCTATTCTCAGTGTTTTATTGAGGGGTTCTCTAAGATTGTTTTTCCTATAACCTCCTTACAGCAAAAAGGACAAGTGTTTAAATGGACTAGTGAGTGCGAAACCAGCTTCAAGGGGTTAAAACAATTACTGACTACAGCCCCTGTATTAAAGTTCGTTGATCCAAAAAAGGAATTTGAATTTTTCATCGATGCTTGCAAATAAGGAGTGGGATTTGTATTGAAACAAGAAGGAAAAGTTGTGTCTTACGAGTCTAGGAAGTTGAAATATCATGAGCAACAATATTCCACATATGATCTAGAGTTGACTGCAATAATGCACACATTGAAGGTATGGAGGCTACCTATTGGGGAAAATATTTGTATTAAAAACTGAGCACAATAGTTTGACCAATTATTTTAAACAAACTGACTTGAATGCTTGTGAAGCTAGGTGGAACACATTCTTAAGTGAGTTTGATTTTGAAATTCAGCACGTTAAGGGAAAAGTAAATCTTTTCGTTGATACCTTAAGTAGAAAATTACACAGTGTATGAACTCTATTTTAACCAGGTATAATTAAAGTTCTGAGAACAAGTGAAGGAGGTTGCGGAACATGATCCTGAATGTTGGGTATGTGTTATATTCTTTCCATGATTAGTAGCATGTGCAGGGGGGTGACAGAGGGGTGAAAGCCCCCCATGTATGTTGTGTTAGGTACAGTAGAAGGTTCACAGGGGGGCAAAGCCCCCCCTGTCGAGCTCTGGGGAAGCACCCCAAGAAAAATATTTCGGACCATATTTTTTGATGGGCAGACCCACCCATGGTTTTGTGCATGGATTTTCACATGGTTTTTGGGCATGATGGTTTTTGGCCCCTGGTATTTTGTAGATCCGATCAAGGGAACTACAGTTTTGTTCTAATGCAGGGTTAATGGATTTGGGTTTATGAATGTTTTGGCATGTATATATATATGTGTTGTAACACTAAAAGGAATATAATGAAAAACCAAGCTGGTAGTCCCGATTTCAGATCCAGGGAAAAATCTTTGTGCATATATGTTTTATGCTTTAATCTCTCGCTATTGTTTATTTTATGTTTTAAGATTCGTTTGTAGATAATTTATGTACAAGGTTAAAACCTAAATTTGGTATCATAGTTGTTTCGGCTTCAAGGAGACGAATTTGTTGTTAAGGGGTTTTTTGCTCAGGCCTGTGGTAGACCCTATTCAGTGGGAGATCTGCAGGATTGATTCTTGTGGTGGAAGAAGATGGAGAGTAGTGGAAAGATAGAGATTAAGAAATTTAATGGTCAGAGTTTTGAGTTGTGGAAGCTCAATATGGAGGATATGCTGGTGGATAAAGTTCAGTGGGTCACGGTAGATCTAGGTACTAAACCAGCGATAATGTCAAATGAATACTAGAAGAAGTTGGATCGGAAGGAAAAGAGCACAATACGGTCGTGTATCTTAGATTCGGTATTGTTGAATGTATCTTAGAAGGCTACTGTGAAGACTTTTTGGGACAAGCTATGGAATTTGTACCAATCTAAGTCTCTGGTGAAGAAATTGATCCTGCAAAAAAAGCTGTATACCCTGAGGATGAAGGATGGGGACTTGGTGACAGAGCATATAAATGCCTTCAATACTATGGTAAGTCAGTTTTCATCTGTTGATATTAAAATTTCAGATGAAGATAAGTACATCATTTTGTTGTGTTCTTTACCAAATTTCTGGGAAATTCTGGTTATTGCAATAGGTAGCAATACAACTACTTTGAATTTTGATGAAATTGTCTCAGCCTTTCTGTCAGAGGAAATGAGACAGAGAAATATGGATGGCCAGAGTTGATATTCCTTATCTATAAGAGGAAGGTCCCAAAATAGAAACAAAAATAATGTTTCGAGTGGGACATCTAAATCTCGAGGGAGATCTAAATCTCCAGGAAAGTTTTTAAAGGTGTGTTGGAAATGCAGAAAGGAAGGGCACTACAAAAAGGACTGCAGATATAAATCTCATGAGAAAGGAAACGGATCTGATGATTCTCCTTCTGTACAGGAAAAAACCACCTCAGATGAAGGTGGAGATTTTTATTTGGCTTCTTCTTCAAGCACACATGTAGATCATGAGGCATGGTTGATTGCCTCAGGTGCATCCTTTCACTTCACTCCCCATAGGGAGTGGTTTCGCAAGTATGAGAAGTATGATGGTGGTGATGCCTTCTTAGGGTATGATAGGAACGCCAGAATCGTCATACATGGAAAATTCAAGTTAAAGATGCAAGGTGGAAGGATAATAACACTTCTTGATGTTCTACATATTCCTTCATTGGCCATAAATTTGATTTCTGTAAAAAAGATGGATTATGCAGGTGTAAGAATATTGTTCAAGAATGATACCTGCAAGATGGTTCAGGGAGCATTGGTATTAATGCGGGGAGTTCGGATTCGAACTCTGTAAAAGCTTTAGGGTAGCACTTTTATTGATGGGTGCAATATTTCTATGGTTCCTAAAAGTGAAGCAGAAAGCCTAGTAGTCTCTATAGAAAATACCATGCTATGGCATCAAAGGCTTGGAAATATTGGAGAGAAGGGCCTTCGGATACTACATGGTAATGCTATGGTAGAAGGTATGTACAATTTCTCTCTGGATTTCGATTTTTGTGAACATCATGTATATGGGAAGCAGAATCGGGTGAGTTTTACTTATGGTGCTAAGAAGGCGAACAAGATATTAGAGCTTGTGCACAGTGATGTGTTTGGACCTATGTCGATTCCATCACTAGGTAATTCTGTGTACTATGTTTCATTCATAGATGACTTCTAAAGGAATACATGGATATATTTCTTGAGGAAGAAATCTGAATTCCTTAACAAATTAAATAATTTAAGGCTCTGGTGGAAAACTAGACAAAGAAGAAGATAAAGGTGCTAAGGACAGATAATGGTGGAGAGTTCTGCAAGAAGTAATTTGAAGAGTTTTATAAGAAGTGTAGTATAGAACTAAAAAATACTACTCCATACACACCTTAGCAAACTGAAGTAGTAGACATAACACTGATGGAAAAGGCAAGAAGAATGCTCAATGGTACGAGGTTAGGACAAGAATTCTGGGCCGAGGTAATGGAGACTGCATGTTACCTGGCTAAGAGATCACCTTCATCGGCGTTGGAGGGTAAGACTCCACATGAGGTATGGGCTGGTAAGAAACCCTCTCTTTCACATCTGAGGATATTTGGATGTGATGCATATGTACATGTTCCAAAGTAGAAAATGACCAAGTTGGATAATAAATCTGAAAGGTGCATCTTTATTGGGTATAAGCATGGTTTAAAATGTTACAAGCTTTGGAACCCAAAAACAAGGAAGGTTGTGTACAACAGAGATGTGGTGTTTAGAGAGGTGAAAGATGTTGTTAAACATGAAGTCCTACCAGAGGAGCCTGTGAAGATAGAGTTTGAGCTAAAGGAGGATGAATCATACTCTACTACAGAAAAATATTCAGAAGAGGAAGAGTCGCAAACTATAGCTATGAGAATATCAATTTGAGAAAGAAGACAGACAGAAAGGTATAGTCCATCTGATTTCTGTTCAAATTTTTCTTTAACTATCACTGATGATGATCCCAGAAGTATCAGGGAGACAATGGATTCGAAGGATGGAAAACTCTAGAAGGAGGCCATGGTTGATGAAATGGAATCCTTGCACAAAAATGAGGCATGGGATATGGTGGAGTTGTCGGCTAGAAGGAAACCCATCGGGATAAAATGGGTGTTTAAGAAGAAGATGAATGTAGAAGGCAAGGTGGAGAAATACAAAGCTCGGTTGGTAGCAAAAGGTTATTTCCACGTGATCAGAATTGATTTTTATGATATTTTTTCTCTTGTTGCCAAGGTTACTTCTGTTATATTAATTTTATCTCTTGGTGTTGCATTTTATTTTGAGGTAGAAAAGATGGATGTGAAGACAACATTTCTTCACGGGGATATCTACATGAAGCAACCTGAAGGCTTTATGGTTAAGGGTAAGAAAGAAATTGTATGCAAGTTAAAAAAGTCTCTCTATGGGTTAAAAAAGTCACCAAGGATGTGGTATCAGAAATTTGATACCTATATACGAGGACTTGGCTTTAGGAGAAGAAAAGAGAATCACTATGTTTATTTTAAATTAATTAGTGACCATGTTATTTATTTGGTCTTGTATGTGGATGATATGTTGTTCATTGGAAATGACAAAGAAATTATCCAATATTTGAAGACCCAATTGTTCTCCAAATTCGACATGAAGGATCTTGGTGCTGCAAACTATATTTTGGGCATAGAAATTCAGAGAGATTGGCAAAGAGGAAACTCTGGTTAAACCAAAGGAAGTATGTGGATACTTATTGTAGAGGTTAAATATGCAGGACAGTAAACCGGTGAAGGTTCTTATTCCTATAAGTGTAAATTTGTCTATTGAACAGTGTCCCAAGATACAAGAAGAAGAGGAGGATATGTCTCATGTTACATATGCAAGTGCAGTGGGTAGCCTTATGTATGCAATGGTCTGTACTAGACTAGACATTGCACATGCAGTGGGAGTATTGAGCAGGTTTATGTCAAAACCAGGGAAGGAGCATTGGACAACAATGAAGCAAGTTTTTAGATATTTGTGTGGCACTAGTGATTATGGTTTGTGTTACCAGGGAAGACCAGGATTGGACAGAGTTTTGGAAATCCATGGTCTGTTGATGTGGACTAGGCTGGAGATCTGAAACAAAGAAGATCTACAAGTGGGTATGTGTTTAGAATATTTGGAGGTGCAGTCAGGTGGATGAGTAAAATATAGTCTATAGTGGCTCTTTAAACTACAGAGGTAGATTACATGGTAGCCACTCATGCAAGCAAGGAAGCAGTTTGGTTGCAGAGATTGTGTTCATGGGGTTGGTGTAGTGAGCTACAAGGATAGACTGTGATAGCCAAAGTGCAATTTTCTTGGCTAGGAACCCTGCGGACCCGTCCATGGTTTTGTGCATGGGTTTGCACATGGTTTTGGGGCATGATGGTTTTTGGCCCCTGGTATTTTGTAGATCTCATCAAGGGAACTATGGTTATGTTCTAATCCAGAGTTAATGGATTGGGGTTTATGAATGCTTTGGCATGTATATATATGTGTTGTAACACTAAAAGGAATATAATGAAAAATCAAGCTAGTAGTCTCGATTTGGGATGCAGTGGAAAATATCTGTGTATATATGTTTTATGTTTTATTCTCCTACTATTGTTTATTTTTTGTTTTTAGGATTCA
Source organism: Pinus albicaulis (assembly GCA_034641835.2). Classification (NCBI taxonomy): domain Eukaryota; kingdom Viridiplantae; phylum Streptophyta; class Pinopsida; order Pinales; family Pinaceae; genus Pinus; species Pinus albicaulis. The sequence continues at coordinate 572,217,748 of CM076569.1, forward strand.
TTAGTAGATAATTTCTGTACAGGGTTAAGACCTACACTGAATATCAGTTTCTATGGAAGAAAATGTAACAAGCATAAGAGAAAGGAAAGAAAACATAGTACAAGATCAATGATGAACAGTTATTGACATTTCGAGGGAAAATCTAAATTTCTAATTGAATGAGTTTAAAGGAGCTGATTTTAGATGAATATCATTGAAGTGCTTATTATGGACACCTTGATTACCATAAAATGTTAACAACAATCAGAAAAGACTACTTATGGTTGGGAATGTGTAAAAGTATTGTTGAATATTTAACTAAATGTTTGGAATGTCAATAGGTCAAGGTGGAACATCAACACCCAGTAGGGCTATTGCAACCTATTACCATGCTAGAATGGAAGTGGGAAGTTATATTGTTAGACATTATCATAGGCCTACCCAAAAAAAAGTGACACAATGACTCAGTAATGGTGGTAATTGATCGATTGAGCAAGGAAACTCACTTTATTCTAGTACATTGAAATTATAAAACTATACATATTACCAATACCTTTATTAGAGAAGTGTTTAGACTACACGACACACCGAAAATATTTATATCAGACAGAGATGTAAATTTCACCTCCCCTTTTTGGAAGGCCCTATTCACTAGTCTAGGCACACAAATTCATTTCAGTACCGTGTACCATCCACAGATAGATGGTTAGATGGAACGAGTGAATCAAATTCTAGAGGACATGTTGCGGATGTATGTAATTCATAAACCTATGAAGTGGGAAGATAATTATACCTCGTAGAATTTCTTGCAATAATGGATACTTAGAATCCCTCAGGATGAGTCCCTTCGAAGCATTCTATGGCAGGAAATGTCAGACACCCATTAATTGGAATAGCACAGAGACCAAGCTAATGCTTGGACCTGAAATTTTGGTGGAGATGGAACAAGAAGTGAAGAAGATATGGAAAAATCTAATATCTGCCCAAGATCGACAGAAAGTGTATGCAGATAAGAAGAGGACCTACCGGTAATTTGAAGTGGGTGATCATTTTTATGTGAGAATTAGACCCAAGAAGAGCACCTTAAGGTGGAATACTTGCACCAATTTGGCCCCCTGATTCTATAGAAATTTCGAAATTTTGGAAAGAGTGGGACCTATGACCTATCAGCTAGCTTTACCAGGACACATTAGAGTACAAAATGTGTTTCATGTGTCCCTATGAAAATATATGTTCATGATCCAAAGAACATAATACATTGGCAGAACATTCAAGTAGGATTGAATTGAAAGCTAAGAGTCCTAAGAAGATAATTAGTACTTTGACTAATTAAAATCTTTGCTAGTTGCAGGTCAAACCGTACAGCGAGTTTTTGGTAAAAACTCAGTGTATTCTCGATCAGAGAGAAAAAATCTCCGGAGGAGAGTCATCACCAAAGTTAAATTGCAGTGGAAGCACTTTGGCTTGGAGGAGGCTACTTGGAAAGATGAAATGTTCTTTCCAGAGGCCTATTTGGAATTATTCACAGAAATGGAGTAAAACACCGAGGACAGTTTTTACCTTGAGTGGGGGAATATGTAACACCTGGATTTGATTTTTTATGATATTTTTATTGATACATTTAACTTGTTTAAGTTAAACTGACTTAATAAGTATACTAAGAAAATTATGAACAAATTTTTAATTCTTATTTATTTTTATAAAGATTAATTATGGATTGGTTTCCATAAACTGATGGTTAAGTTTCCAAGTTACTAGAGTGATTAGATTAAAAACAGTTATTTGGCAGTTACCTTTCCTCTTAGAATAAAAGAAAACCCTGATGAGGAAAATGGGTTCTGTGAAAAATGGAAACAAGCAACAAGAAGGCCACAAGGTGGGAGTGTCCAGAGCTTGTTGGAGCCAGTGGAACTCTTATAAACTTGATAATGGGAGAAGAGACAAGATGATGGTCTCAAGTTCTCTCTCCAGAGAAACTGCTAAGTAATCTTACTCTGGGGAGGAGCACGGGGGGAGCAGAGGACTTAATACCCTTTTTCATGGTTGAGAGGATACCATCAGCCCTATTATTTGAAGTAGGTAATATAAACTAGAAATTAATGGAACTAAGTACTTTAATTATGGAAAAAGATCTCGTTATGTTGTATGTTGAGAATGTGTTAATTTTGTGATGAATTTATTAATAGCACAGTATCAGTTTAGATTTAAAAGTATTCAATTCTTTATAACTGTAAAACCCTTTTTCTCCCTAGATTAGAGTTTTCTAGTTTGAAAACATGTACCTCTAACTACAAAGGAAGTTCTATATAACTGTAATCGAACAACTTAGAAAATTAGTTTAAAAACTATGGAATGAAGGTAAATACCGACATAACAGTTAGTTCCATCCAGAGTAAAGACAAACCCTAGACATAACAGTCTGCCTTGAAGGGGAGTAAACGTACACAAACTGAGGGTTGGGAAGAAAACTCTCTTTTACTTTTAGATGGTCCGAAGACGAGGGGAGGGAAATTATTAAAAAAAAGAGAAATAAGGAGGAAAATACTAAATGCAGCAGTCGAACTTTAGAGGTGCTATTTTCTAATTGAAAACAAAATAAGAACTAGATAGTTTAAACTCATTGTGTCATACATTATCATTACAGTAAAATAATGAAATCTCTATGGAGAATAAATGTATCGAAAAACAGAACAACTTCCTGATATTATCATTGTAGTAAAAGATTGAAAACTCTGTAAAGAATAAAATGTATTGAACACAGTACAATTTCCTGAAGGAATAGTATCAAACAAAATGAAATTATAATAATTGTAAAATATCCTTGGAATAGTCTCTTTTACGCTATATTTTCCTATACCTAAAAACCCAATAAGCATAACCATACTGTAAAAATTCAGAAAGAATCATGAAATAAACCATACACTTCCCTTGTAGGGGTGAAACAGAGTTCTATAGAAAATACATGGTGAAGAAAGCAGTAATAATTTCGCATGGATGAAGAAAATTCCAGTTGTGGCATAGACTTTAATTAATAAATTTGTAAATACATTGTGGACAAGTATATATAGTCAAAATGATATTTAAAATTTACAAAGGGTCGAACCCGAAAATATGGAACTTGCAGCAGGACATAAATAGGTGAAGTACTGTCCTCTGAGGATCAGTATGGGGTTTTTAGCATCCATTATTCAAAAATCATAAAACCAATTTTAAAGAAGATTTTTCCTTTGTGGAAAGCCTTGATGGGCTCAAATATAGTAAATTAAAACTTGAATAAATTCGACAGGAATTAACATTACAGAACCCTAAAAATATAACAATATTGATTCGAAAAGGTTTGAGAATGTCTTGACAAAGACAGGGGAGGAGTTGGGTACTTGAACAAAAACATTGAAAGAGTATCTTAGGCTAGCTGAAACCAAAGCTAGTTGACCATAGGAGGTAGGGTTTGGTAGTAACCATAACTAAAAATAACCACATCAAATGAACATTAAATAGAATCTCTTCTTATGAGTTTCAGAAGAGTAACAAGATGAAAATAAAAATCAGGCACAGACACTGAAGGAGAAATTACCTCTTATGCGAATGTAAATCTGGAATGATATCCCTGAGAAGAGTAAACAAGTTACAAGGTCGGTGAATGCGTTCACAAAATTAAATAATTGCATTTTCCTCAATTAAAACTTTGCAGAAATTTAAGGGTTTACCTCAGCCAACATATTCTAAGTCGAACAAATTTTTCTGAAGGATGCATGGCCATGGAATAGAGAAAAATGCATCGGCACAACGAGAGAGCCATAATGCAGGCATAGCCAAGATATATTAACTATAAACAAACGGTGAATCACCTTAACACCGAGAAGAATTGATGCAAGGGCATTAGGCTGAAAAATTACTTGTACATAAAGTAGACATAGGGGGTCCCATGTTCTTTGAATTTCTTGTAAATATTAATATTTTGAATGTTTTGGTAGGAAATTGTAATTATCCTCAAGCATTTTGAGAACATGAGAAGTTGGTGGAGATAGGAATACGAAGAGTCAGTTTAGGATTAATTCAGTTATTGAGTCTAGATTCAGGAATTGGAACGCTAAGAGTTGCTGAGCTGTTTGTATAAATGTAACCTTGAAGAGGTTAGATGAGAACCAGAGAGAAGAGGAGAGAGAGAGTTAGAGGTAGAGAACCTCTTCAGCAACAAAGTAGGAGGATAATGGCCACTAAAATGAATATCTGGCCTGTCATGAATTGTAAGAATTAGCTGAGATTTATCACCTGTATATGTATGTATATATATATACCTGTTTATGAAGAATTGTTTATGAGTTACATGTGTGAATTTATGTCTTCTTGGTCGAATCGTGTGAAGGAATTATCTCAGTGTAACTGTGCATTTTTTGTTAAACTCTGTGTGGGGAATACCTTGCGTGTTTGTGCGTTTGTTGATTATTCTCTGTAATTATGTATAGTATGAGTCTCTGCGTATGAAGTTAAAAGTGAAACCCTGTTGAGAAATCATGGTGGGGGTTTAACTCTGGTTAACGAATACTGTGTGTCATTGAAGAAAGCGGCTTTCTTGTCAGTGTTGTGTCTTGATTGTATGTGCCTTGATTATATGTGTGTTCTCGATGAGAGTATTTGAATCTATAACAGTTAAGGATCTGATGATAGATCATGTCCGTCGGGATCGATTGAAGTTATCGTGGAAGTGTGATTAGTTGTCCAAGGCTTGTGAGCACTGTGAAACATAGCCGCAAGGGTTATGTATGGGCCGAACTTGGCGTTGAAGTAGATAGATGAAAAGAATGTTTTTAAATAGAATGCGTGGAACCTTGAAGCGGAAGCTGAGTGGAACCTAGAGTGGAGAAGTGGAACCATGAACAGATGAATAGTGACAGTGGTTTGGAGCTGGACGATGGGTTTTATCGCACCACCTTTGCAGTGAAAGTGGTATTTGAGGAATGGGGAGTGATTCCATAGATTGATTGACATGTGTCCCCAAGCGACATTGCAAAACCACCTCCACTGCGCGCCATCGCACGTTATTGTTCGTGCAAGTTACCCGAGCGATATCCACCAGATCGTAAGGAGTGGGGCAATGCAACAACAACCGTTGGATGGTGTGTGGATTTAACGAAGGTATGAATAGGGCTACGTGTTGACTCCACGTTGGAAAATGCGTTATACATGTGGGCCCCAAGTCAAAGTTCTAATTGATCGAGACTATTCGACTAAGGTTTACGAGTTAATAAAGGTATGCCGATTATTGTGGGACTTCATTAACAATTGAAGAACGTTGTAATATATATATGGATATATTACGTATAATGGAATATGTGAACGTGGGTTAATATATGTACATGCCGAGGGTCAATTAATATGGTTCTAATAGCCCCAAGTATTATGTTGCGTATAATGGTTGTATATGCGAAGTTGGCACATATGTATACAAAATGGACTGTCGGGTTATAACTATAGAGGAGTGTTGAATTAATATCTCAATTCTCTGAATTGAGATATTAAAATAACCCAGACTTATTTGGTTAAATTTTGTAGCGTAGAATAAAGGGAGGTTGTGAGATTGCCTGGACTAGGGAAGAGGATTGGACATGAAAATTTAGATACATTTCACACACAGATGGAGGTTGGGATCAAGGTAAACTGGGGCTAAGGGTAGACCCAGCTGTCAAGTGGTATCAGTGCTAGAATTTAGTTAGCTCTCTGAAAGGTTTGTTTTGGAAATGCAGATGTACTGAACAGGAAAGAAAAGTTGAAGTTTTTTTAACAGAAGACTACAGATTTGGAAGCCTGACATGCAGCATACATATTTGAAGTGAACAGGATTGTGGAGTGAGTGGAGGATAGGATCATGATCTTGTAGGTAATTAACTTTAATTTGATTGAATTTGTAGTTGTAGAATTATGGTTGCTGAAAATTGAAGGCAGAGTTTGATAATGAAGGTAGTGAGCCTGGTATTCAACTAGAGGCTGGATAAGGAGGAAATTTGTAGTGTTCTCAAGAGAAGATGAGCAGTGTTTAAATCTGGTTGAAGGATTGTTTGTAGAAGTCAGAGTGCAGAAAATTGAATACATCTCAGCAGAATTTGATCACAGCTTTGAGAGCAGTGATAGAAGAATCCAGCAAGGGATTCTGAGTGCAGAAAGAGTGTGGCAGAACTTGGAAGATTCCCAACAGAGGTTGGATGAGTAGAAATAAGAGGTGTTCTTGAGAGAAGTTGCAGAGTGAAGCCTAGAAATTTCTTGCAGAGAAGGGGACCAGTACTTGCCAAAAGCCGGAGCCCGGGAGAGAAGCTTGGTGATGTAAGTTACAACAAGAGAGCTTGTTGTTGTAGAGGCTTAGTGCAGCCTGTGATTGAAGAACTCCTAGAGAAGAAAATGGCTACTGAGAGCCATGGCAGAGACTGCAGAGATTATAGAGGTTCTAGGGGAAGCCACAACAAAAGAATGACAGAAGATGCCAAGACAGTTGGCATGAGAAAGAGACTCACAGATGAAGAATATTGGAAAGAATTTGTTAAGATCAAGGAAGATTTTAATTAACTAAAGAGAAGGATAGAATAAAGCCAGAGATTTAGTTGGCTCATGAGGAAGAATGTGAAATGGAAACCATTACAGTTGATGTTGAGGAAAAAGAAGATTTCCCTGTTGAGAGAAGAACTCAGAGCAGCTGAGTTGAAAGAAGAAATTTCTGCTTGTGAAGTAGAAGAGAGCACAGATGAAGAGTGGAGACTGACAAGATATCTTGTGAGACATAGTGAAGACTTGAGGCAACAATAATCTTGTCTTGCTGAGGAGGAAATCATTGAGGAATTCCTGAGTCATGGGACAAGTACAGATGATGTAAGGGCTTTTGTTCTTGAGTCTGACAAATGTGAAGTGATGACAGACTCCACAGAGGAAGAAGAACCCAGAGTTCTTGAGGCAAAGATCAAAATTGAAGATTCCATGTGCAGACCTGTTCAAGAAGAAGTGCTTGAGGAAGCATCCAAGACTAGAAGGTCTTGTGATTTGAAAACTAAAAAGTTGTGTGTGTTTGCAGGTAAACCACTGGAAGATGAACAAGCTTCATAGTTTGTTGGTGAGAAGAAGACATTGAATCTAAAATTTGTTCAGATCAATGCTGAGGTAGTGAAGATCTCAGGGAGAGATGAAGACAGAAGGATCAAATGAAGACATCCAGTAGAATGGTGAAGCTGAGAAATAAGGACCCACAGAGGATTGGTCAAGAACAGAGAGGCATAAAAGGTTGTGTAAGGTTCCTGAAATCTACTCCTATGGAAGTTGTTGAGTTATATAGGAGGTTGGATTCTCAGAGAAGACAATTGGAAAAGTAGAGGACCTATGCACTGAATGAGTTTCTGGGAAAGCAAGGCAGGAAGATCTTCATAGATGGAATTCATGGAGCAGATGATGGAAGGAAAGTGAGACTAGTGGACAATCTCATGAAGGATGCAGATCAGCATGCTGAGGTGTTGACAGAAGGTCTAGAAAGGAGCTCTGCACAACATACTGATGTGTTGTCAGAAGAAGAGGAGGCATTGAAGCATTGAAAATTTAATGTTGATGATCCATGTGTTACTCATGCAAAGAAATATGATGAAGAGTCTATGAGCCTTGAACCAGACTTAGAATTGTCGGGAGAAGAATTGGTGACTAGGTCATCAATTGAGACCATTGGGTCTCATGGTTTTAACACTGACAGTTTGTTTATGTGTACAGGTGATGCATAAGACAATTCATCCTTTGAAATTGTCTGGAGAGAAGAAAAATTGTTGCTAAAGGAGGATGAGGCAACCATGTCTCATATATAGGGAATTATCACTGTCATTGAAAGAGCAGAATTGGCTAGACTGATGGGCCAAGAGCAGACTGATGAGCAGATCTTAAAAGCTGATGAAGTGAGGAGGAATTAGCATTCCATGCTACAGAATATGAGAAAGAAAAGCTTTGATAACTTGATTGGATTTCCAGAGTCCATCAAGAGGATGAGAGGTAGTTATTGAAGATTGCCCAAGAAGAAGGAAAAGATGTTGAAGATAACTTCCAACATGTTGAAGGTGTAAAAAAAACACAAGAGAATTGTCTGAGTTGTTTTCTGAGAGCATTTGAAGAAGAGAAAGGGATTACAAACCCTGGAGCAAGGATGCCTGAAGCTGTGAAGAAGAGAGGAATAGATACTAGCTTGCAGAATCAAATTCTGTTTACTAGTATACTAGAGGAGTATGTCACTGCTGGTAGGAAGTTAGATAGTGGATTTTTTTCTGAGAATGTTGTAGAGGGAAATATCCTAAGGGATATTAAGGATGTTTGCGTAGAGGAAAAATTGGCAGCAGCAACACCCATGGTGGCAACAGATGCAACATGGAGGATGGCACCGAAGAAGAAATAAACATGTTAATAGCATGTGAGACTGCAAGAGCAGCAGTATTTGCAGCAATAGAGATTGAAGGCAGTAGCAGAGGGCAAGATAATTTCCAGCTAGTGGATAAGCTGGACATGGAGATTGAATACATCAGAAGACTGATGGTAAGGGTGTCTCTGAAGCAGCAAAAAGCAGCAGGAAAGCAGGAGAGTTTCAGCAAGAGAAAGACAATGGAAGATTGTGAAAGCATAGCTAGGGGAAGATTGTAGAACAAAGCCTGGAAGCCCGGAGAAGATCAGTTGAAGAATGATGCAGTTTATGGACAACAAAAAAAGCAAGTATGGGATCTTGGAGGTAGAGACGAAGAGCACATGATCAGGAGACCATGAAAATTTTGAAGCTTGGGAGTCTCATGCAGGGGCATTAGGCTGAACAGTTACTTGTACATAAAGTAGACATAGGGGGTCCCATGTTCTTTGAATTTCTTGTAAATATTAATATTTTGAATTTTTTGGTAGGAAATTGTAATTATCCTCAAGTCATTTTGAGAACATGAGAAGTTCATGGAGATAGGAATACGAAGAGTCAGTTTAGGATTAATTCAGTTATTAAGTCTAGATTCAAGAATTGGAATGCTAAGATTTGTTGAACTGTTTGTATAAATGTAACCCTGAAGAGGTTAGATGGGAACCAGAGAGGGAGAGAGAGAGCTGGAGAGAGGTAGAGAACCTCTTCAGCAACAGAATAGGAGGATAATGGCCACCGAATTGAATATCTGGCCTGTCATGACCAACAACGCTTTAGCGATATTTATCTTTTTTTGTATATGTATCTATATATATATATATATATATATATATATATATATATATATATATATATATATATATATATATATATATATATATATATATATATATATATATATATATATATATATATATATATATCTGTTTATGAAGAATTGTTTATGAGTTACATGTGTGACTTTATGTCTTCTTGGTCGAATCATGTGAAGGAATTATCTCAGTGTAACTATGAATTTGTTGTTAAACTCTGTGTGGGGAATACCTTGCGTGTTCGTGCTTTTGTTGATTATTCTCTGTAATTATGTATAGTATGAGTCTCTGCGTATCAAGTTAAAAGTGAAACCTTGTTGAGAAATCATGGTGGGGGTTTAACTCTGGTTAACAAATATTGTGTGTCATTGAAGAAAGCAGCTTTCTTTTCAGTGTTGTGTATTGATTATATCTGCCTTGATTATATGTGTGTTATCGATGAGAGTATTTGAATCTGTAACAGTTAAGGATCTGATGATAGATCATGTCCGTCGGGATCGATTGAAGTTATCGTGGAAGTGTGATTAGTTGTCCAAGGCTTGTGAGCACTGTGAAACATATCCGCAAGGGTTATGTATGGGCGGAACTTAGCGTCGAATTAGATAGATGAAAAGAACCTTTTTATATAGAATGGGCGGAACCTTGAAGCGGAAGCTGAGTGGAACCTGGAGTGGAGAAGCGGAACCATGACCAGATGAATAGTGACGGCGGTTTGGAGCTAGATGGTGGGTTTTATCGCACCACCTTTGCAGTGAAAGTGGTATTTGAGGAATGGGGAGTGATTCCATAGATTGATTGACACGTGTCCCCAAGCGACATTGCAAAACCACCTCCACTGCACACCACCGCGCGTTATTGTTCATGCAAGTTGCCCGAGCAATATCCGTGGGATCGTAAGGAGTGAGGCAATGCAATAACAACCGTTGGATGGCACGTGGATTTAACAAAGGTATGAATTGGGTTGCGTGTTGACTCCACGTTGGCAAATGCGTTGTACGTGTGGGGCCCAAGTCAATGTTCTAATTGATCGGGACCGTTCGACTAAGGTTTACGAGTTAATAAAGGTATGCTGATTATTATGGGACTTCGTTAACAATTGAAGAACGTCGTAATATATATAGGGATATATTACGTTTAATGGAATATGTGAACGTGGGTTAATATATGTACATGCCGAGGGTCAATTAATGTGGTTCTAATATCCCCAAGTATTATGTCGCGTATAATGGTTGTATATGCGAAGTTGGCGCATATGTATACAAAATGGACTGTTGGGTTATAAATATAGAGGAGTGTTGAATTAATATCTCAATTTTCCAGCGTAGAATAAAGGGAGGTTGTGAGATTGCCCGGACTAGGGAAGAGGATTGGACATGAAAATTTGGATACATTTCACACACAGGTGGAGGTTGGGACCAAGGTAAACTGGGGCTAAGGGTAGACCCCACTGTTAAGAAGGTATAAAATGTGTCATAAAGAACAACAAGTGAAATATTTCATTATTGGACGGCCAAAGAAGGGTGAGAAATTATTTACTTCGTAACTAAATGGAACAACGAGTGGCGAAGCCATGGACCGAGCAAAAATTGAAAAGTTGGCGGAGCGCAGAACCAAAATGAAATTGGTTAGGGTTTGGGGGGGTAGGGTTACACTCTAACCACCCCCAACCCATATCCAACCATAGAATGATAAAGATCTAATGGATGATAAATTCCCACATGCCAAGATCATAGATGACCCTGTGTACGCCAACCCAGTGATATAGATATTAAAAAAAGTCTATAAAATAATCCAATAAACTGTACAAAAAAATATTCTCCTTGGATTTTGTGGATGTGGCCAGTTGGAAGCACAGCAAGCAGGGAAAATTTTAAGGATGGGAATTTATTTTGACGTTTAAAACATTGGCGAATCTCACTAGTCCCTAATATGCAAACTATAAAATATTTATTGATATATTTGTAAAATTATTCAAATTTATAATGATTTTCTATATACTCTCTATATAATGTTGGCAATTTTTAAGTTAAAACAATTTTATATTGTAAAATTTGGGCGATTCATTTTTACAAAAAATGGAAATTGGCGAATCTTCTTTTTGGAAAAAACATGGAAAATTAGCCCATCTGCGAATATTAGCCCCTAAAATTTTCCATGGTAGCAAGATTATTATTCAATATAATATAAATATTAAATAATTATTGTACATTAATAATTAACCATAGCATTATTTTCACTTTCCATAAGATGAATCATAATGTATGTTCCAAGGAGATTGTGATAGGGTGTTAAATAGTCTTACCATGGGGTTGGGAATTTAATATCCTATATACATATGCGGATACAGACCTAGGGGATTAAACCCAAAGGGTTATAAATGTAATGGAAGTTTTACACAATATTATTTATGCCAGATAAATATTACAATTTTACACATAGGTAAAATTTCTAGTAGACATAAATCATGTTATTAGAGTTTTATACTTGTATGTAAAAGTTTTTTTTTTTTTTGGTAAATATTTTTAACATTTTATGAGTACACGTTATAGGTGGTATCAGAGCAACATTCACACATTGGGACCCAGTTGGGTCACCTAAATAACAAATTGATGTGTAAACTGTACACATAAATAAAAAGAAAAAATTGATAGAGTACAATGAGGAGAGGCTCGGTACATCCAGAAATAAATCTAGAAATGTGGGTGCAACTAAGCATGGACCTACATCAAAAAAATAGTAGACTACTCAAATAACATCGACGAAAAACTAGTAGACTACTGGATACTGTACAACAATTACAAGAAGAGATGGTTTGGGTGAGGAGTGATAATGAGAGGCTGATGTGAGAGCAAGAAATAATTCTTAAAAGTCTTTCAGATATAAAAAATCAAGGAAGAACTTAGCCCAGCCCAAAAAGAAATACTCGGGAAAAGGGTGAACAACAGGAATAAACTAATGATAATCTGGAGAGTAGACACACCCGGAAAAGTAATAAGAACTAGAATTATAATGAAGCTGAGTCAAGAAATGTCTCATTAGGGGAATTTTGAGGTCTAAAATAGGCCTCCTAAGAAAAATGTATAACCAAAATAAACTTTATAATAACAAATAGGATTCATAATTATCATGTCAGCCATGGGGGGTGATTCACCATTTTTTAAGTAAAAGGGTGAAAAGATTAAAAAATAATAAAATAATAAAACTTCTTTTTCAACTCGTATTTTCAACTTATCTCCCAATTTTTTTACTCAAATTTCGAGCATGAGTACTTGTTGGATGAAAAATTCAATTCCTCATCCAAGGAGTACCCATGTTGCATACTTTTGATGGACCCTGCTACATGAAAAATTAGAAATACATGACAATCGTGATTGAAATCACACTTTTCATGTATTTCTAATTTTTCATGTAGTAGGATCTATTTAAAGTATGCAACATGGGTTCTCTTTGGATGAGGAATTAAATTTTGCATCCAACAAGTACTTCCACTCAAAATTTGAGTAAAAAATTTGGGAGATAAGTTGAAAATACGAGTTCAAAAAGTAGTTTTTTTTCCCTCTGAAACTTGATGATGTAATCAAATATTATTTTATTATTTCTACTATTATTTTATAATTTCGATGGGAGGCCCATTTTAGACCTCAAAATTCCCCTAATGCAGATTAGCAGGAGATGAAAAAACAGAAAGTGGAGCTCCAAGGTAAATTCTGAAAAATAAAACCACCTACATTCGACGAAGAGGCAAAAAAGGTAGCAGAAGCATGGATAATTGACATGAATAAAAATATTCAGGTCTATGAATATAATATTAAACTGAAATCTCGCTTGGCTATCTATCAGCTGTGAGATAAGGCCACATTATGGTGGGAGGAAGTCAAAAAGGTGTGAGGAATCTAAGACTAGAATGTGACTTGGGACAAATTCCGGCAGTATTTTAAGGAAAAATATTTAACCAAGCTCTTCTACAATGAAAAAACTTGATAATTTCATGATTTGAGATTGGGATAGCTAACAATGGATGAATTCATTACAAAATTTACTTCCCTATTAAGATACGTATTGTACCTGAGAGATGAAAAAGAAAAATTACAACAATTCTCGAGTAGTTTACCTGCCCACATGAAGGAAAGAATTGAGTTTGTAAATCCAAAAACCATGGACAAGGTGATACGAAAGGCACATATGTGCTACCAACAGTCCAAGGTGAAAGGAGAAGCTAGTAGGAATTGGTTGCCCAAGATGGTACAGAAAAATAATTCCAATTTTAAGAGCAGTATATCTAGAAACTATAAAATATTGCCAGAAATACAACAAATAGACAGTAGGGGAGAAATGAGAAAAAGACCAGGTGGTCAGCTAAAGAGAAACCCACTGAAGCTTCTAGTAGACTAGATCATGGAAAAATCTAGAAGTCGTCATTACCATGCTAGCGATGCGGTGAAGCATGCTACTAGAAGAACTTTCCTCATCGTGGGAAGAATGAGACTGTTGCTAACTTGCAAGAGGCATCTACGGTAGGGGACATGGCACAAAATATACCAAGACTTAATGCAGTGTTTGAGGATCAGCAAGGAGATTATCAACCAACCATGATTGAGCTAGAAGGTAAGCTGTACTCCCAAACTGTTTCAATTTTGGTTGATCCTGGTGCCAATTTAAGTTATGTAAATCCCAGGATAGTAGAGAACTATAATTTGTAGAGCCACAAGTTTAAAAACCCCCTGTCTGGTACAATTATCCACAGGGGCCAAGAGGAGAGTTAATGATAAAGTTTCCAACTGTCCCCTAGAGGTTCGAAACTAGCACATAAATGTGGAATTGAAGATCCTACCTTTAGGCTCTTATGAAATTTTACTAGGAATGGATTGGCTGGAAGTGCACTAGTCACTGGTAGACTACAAAGAGAACATCATTTATTACAAGGTAGAAGATGTAACATGCTATAATTTCAAGGGATTAATAAACAACTTTAGTTGTGTTCTATTACCGCATCCTAGTTGGGAAAATTCATCAGAAAAGGTTGTCAGATTTATGAAATTCGGGTGGGATTTTCCAATTCTAAAGATAAGACCCCTATGATGGAGAACATACCGGTGGTACAAGAATTTACGGATGTATTTCCAAAAAATATACCAGCCTTACCTCCAAAATCGGACATCGATTTCACCATCAAATTAATTCTAGGGGAAACACCAATATCACATGCACCATATCAAATGAGTGTAGCTGAATTAACTGAGCTAAAAATGAAACTACAAGAGTTTCTAGATAAGGGATATATGCGTCCTAGTGTGTCTCCTTGGAGAGCACCAGTACTGTTCGTGAAGAAGAAATATGCTACTATGCGAATGTGTATGGATTATAGATAGCTTAACAAACTAACTTTTAAGAACAAATACTCATTGCCACAGATAGATGATCTATTCGATCAGGTAAAAGGAGAAACTTTATTTTCAAAATAGATCTAAGATCTAGGTACCATCAAATACGAATAAAGGATGAAGACATATACAAGACATCTTTCCATACCCAATATCAGCACTATGAATTTGTGGTTTTACCATTTCATTTAACCAACACGCCAGCAACATTCATTAGTTTAATGCATGGCATCTTTCATCCATTTTTGGATAAGTTTGTTTTAATATTTATTGACAACATACTTATCGACTAAAAAAATATGGAGGAGCATAAAGAACAGTTAAAAATATTGTTAAGGATGTTCAGAGAACATCAAATTTATGCCAAATTCAGTAAGTGTGATTTTTATAAAGAACAAATTCAATATTTAGGCCATTTTATTTCTACTAAGGGTATAACAGTAGACCCTGAAAAAATAATAACTATCATGGAATGGACAGTACCTAAGAATGTAGCAGACATATGATCTTTAATGGGGTTGGTTTGCTATTATCGGTGTTTTATTGAGGGGTTCTCTAAGATTTATTTCCCTATAACCTCCTTGGAGAAAAATGGACGAGTGTTTAAATGGACCAGTGAATGAAAAACCAGCTTCGAGCGGTTAAAAAAAATACCTACTACAGGCGCTATATTATAGGTCATTGATCCAAAGAAGGAATTTGAAATTTTCACCGATGCTTACAAAGAGGGAGCAAGAGCTGTATTGAAACAAGACGGAAGAGTTGTTGCTTACGAGTCTAGGAAGCTAAAATATCATGAACACTGATATTATGCATATGATCTAGAGTTGACTTTAGTAGTCCACGCATTGAAGCTATGGAGGCACTACCTATTAGGAAAAATATTTATATTAAAAACTGACCACAGTAGTTTGACCAGTTTTTTTAAACAAACTGACTTTAATTCTTATCAAGCCATGTGGAATGCATTCTTAAGTGAATTTGATTTTGAGATTCAACACGTTAAGGGAAAATAAAACCATGTCGCTAATGCCTTAAGTAGAAAATTACACTATGTGTATGAAATCTATTTTAACCAGGCAGAATTCAAGTTCTGAGAACAAGTGAAGGAGGTTGTGGAACAGAATCCTGAATATCAGTTTCTATGGCAGCAAATGCAACAAGAAGAAGAGCAAGGAAATAAAACAGAGTACAATATCAGATGAACAATTATTGACATTTCGAGAGAAAATATACATTCCTAATCGAATGAGTTTAAAGGAACTGATTTTAGATCAATATCATTGAAGTGCTTATTCTGGACACCCTAGTTACCACAAAATGTTAACAATGTTGATATTCACCAAGATGATGAGCTTAGTGAAAATGAGTTGCCTTCACTAAGTGGGCCCACATGCTATTTTTAGGTGCAACTCTATTTTTAGACTATGTCTACTTTTAGACATGGTGATCATATTTTAGAAGTTGTAGGATGCTATTTATGGATGGTTGGTCAAGTTGGAAAAATAGATGAAATTCTATTTTTAGAGTATTGGGCAAAGTCTATTTATAGATCGTCGATCTAAAAATAGAAGTGTCGATTATTATTAGCTCTTAATAATAATCCAACAATAAAAAACAACTTATTCTCTTGGAGCACTTAATTTCAATGCACAGATTTGTAAAATCAGTGGGCTGAAGGAATTACTAGGGTTTAATGGTGGTTCATGCATGGAAGACTCAATTAGAACTGAAGTGGAAAATTTATGACAGAGTTTGAAGAGTACTTCATGGAGTTGTTATTCAGTTTAACTCGGTTAATGGAGTTAAACTCAGTTGAGCTAGTTGTATCTAGTCTAACTGAATGATACACTAGTGAGAGTGGAGTGAATTAATTATTTAATTAATTCAGAAATAATAACACATTAATCAACTGAACAAATACAATAGTTAACTACAATGCATGTCAGTTCCAGTGGAGAGATAGGTGAAAGGGTAAGATGGACTATCTGTTTTGACTATAGTGATGCATTGATTGCACCACACACACATTGGGGTTTCCAATGATGATTGCGCAGTGCAAGCAAGGTAGATTCGAATTCATTCAGGGGTCTTCTTCAGCAGGGATTGTGCAGTGGATGTAGGCTATCAGGTGGCAAGAAATCAGTGCATGGATTTTCAGATTGCTTCTGATTAGTGTGTGACGATTGATTTTATTGAGAGCAGCTTGATGTACTAAGCTTTGTGTGAGATTGTTACATGATATCCATGATACATAATATATGATATTTGGGGTTTTCAGCTTCAAGCTTTCCTGTTAAAGAACTGTGTTATGTGCGATTGATTTTATTGCTTCATGTGTTTGCAATTGATTTTAATTTCTGCAAAAGATTAATAGTGGAAGTATTTTGTAGTTAGAAAAAAGATAAATATAGTTAGATCAGGAGAATCTAGATATATACATGCATATTGTATATAATTTCTACATGGTATCAGAGTAGTGTTAATTCTTGAAGATTGCAATTGTGAAGAATTGTTGAGTTTGTGCTGGTGGACAATTCGAATTTGCTTCATAAAATTCTTGGTGCGACAGTTGAGTATACATTGAAATTTCTTTCAATGGGTTGCGATTGGAGTATGCCCTTGATCGTAGCTCGAATTACATAGCCTGGAAGGATAGGATGGAGGCGGTGCTGGAGGATAATGGACTGAAGGAGTTCATCGATAGCGATGCTCCTAAGTTGGGATCTAGCGATGTTGCATTACTTGACGCATGGAAAAAGAAGGTAGCAAAGACAAGAAGAATTCTATTGGATGGTGTGAAGGACAATATTGTTTCCAGCCTTCATAGGAAAGCCACTCCATTTTCAATGTGGAATGCTTTGACAGATTTTTTCCAAAGCATCAGTGACCAAAGGAAGTTGGCACTAAAAGATAAGCTTAGAAAAATAAAAATGGAGAAGGGCGACAGTATTCCAAAATATCTCACAAATTTTTTCCACTGTAGGGATGAACTAGGAAGTGTGGGGATTAATGTTGATGATGAATACTTGATGAGCTTGGCTCTCCTTGGGCTTCCAAAGAGTTGGAATAGCTATGAAGACTCTGTCAATGGATGGGAGAAACTGCCGAGATGGGAGTGACTTTGGTTAGATCTTGTGCAAGAGGAGATAAGTCGAGGTACCAAGGATGGCTCTTCATTGAAGAATTAAGATGAAGAGAATTGTGCTTTGGCTGCCAAAACAAGGAAAGGGAAAGGTAAGAAATTTCCTTCAAAATCCAAAGCTAAAGGAAAGAAGCGGGATTTGTCCAAGGTGAAGTGTTTTCACTTTCACGAACATGGGCATTTCACCACTAACTGCCCACAAAAGAATAATAACAAGAAGGTTGCTAGAGCTGCAGCAGGAGAGGCCTTAGCCTTGAAATTTGAACTTGATTTCTCTTTGATCGCATGCTTGGTTTCAAGCTATATGGGATTGGTGTGGTATCTTGATAGTGGTGCGTCTTTTCATATGATGGGAGACAAGGAGTTGTTTAGTGACTTGGAGGAGAAGAACCTTAAAATGCATATAGAGATGGGCAGCGATGGTCGATATAGTACGACCGACATTGGGACCATTACGTTTGAGAGGGAGTTCGATAATCCATTCTTATTGAAAGATGTTATGCATGTTCCAGGTCTGAAGAAGAACTTGGTCTCGGTCACAATGTTAGAAGACAAAGGTTATGACGTTGTTTTTAGTGATGGAAAATCTTTCCTGCAACATAAAACAACGGGTCAAACTAAGAGGATAGGGATTTGAGTTAACAATCTCTACAAGTTGGAGGTATATGGCTGCACTGCAATGGTGGGAAAAGCAGAAGAAGTGGTGAGCTGGGATGAGGGTGAATTATGGCACAGGAGATTGGGCCATCTTCACGATGGCACTTTGAAGATTTTGCAGTAGATTTCTACTGTTCTTCCCAAGGGTACTCTTGTGCAGTCATATCAGTGCAAGGGATGTACTATGGGTAAGCTTGTGAATACCACCTTTCATGAGAAGGGGAACCGTGCTTTGGTGATCCTTGAGAGAATTCACACAGATGTGTGTGGACCTTTCTCGATTGCTTCAACAAAAAAACTCAGGTATTATGTTATATTTTTTGATGAATATTCTTGTAGGTGCTGGATCTTCTTCATGCAGAAGAAGATCGAAACATTCTCAAAGTTCTGTGAGTTTAAAGCATTGGTGGAGAAGGAGTCGGGGAATAAAGTGAAAGCTCTACGGAGCGACAATGGTGGTGAATACATCTCGAGTGAATTCAAAGAATTCTGTAACAAAGAAGGAATTCAAAGAGAACTCATAGCACCTCATAACCCACAGCAGAATAGGGTCGCTGAGAGGAAGAACAGAACGATCGTGGTTGTTGCAAGAGCGATGCTGCATGACCAGGGCCTACCGATGCACTTGTGGGCGGAAGCATGCAACATTCCGGTTTATGTGCAAAACCATTGTCCTCATAGATTACTTGGCATGAGTACACCTGAAAAATCTTTACCAATAAGGAGCCTAATATTTCTCATTTGATGATTTTTGGCTCATCAGATTACATTCATGTGACAAAGGATGCCAAGAAGAAGCTGGAGCCGACTACAAAAGTTGGAATATTTTTGGGGTACATAGAAACACCCCATAATTATTGTGTGTATTTGGTAGATAGTTGGATGATTGTGGTGCGACGGGATATAAAATTCAATGAGGTGAAATCCATGAAGTTGTCGCTTGAGAAGGAGTTACACTTGCATCCAGAGGAGGAACTTCTTGTTCCCAAAGATAAGCCTGTAGATGTGGATCATCCATAGGAGGAGATTCATGGAGTGGAGGAGTCCACTCATGCAAAACCAAACATCAGACAAGGCAGAAAGCGTACCACAAAAGCTGAGACACTAAACCTTGATGCGGCATAGAATGTAGGAGTCCCTACATCATAGTGCAGACAGAGACAATCACCTAACCGATTTACTAGATACATGGCTATGATGAGAAAGTGTATCGTGACAGAGCCATATTCTTTTGAAGAAGCAGTGTAGGAGCCCACATGGCTAGATGCCATGGTGGAGGAGTATGACTCCATTGTCAAAAACAGTGCTTGGGAGATTGTTCCAACGCTGGTGGGTAAATCAGTTGTAGGATCAAGATGGAACTACAAGGTAAAACAAGCTGCTGATGGGATCATCGAGAAGTATAAGGCACTATTTTTTTCTCGGGGCTTCTCACAGATCGAGGGGATTGATTATGAAGAAACCTTTGCACCTGTCGCACGATATTCTTCCATAAGGACCATCCTTTCTCTCTCAGAGTAGATGGGTTGGCACATTCATCAAATGGATATGAAGACTATGTTCCTTAATGGGATCATTGAGGAAGAGGTGTACATTGAGCAGCCTGAAGGATTTGAGATCTTCAGCAGTGAGTCATGTGTGTGTAGGTATGGGCTAAAGCAAGCATCTCGTGCTTGGTACACACAGATCGATAACTATCTCACTGGACTTGGCTTCACCAAGAGTGAGGTGGATGCAAGCCTGTACCAAATTTTGGTGGAGGGTAAGCTTTTAATCATTGTTATTTATGTTGATGATTTAATACGAACGGGTGATGAGAAGTTGATACACTCATGCAAGGCAGATCTTTCAAAGGAGTTTGAGGTGAAGGATTTGGGCCTCATTCATTATTTCCTTGGATTGGAAATATGGCAGCGGGAAGGTGAACTATTTGTGTCTCAAGGAAATTATACTTAGGAGATACTTGAGAAGTTTCACATGCAAGACTACAGAGCCTATCGACACTCCTATTCCAGGAAATTTGAGGAAAGGGGATGCTACATCGATAGAGGTAGTGGATGCCACTATTTATCGACATTTGGTGGGTTCGCTCAGGTATTTAGTTAATACAAGACCGGACATATGCTATGCGGTGAACCAGCTTTCACAAGCGATGGTTAAGCCTACCAAGCTCTTTTGGAAGGCAGGCAAGCATGTCCTGAGGTATCTCAAGGGAATGTCTAAGTATGGCTTATGGTACAGACAGACGGATGAATTGAAGTTGCATGGCTTCATGGATGCAAATTGGGCAGGCAGCCCAACAAATAGAAAGAGCACATCAGGAGGGATTTTCTGTATCATATCTATAGTAGTTTCCTGGTACAACATGAAACAAAGATCCATGGCACCCAGTTGAGCAGAAGCATAACACATCGCAGCAAGTCAAGCTGCATGTGAGGCTATCTGGATGAGGAAGATCTTATTTGGTTCGTTCGGTTCACATTTAGATCCTACAGTGATACATTGTGATAATCAGAGTTGCATTAAAATCTTGATTAATCCTATGTTTCATGATAGATCTAAACATATTGATATCCAGTATCATCATATCAGAGATTTTGTGCAGTGGAATATCATGTTGCTTTAGTACATTCCTACGAAAGTTTAGGATGCAGATATTCTGATGAAGGCGCTCGGCAGGAGAAAATTTGAATACCATAGAGGCAGGATCGGGGTGAAGGATAATCCTTATATTTTTGAGAGGGATTGTTGAGATTCAACAAGATGATGAGCTTAGTGAAAATCAGTCGCCTTCACTAAGTGGGCCCGCAGGCTATTTTTAGGTGCAAGTCTATTTTTAGACTATGTCTATTTCTAGACATGTGATCATATTTCAGAAGTTGCAGGATGTTATTTGTGGATGATTGGTCAAGTTCGAAAAATAGATGAAATTCTATTTTTAGAATATTGGGCGAAGTCTATTTATAGATCGTCAATCTAAAAATAGAAGTGTCGATTATTATTAGCTCTTAATAATAATCCGACAATAAACAACAACCTATTCTCTTGGAGAACTTACTTTCAGTGCACAGATTTGGAAAATTAGTGGTTTGAAGGAATTATGCAATTCCTAGGGTTTACTATGGCAGCAAATGCAACAACAAGAAGAGCAAGGAAATAAAACAGAGTACAATATCAGATGAACAATTATTGACATTTCGAGAGAAAATATACATTCCTAATCGAATGAGTTTAAAGGAACTGATTTTAGATCAATATCATTGAAGTGCTTATTCTGGACACCCTAGTTACCACAAAATGTTAACACTATTGATATTCAACAATATGATGAGCTTAGTGAAAATGAGTTGCCTTCACTAAGTGGGCCCGCAGGATATTTTTAGGTGCAACTCTATTTTTAGACTATGTCTATTTTTAGACATGGTGATCATATTTTAGAAGTTGTAGGATGCTATTTGTGGATGGTTGGTCAAGTTGGAAAAATAGATGAAATTCTATTTTTAGAGTATTGGGCAAAGTCTATTTATAGATCGTCGATATAAAAATAGAAGTGTCGATTATTATTAGCTCTTAATAATAATCCAACAATAAACAACAACTTATTCTCTTGGAGCACTTAATTTCAGTGCACAGATTTGGAAAATCAGTGGGCTGAAGGAATTCCTAGGGTTTAATGGTGGTTCATGCATGGAGGACTCAATTAGAACTAAAGTGGAAAATTTATGACAGAGTTGGAAGAGTACTTCATGGAGTTGTTATTTAGTTTAACTCGGTTAATGGAGTTAAACTCAGTTGAGCTAGTTGTATCTAGTCTAACTGAATGATACACTAGTGAGAGTGGAGTGAATTAATTAGTTAATTAATTCACAAATAATAGCACATTAATCAACTAAACAATACAACAGTTAACTACAGTGCATGTCAGTTCCAGTGGAGACCCAGTGGAGAGATAGGTGAAAGGGAAAGATGGACTATTTTTTGTGACTATAGTGATGCATTGATTGCACCACACACACATTGGAGATGCCAATGAGGATTACGCAGTCAATGCAAGGGTAATTCGAATTCATTCAGAGATATTCTTCAGCAAGGATTGTGCAGCGGAGGCAGGCTAGCAAGAGGCAAGAAATCGGTGCATGGATTTCCATATTTCTTCTGATTAGTGTGTGATGATTGATTGCACTGAGAGCTTAATGTAATAAGCTTTTTATGAGATTGTTACATGATCTGCATGATACATAATATATGATATTTAGGGTTTTCAGCTTCTGGATTTTCTGTTAAACAACTGTGTTATGTGCGATTATTTTTATTGCTTCATATGTTTACCATTGATTTTAATTTTGGAAAAAGATTAACAATGGAAGAATTCTATATTTAACAAAAAGATAAATATAGTTAGATCAGGAGAATCTAGATATATACATGCATCTTGTATATAGTTTCTACATGGTATCAGAGTAGTGTTAATTCTTGAAGATTGCAATTGTGAAGAATTGTTGAGTTTGTGCTGGTGGACAATTCGGATTTGCTTCATAAAACTCTTGGTGCGATAGTTGAGTATACTTTGAAATTTCTTTCAATGGGTTGCGATTGGAGTATGCCCTTGATCGTAGCTCAAATTACATAACCTGGAAGGATAGGATGGAGGCGGTGCTGGAGGATAATGGACTGAAGGAGTTCATCAATAGCGATGTTCCTAAGTTGGGATCTAGCGATGTTGCATTACTTGAAGCATGGCAAAAGAAGGTAGCAAAGACAAGAAGAATTCTATTGGATAGTGTGAAGGACAATATTGTTTCCAGCCTTCATAGGAAAGCCACTCCATTTGCAATGTGGGAGGCTTTGATAGATTTGTTCCAAAGCATCAGTGACCAGAGGAATTTGGCACTGAAATATAAGCTTAGAAAAATAAAAATGGAGAAGGGCGACAGCATTCCAAAATATCTCACAAAGTTTGTCCACTGTAGGGATGAACTGGGAAGTGTGGGGATTAATGTTGATGATGAAGATTTGATGAGCTTGTCTCTCCTTGGGCTTCCAAAGAGTTGGCATAGCTACGAAGACTCTGTCAATGGATGGGAGAAACTACCGAGATGGGAGTGACTTTGGTTAGATCTTGTGCAAGAGGAGATAAGGTGAGGTACCAAGGATGGTTCTTCATTAAAGAATTAAGATGAAGAGAATTTCACTTTGGCTGCCAAAGCAAGGAAAGGGAAGGGGAAGAAATTTCCTTCAAAATCTGAAGCTAAAGGAAAGAAGTGGGATTTGTCCAAGGTGAAGTGTTTTCACTTTCACGAACATGGGCATTTCACCACTAACTGCCCACAGAAGAATAATAACAAGAAGGTTGCTAGAGCTGCAGCAGGAGAGGCCTTAGCCTTGCAATTTGAACTTGATTTCTCTTTGATAACATGCTTGGTTTCAAGCTATATGGGATTGGTGTGGTATCTTGATAGTGGTGCGTCTTTTCATATGATGGGAGACAAGGAGTTGTTTAGTGACTTGGAGGAGAAGAACCTTAAAATGCATATAGAGATGGGCGACGATGGTCGATACAGTGCAACTGACATTGGGACCATTACCTTTGAGAGGGAGTTTGGTAATCCATTCTTATTGAAAGATGTTATGCATTTCCAGGTCTGAAGAAGAACTTGGTCTCGGTCACAATGTTAGAAGACAAAGGTTATGACATTGTTTTTAGTGATGGAAAATATTTCCTGCGACATAAAACAACGGGTCAAACTAAGAGGATAGGGATTTGAGTTAAGAATCTCTACAAGTTGGAGGTATATGGCTACACTACAATGGTGGGAAAATCAGAAGAAGTTGTGAGCTGGGATGAGGGCGAATTATGGGACAGGAGACTGGGCCATCTTTGATCCGGATTTTATGCAGGAACGCAACAGAATACAGATATAACCATAAATACAAAGATGTAGCGGAAATAGTGCTTCATTTTATTAATAAATGAATGACGACAATAAGCTTACAAACATAATGGAAATAAGCTAGGGCGCTGGCAGCGTATCTCTGAGAAGAGATGTGGCGTATGCAGGCCTCTGAACTGTGTTACATTGAGGCTCGCCGGCCTATTACAGACATAATGGAAATAAATGAGCTAGGAAACTGGCATCGTATCCCTGAGAAGAGATGTGGCGGCTACCAGCCCCTGAACTGTGTTACAATGCAGACATGATGGAGATGCGGCGAGCTAGGGCACTGGTAGCGCTTATCCCTGAGAAGAGATGTATCGGCTCCCAGCCCCCTGAACTATCCTACAATGAGGCTTGAGGGCCTATTTATTGTTGAGAAACAATGTAGAATCTGAAACGTCCAAAACCCTAACCGTAGGAGATGAAGCGCCAAAACTGTGGGTCCCGTTTAGGTAAATTGGTGGTTCAACTTCCCGGGGGCGTAACTTTGGCATCCGATCTCTGTTTGATGCGCTCAATAGCTCGTTAGAAAGATCTATCCGAGGATTACAATTTTGGAATGGGAAACATCGATCCATGGACCAATGTTGCCCTCTGTTTTCCCAAAAAAAGTCGTTTAGGGCCTCAAAACAGCTCCGGAAGTTTAAGACCCGAAAAACTGCTAAAAATAGTAAGTTGTGCTGAAACTTACAAACTAAAATAACTGATGGTGGGGGTTCAAATGAACTTGATGGGTGGCCACCAATATCCACCTGGATTATTAATGCCCCAAAACGGCTCCGGGTGTGCAGGACCCGAAAACCTGCTATAAATAGTAAGCTGTGCTGAAGCTGGAAAACTGAAAGAATTGATGCTGCGGGTCCAAATGGAATAGGTGGGAGGCCACCGATATCCACCTGGATCAATCTTCACCATGGATGTACTATGGGTAAGCTTGTGAAGACCACCTTTCATGAGAAGGAGAACCGTGCTTTGGTGATCCTTAAGAGAATTCACACAGATGTGTGTGGACCTTTCTCGATTGCTTCAAAAACAAAACTTAGGTATTATGTTATATTTGTTGATGAATATTCTTGTAGGTGCTGGATCTTCTGCATGCAAAAGAAGATCGAAACATTCTCAAAGTTCTATGAGTTTAAAGCATTGGTGGAGAAGGAGTCGGGGAATAAAGTGAAAGCTCTACGGAGTGACAATGTTGGTGAATACATCTCAAGTGAATTCAAAGGCTTCCGTAAGAAAGAAGGAATTCAAAGAAAACTCATAGCGCCTCATAACCCACAGCAGAATAGGGTCGCTGAGAGGAAGAAGAGAACGATCGTGGGTGTTGCACGAGTGATGCTGCATGACCAGGGCCTACCGATGCACTTGTGGGCGGAAGCATGCAACATTGCGGTTTATGTGAAAAACCATTGTCCTCATAGATTACTTGGCACGAGTACACCTGAAAAAGCTTTTACCAATAAGAAGCCTAATATTTCTCATTTGAAGATTTTTGGCTCATCGGTTTACATTCATGTGACAAAGGATGCCAAGAAGAAGCTGGAGTCGACTACAGAAGTTGGAATATTTGTGGGGTACGTAGAAACACCCCATAATTATTGTGTGTATTTGGCAGACAGTTGGATGACTGTGGTGTGACGGGATATAAAATTCAATGAGGTGAAAGCCATGAAGTGGTCGCTTGAGAAGGAGCTACACTTGCATGCAGAGGAGGAACTTCTTGTTCCCAAAGATAAGCCTCTAGATGTGGATCAGCCACAGGAGGAGATTCATGGAGTGGAGGAGTCCACTCATGCAAAACCAAACATCAGACAAGGTAGAAAGCATACCACAAAAGCTGAGACACTGAACCTTGATGCGGCATAGAATGTATGAGTCCCTACATAATAGTGCAGACAGAGACAGTCACCTAACCGATTTACTAGATACATGGCTATGATGAGAAAGTGTATCGTGACAGAGCCATCTTCTTTTGAAGAAGCAGTGTAGGATCCCACATGGGTAGATGCCATGGTGGAGGAGTATGACTCCATTGTCAAAAACAGTGCTTGGGAGATTGTTCCAAGGCTGGTGGGTAAATCAGTTGCAGGATCAAGATGGAACTACAAGGTAAAACAAGATGCTGATGGGAGCATCGAGAAGTATAAGGCACGACTTTTTTCTCGGGGCTTCTCACAGATCGAGAGGATTGATTATGAAGAAACCTTTGCACCTGTCGCACGATATTCTTCCATAGGGACCATCCTTGCTCTCTCAAAGTAGATGGGTTGGCACATTCATCAAATGGATGTGAAGACTACGTTCCTTAATGGGATCATTGAGGAAGAGGTGTACATTGAGTAGCCTGAAGGATTTGAGATCTTCAGTAGTGAGTCACGTGTGTGCAGGTATGGGTTAAAGAAAGAATCTCTTGCTTGGTACACACAGAGCAACAGCTATCTCACTAGAATTGGCTTCACCAAGAGTGAGGTGGATGCAAGCCTGTACCAAATTTTGGTGGAGGGTAAGATTTTAATCATTATTCTTTATGTTGATGATTTAATACTAACGGGTGATGAGAAGTTGATACACTCATGCAAGGCAGATCTTTCAAAGGAGTTTGAGGTGAAGGATTTCAGCCTCCTTCATTATTTCCTTGGATTGGAAATATGGCAGTGGGAAGGTGAACTGTTTGTGCCTCAAGGAAATTATACTCAGGAGATACTTGAGAAGTTTCACATGCAAGGCTACAAGCCTATCGACACTCCTATTCCAAGAAATTGGAGCAAAGGGGATGCTACATCGACAGAGGTAGTGGATGCCACTATTTATTGACATTTGGTGGGTTCGCTCAGGTATTTAGTTAATAGAAGACCGGACATATGCTATGCGGTGAACTAGCTTTCACAAGTGATGGTTAAGCCTAAACAAGCTCTTTTGGAAGGCAGGCAAGCATGTCCTGAGGTATCTCAGGGGCACGTCTGAGTATGGCTTATGGTACAAATAGATGGATGAATTGAAGTTGCATGGCTTCATGGATGCAAATTGGGCATGCATCCCAACAGACAGAAAGAGCACATCAGGAGGGATTTTCAGTATCGGATCTATAGTATTTTCTTGGTACAACAGGAAACAAACATCTGTGGCACCCAGTTCAGCAGAAGCATAATACATGGCAGCAATTCAAGCTACATGTGAGGCTATTTGGATGAGGAAGATCTTGGTTGGTTTGTTCGGTTCACATTTAGATCCTACAGTGATACATTGTGATAATCAGAGTTGAATTAAACTCTTGATTAATCCTATGTTTCGTAATAGATCTAAACATATTTATATCTGGTATCATCATATCAGAGATTTTGTGCAGTGGAATATCATGTTGCTTTAGTACATTCCTACGAAAGTTCAGGATGCAGATATTCTGAGGAAGGCGCTCGGTAGGAGAAAATTTGAATACCAAAGAGGCAGGATCGGGGTGAAGGATAATCCCTATATTTTTGAGAGGGAGTGTTTAGATTCGAAACGATGATGAGCTTAGTGAAAATCAGTCGCCTTCACTAAGTGGGCCCGCAGGCTATTTTTAGGTGCAAGTCTATTTTTAGACTATGTCTATTTTTAGACATGTGATCATATTTCAGAAGTTGCAGGATGTTATTTGTGGATGGTTGGTCAAGTTGGAAAAATAGATGAAATTCTATTTTTAGAATATTGGGTGAAGTCTATTTATAGATCGTCAATCTAAAAATAGAAGTGTCGATTATTATTAGCTCTTAATAATAATCCGACAATAAACAACAACCTATTCTCTTGGAGCACTTACTTTCAGTGCACAGAATTGGAAAATTAGTGGTTTGAAGGAATTACGAAATTCTGAGGGTTTACTGGTGGTTCATGCATGGAGGACTCAGTTAGAACTGAAGTGGAAAAGTTATGACTAATTTAGAAGAGTAGTTCATGGAGTTGTTATTCAGTTTAACTAAGTTAATGGAGTTAAACTCAGTTGAGCTAGTTGTATGTAGTCTAACTGAATGATACACCAGTGAGAGTGGAGTGAATTAATTAGTTAATTAATTCACAAATAATAAGTCATTAATCAACTGAAAAATATATCAGTTAACTACAGTGCATGTTAGTTCCAGTGGAAACCCAATGGAGAGATAGGTGAAAGGGAAATATGGACTATCTGTTGTGACTATAGTGATGCATTGATTTCACCACACACTCATTGGAGATGCCAATGAGGATTGTACAATCAAGGCAAGGGTAATTCTAATTCATTCAGAGCTATTCTTCAGCAAGGATTGCGCAGTGGAGGGAGGCTAGTAGGTGGCAAGAAATCGATGCATGTATTTACAGATTTCTTCTGATTAGTGTGTGACGATTGATTGTACTGAGAGCTTGATGTACTAAGCTTTGTATGATATTTTTACATGGTCTCCATGATACATAATATATGATAGTTAGGGTTTCAACTTCAAGTCTTCCCGTTAAACAACTGTGTTATGTGCGATTGTTTTTATTGCTTCATGTGTTTGCAATTAGTTTTAATTTCCGCAAAATATTAATAGTGGAAGGATTCTGTATTTATAAAAAAGATAGATATTGTTAGATGAGGAGAATCTGGATATAGACATGCATCTTGTATATAATTTCTACAAACAAAAATCATCAAAGACTCCTTTTGGCCAGGAATGCGTAAAAATATTGTTGAATATTTGACTAAATGTTTGGAATGTCAAAAGGTCAAGGTGTAACATCAACACCCAGCAGGGCTGTTGCAACCTATTCTCATTCCGAAATAGAAGTGGGAAGTTATATTGTTAGACTTTATCACATTCCTACCAAAAACAAAGTGACACAATGACTCAATAATGGTGGTAGTTGATCGATTAAGCAAGGAAACTCACTTTATTCCAGTACAATCAAATTATAAAACTGTACATATTTCTAATATCTTTATTAGATAAGTGTTTCAACTACACGATATACTGAAAATAGTTATCTCAGACAAAGATGTAAATTTCACCACTTTTTGGAAGGCCCTGTTCACTGTTCTAGGCACACAAGTTCAATTTTGTATTGCGTACCATCCATAGACAGAGGGTCAGACGGAATGAGTCAATCAAATTCTGGAGGAAATGTTTTGGATGTATGTAATGCAAAAATCTATGAAGTGGGAAGTTTATTTACACCTACTATAATTCTATTACAATAATGGATACCAATAATCCCTCAAGATGAGTCCCTTTGAAGCATTATATGACAGAAAATGTGAGACAGCCATCAACTGGAGTAGCCAAGAGACCAAGCTAATTCTTGGACTTGAAATGTTGGCCGAGATGGAACAAGAAGTGAAGAAGATCCGGAAAAATCCAAAATTTTCCCAAGATCGACAGAAAGATTATGCAGATAGGAAGAGGACCTATCAGGAATTTGAAGTGGATGATCATGTTTATGTGAGAATTAGACCCAAGAAGAGCACATTAAGGTGGACTACTTGCGCCAAGTTGTCCCCCTAATTTTGTGGGACTAGTGGCCTATTGGCTAGCTTTACCAGGACACATTCGTGTACACAATGTGCTTCATGTGTCCCTATTGAAAAGATATGTGCATGATAAAAAATACATAATACATTGGCAGAACATTCAGGTAGGATTGAATTGAAGGCTAAGATTCCTGAGAAGATAATTAATACTGTGACTAATTCAAATATTTTCTTGGTCGAATCAGACAGAGAGTTTCCAGTAGTACCTCAGCGTATTCTCGAGCAGAGAGAAATAACGCTCTAGAGGCATGCCATCAACCATGTTAAAGTGAAGTAAAAGCACTTTGGCCTAGAGGAGGGTACTTGGGAAGATGAAATATTCATTTGAAAGGCCTATCCAGAATTATTCAGCAAGATGGAGTAAAACACCGAGGATGGTTTTTACCTCAAGTGGAAGAAGTTGTAACCTGGATTTGATTCAAGTTATGTTATTTTAATTGATACATTCAACTTGTTTAAGCTAAACTGGCTTAATAAGTATATTAACCAAATTATGAACAAAAGTTTAATTCTATATTTTTCTTATAAATATTAATTATGGAGTGGTTTCCATAAACTAATGGTTAAGTGTCCATGTTACCAGAGTGGTTAGATTAAAATCATTTATTTGATAGTTACCTTTCACCTGGGAATAAAAAGAAAACCCCGATGAGAAAAAGGGGTCTTGTGCAAAAGGGAAAAAGATAGCAAGAATGTTGGAAGGTGGTAGTGTCCAGAGCTAGTTGGAACCAGTCGAACTCTCACAAACCTGATAATGGGAGAAGAGACTGGAAAATGGTCTTGAGGTCTCTCTCCAAATAAACTGCTAAGTAATATTACTCTAGCGAGGAGCACAGGGGGATAATAAGACATAATAACCTCTCTCATGGTTGGGAGGATACCATTAGCATTGTTATTTGAAGTAGGTACTATAAACCTGAAATTAATGGAACTAAGTATTCCTTTGATTTCTATAAGTAATTTAATTCTGAAAAGAATCTGTGTATGATGTATGTTGAGAATGTGTTAATTCCGTGATGAATTGATTAATAGCACAGTATCAGTTTAGATTTAAAACTATTCAATTCTTTATAACTGTAAAACCCTTTTTTCCAAGATGAGAGTTTTCCAGTTTGGAGAAATGTACCTCTAACTACAAAGAAAGGTATATATAACTGTAATCTAACTATTTAGTAAATTAGTTTTAAAACTCTGGAATGAAGGTAACGACCGAAGAAACAGTTAGTTCCATCCGGAGTAAAGAAAAAATCCCTGACATAACTGCCTGCCTTGAAGAGGAGTAAATTTACATGGAGTAAGAATTAATATTTTCTTTTCAATAATTAACATAAAAATTTATTTCAAGAATTCCAATCTAATAGATATTATTATTGTGCACATATTCCTATTAAGTGTCTATAGTAAGCATGTTAATATCTCCAAGGAAATTAATAATCTATTTTTCTCTCATAATTTCCTCACAATCTTTTCTTTAATGATGTAACTTATTTTCTTTCTCTTTTCAAAAGAAATTTTATATACATTCTTTTCAGTAAAAATATCATGATTTCTTTAATTTTTTTGTGTGTAGGTTTTACTTGTGTTTTCTTTCCAGGAAAACAACATCCCTAACTTGTGTTTTCAGTAAAGTAATATGATTTCTTTATCTTTCATCATGAAAAGTTCACATGCATTCTTTATGAAAAGTAGTATGACTTCTTACATCTTTTATGCCATGGCAAGAGAAACAATATCCTACAATATTTTTTTTTAATATTTAAAAACAATATTTCTTTATTTTTAATATATAACTTTATCATGCTTGTTTTCATAAAATTATTGCATAGAAACCACATAACAACGAAATAATTAATTCTCTTACAGAAAAAACTCTGCAACTTTGACAAGTCTAGAGCAATATTTCCAATTAATAAAATATCCTAATCATTCTTTGCAAAAAAAAAATGCAATTTCTTTCCAAACAAATCCATGGTTAAATTTTTTTTTTGCACAATAACTATTAAGTTCCATGTGCATGCCTCATGTTCACCTATACATTTTGTTGGAGCCACAAAATTCCTCACCAAATTTGTGAACTTCAATGTTTCTATTCTAGACTTCACATGATGAAAACTCCAGTAGATGAGCATACCTCATGTTCAAAAATACTTTTCTTTGGAACCACAACATTCTTCACCAAAATTATGATAACCAAAATCTATCCAATAAATAAAAATAAAAATAGTTTTTCCAATTTACTAATAAATTTAAAAAACCTATAAATCTTTTTTTATCTCAATAAATGATCATTTTATCTATTTAATTCAAATTAATTTTGAACTAAACTATTCTTATTTTCAACCATTTGGTTAAACATAATAAAAATAATCTTTTCTATTATGAATATCAATGTAAACCATTCAACCATTTGGTTAAACATAATAAAAATAATCTTTTCTATTATGAATGTCAATGTAAACCATTTATAGAAAATATAAAAAACCATACATTTTTTCTTTTATTATTATTTTTTATATTACACTTTCCATTAATGTAAGAAAACCGTGCATTGTTTCTTTTATTATTATATTTTTTTTTATAGCTATGGTGTTCATAATACTCTCGAAAAGCATGAGCCAATACGAATTATGCGTCGAGACATTATAATAATTATTTCATATTTGGGAACGAGCGTGCCTCAAAGAAAAACTCTAATTATTTCATGTTTGGGAACGAGCATGACCGAAAGAAAAACTTTTCAGTTTTTTTATATTGAAATATAAAATAGTAATTTAGAATTTAGATTTATTGAGTAGTATTAGGATTAAATTTTTTGAGGTGTAAAATTTTCTACAAGCTTTTTAGAAAAGAAATTTGTATTTTGAAAATTTAGATCTTTAATAATAATAATAATAATTTGTATATTAAGAAATTTGATTTTTCAAAAAAAATTAATAAATTTAAAATTAAAATAAATTTACTCTAATATTTTTATTTTCTAATTTCTTATTATTATTTATAAAAATTATTTTTTTACAATTATTTCTTATTAAATAATAAGAAATATTAACAAATAATAAACTTACTCTAATTTTTCGTTTAGAAATATTGTTATTCATTTTATTTTGAAGACATATATATACCAAATTTTAATGATTGATATATTTTTATTTATGGACAATTTACTTTAAAGAAAATTACCTTGTATTAACATTAACAAATAATAAATTTACTCTAAATTTTTGTTTAGAAATATTGTTATTCATTTTATAAGACATGGTATATATATATATATATATATATATATATATATATATATAATTTTAATGATTGATATATTTTTATTTATTGACAATTTACTTAAAGAAAATTATATTGTATTAAATTTTATATTAATTTTAAAATAAAATATATTTTTTTATTAATAATATTATAATTTAATTAAGTGGTAATAAATTGTGTACAATTATTTTCTCACTTATTTCAAAATTTTTTTGGTTCAATTGTGTTTAGTTATAAAGCTCAATACTTTTAACTTGCCATTTTATTTGTGAAAACAAGGGCCTTTAATTTAGATGAAGTTTTGAAACTCAATGGAAAATACAAGTGAGTTGATAATTTATATTATAAGACTTAGCATATTATATATATATATATATTATCTGTTTTATCTTTTTAAAGATAAATTATTTTTTGAAGATATAAAGATATAATTAGTTTGATGGAGATAAAAAGCATAGAATAATATACCAGAGACATGTTAAAAATACAATGGTTTATGTAGACAAGTCATATATTAATTTAGAAGTCATGATAAATGTACCATACATGTTACATTAATTGAGAAATAATGATAAATATGCTAGAGAAAGAATTTAGTTGTACTTCAATTATTTTATATTTTAGATTTTTTTTTTTAAATACTTGTTAAATTTGTCCATTTAAGTTGTCTAATTCATATCATTTAAACATAGTGTATATATTTATTTTAAGTATAAATTTAACATGAGTTTCGAGGCATCAAATTTTTTTAGATGTAAATTTATTTTAGAGTGTAAAAAACAATATATAAGTTTGTATTGTTTAAATTGTATTTTTAAATATTATAGAAATTGCATGACATGTGTATTGAGTAATTTTATCAACTCACAAAAAATTAATTTTTGAAAAGTAGAAAATTTAAAAATCTTACTCACATATTTTATTTATTTTACTTTTGATTACTTTACATAGAACTATATTAAATAATATAAACAACTTAATTTTAAATTTAATTAAAATATTATATTATTTTAAATAATAAAAATCATAATCACTATTACAGTTATATTAACCTTTACTAATTTCAAAACAGCATTAATATAAATGCTCCATCGACTTCGACTACTAATTCAAAAAAAGCAACTTAAAATAATTTAAAAACACCATCAATACTTCATCGACTTCGACTTAACTTAACGATAAATGTTTAGATGAGGTGGAGATTATTATAATGTAGCAAAGCAAAGCAAAGGAAAAGAAAACCCAAAATATATTTATAGACTTAGACGATAATATATTTAGATGAGAGGGAGATTATTACAATCCAGGAGAGCAGAGCAAAGCAAAACGAAAACAAAATACTTTATTGACTTGACGATAGTATTTAGATGAGCTGGAGATTACTGAGCAGAGCAAAAGCAAAAACAAAGAATGGAAGAGGGAATGCGTGGAGGTCCCGTGCATAGGGTTTATTAACGGAAATAAAGTTGCCATTGTTTTAATACATGCTAAGGATTAATTTTCATTAATTTTGTTGTGAAATAGGGTGTTGGAAAAGGCTAAAAGAAATGTGGGAGGAAAGAATATGTATTTTTTGTTTTTTGGCAAAGTGGAAACAGCAAAACATTTCATTTTAGAATGTGAAGCCTTCAAAGACAGCAGGGAAAAATATGCAAGAATTCTGGCAGCTAGTTCTTGAGATAATCTATTCCCCAAAAAGTTTATCAAAACAGTTATTGTAAAACATCATAAGAAAAAAATCAAATACAAAAACCAAATAAAAAAGCAATCTAAGTGATGGACTATTTTTAACTTCTTGAATATTAAAAATATTTTCTTTCTTACTAACAAACGGAAGTTCACTTGCTGTTGTCCACGGGAGGACCTATTTTAACGTTAAACGACGTCCACATGTTGTGGGTCCCATCGGCCCACGTAATCGCGCCAAAAGCGCATGCGTTTGTGGCATTGTGGCTGAGCGTAAACGTTACGTTGAATGTTATGATGTTAGAAGTGTTGGAGAAGGTGAGCTGGGTGGGCGACACTTTAACATGATTCACGGTTGGTTTGTACACGGCATTATTAGCAGGTACTATGTTTCTCGCCCTCCTGTTTGACGGGTACGGAGGAATTCAAGGCGATTCGGATAGTTGAAGTGGCGATCTGATTAATATCGAAGTTGTCTGTGAGGGCGGTGGAATGATTTGGCGAAAATTGTCGGAATTCGATTAACTAAAATTCAAAAGTAATTAGTTAGAGTGTTTGGAATCTATTTTTCTCGCAATGGAAATGGATTTAGCACTATCAAAAATCTCCTCAAAATACTAAAGTGAATCAACGATGCTAAACAAGATTTTAATAAAAATTTTGCTTGATTTTTCCAAAAATCCACCAAGTTCTGGGCCAAACTCGCCTTTTGAGCCTAGCGAAAATTTTAATTGTAAGTCGTGCTGCATTAATTACTCACCTTGAATATTGTCCCATTACCCAAAACTACGTCTGATTGGAAATCTCTGTCGATCGACGTCGCACCGACCGTCAAAATCCAAGGGGCGTCGTTCATGGCAAGCCTTATTTCCGCTGCCATAGGCCCATTAACGCACCCAGGCACGAAATGTCGGCCGCACGATGATCTACGGTTTTAATCCGACGAGCATTTCCTGCCTGGCGCATTAATGGGCCTATGGCGGCCCTAAGCAGGCACCCCGGATCTGGGCGTCGGGACCCATTCTTGCCCGCAGGCTTGTCCCAGAACACTCTACCTTTGCAGGCCGCGTGAGGCTGACCCTGTCGCTATTGTGTCGGAGAGCACATCTAACCCTAGGGCTCCAAGTGAGATGGATATCACATCCACTCCATCGTTCACAGCATCGTCCAGTCCCGCTAGAATGTCGGATCCCTGACAACCATCAGGAGTGCAGACTTTATAGATTGCGATTCTGGAGGTGGGAGATCCTCCTCTTGCAGATCCCTTGGCAAGCCCGTAGTAGTCAGCTTCCGCCACCACACTGCCCGCTGCAGTTGACGATGTGTGTGTTCCATGACCCTCGTCGTCTCTCGCTGATGTCTCATTGTTCGCTGATCCATGGTAATTGAGGTTGAATTTCGGTTGCACAACCATATCGAACTCATGAATTACTTCGAACATGCTAGGTTTGAAGCTTGGATACTGAATTGAATTGAAAGTGCGGAAATGAGCCAATGGATTTGAGGGCCCCGATCTATAAATCTGCGGCGGATGTATAAAACTAGTTATTGATATTGGTCGGTTCTAAAACCAGTTTAGAATTTGTGGATTTTGGGAAGGTATAACTAGTATGGATGGTTTTATAATTACTTCAAAATTTGTGTATATTGAGACGGATCATTTATTAGCGGGAGATATTTGCATGTGAATTGCATTCTACTAGTGAGGTTGTGAGATAACTGCATGTTGATTGCTCTATTCAGAAATTTTAGAATTTAAGTGGGAAACTACACCTGTATGAGGATTATTAGATAACTCACTGCATGTTGATTTCTCTATTCAGAAATTTTAGAATTTTAGTGGGAAACTACACCTTTATGAGAATTATTAGATAACTTAATGGAGTTTATAGTATGCAAACTTTTAAAATCATTAGATATTTTGATAAATAACTTACCCAACAAAGATGACGACAAGTAAAGTTTAAGGAACTTGTCTTGTGATTGATGTTTAAGATTACTCATGATATGTATTGATTTTGTAATTTACATGAATTGATTGTGGGCTAGCTCGATTTGGTCTAACTACAATATTTCTTAGATTAATGTATGGTTGATTTGTTAGTTAGTTTTTAAATAATTCTTAAACTAAGTCATAGTTTAAAAAATCAATAGAATAGTCTAGAATATGGCAAAGATTTTGAAAAAAATTAGCTAAGATTTATCAGAGTCTTGTTCACAGTTGTTAAACTTGAGTATTTTGGGTGCCTCAAAAGTTTTTGATAGTGGTGAATCCATTTCTACTATCAAAAAGCAATTCAAACACTCCAACTATTTGATTTTTTGAATTTTATTTTACTAAATTTCAACAAAAATCTGCAGTCCAAACTATTTCCATATGTTGAATAAACAACATATTAGTTAATATGTGATTCGAATATTTCCGTAACCATGAATTGACTCGTTGTTTTAAAATTGTAAAAAGTTGAATTTTCAACTAAAATAACTCCTAAATTAACGTATTGTAATTGAAGTATTGACTAAAATAATTAAATAACAAATCCCATATATAGAAACTGAAGTAACGATATAAAAACTTACAAAGGTAAAGGAAGGATATAAAAACTTTGGATCCTTCAAATTTAGCGTAGGGAGAAGATACAAAGCAACAAATCTTAACTTATATAAAAACTATGGATCCTTCAAATTTAGCATATGGAAATGATATAAAGAAAAAAAATATTAGCTTTGGATTGATGTAACAGAACAATCGGAGCTACGGATCTTTCAAATCTTGGATGGATAGAATTGAATTCAGCTGAAAGGGCCGAGGACGTGGATTTGATGGCCACGCTAATCTGCAATGCATGGGACGATGAAAGACTAGCTGCGAAGGTCACACAATCTAATTACACTGAGCACCTTAATTTAATGGAGGTAAACTGATCAACGGAACTCGAAGCGCCTTAATTTGATGGAGGGCAATTGATCTAACATGACTCGTGACTGCAAAGTATTTGAAGAGTAATGGAATAATTTGATTAAGGTTTTTAATAACTATCAATAAAATTGAGGCCGGGGCGAAGATAGAAATCTCAAGATCATATAGAGTTGAAGAAAGAATTTGAACTATGGAATATTTCAAATGACATTTACATCATCTAAAATCTTCTTCCTTCTCCCCTTAGATTTAGGGTAGATGGGAAACGTGAAGTAAGAGTTAAATAACCGCCAGATGAAGAATTACAGACCTATTGCACTTGAAATCTGGTCCTCCTTTGCATGCTCCTTTCCAGCGAGAAGGAACTGGACCAATTCCGGCATCGTTGAAGCTTGGTGCTTCAGGCCAAATGCCTGTGCGCATGCATGATCCATGTTAGCGTCTTTCAAGGAAACAAAACACATTCTCCACTGGGAAGTAAACGCATTAATGATAGGAAAAAGAAAACTATAAAAGCAGTTTGTACCGAACAAATTTCTGCCCATGAACCCGGATAGCCTTTTGAAAAAACGAATTGTGGATTTTGTTTGAGTTAATTTGTTTAAAATCAATAACAATATATTGAAATCATTAGTTTAATGAAAAAACTGCTCACAATGTAAATGTTTTAAAAAAATTCAACATGGTAAATCTATATATAATAAAAAAAAACTACTTTAAATAACACAAATCAGAATTTTATTTCAAATTTAATTTCGCCTCAAATTTTTCATATTAAAAAATCACACTAAAAAGCATTGGAAATTTGAAGATTCCAGAATTAACAATGGAGAATAAACTCCCTCTCTAACACAGAGAAAATATTTAAAAATTTGCACTCACAGTAACAGAATTTTAACTCTATAACACAAATTTTATTCCATAAAATTGTTTACAAGTTCTTCCTCTATCACAGAGGGATTTACAACTGCTAGACTGTTACAAAACACAGTTCCAGAAACTCTTCTCTGTCTTAAAAAAAAACTTGCTGTGAATTTCCAATTCACTGTCTCTGTCTATTTTAAAAATAGACAACTCTCTGTCTATTAAAAATAGCTCTCTGTTTTACAAAAAAAATATACTCTGCTGTGTATATTTTAATTCTGCACTGTCTCTGTCATTTTTCAACAATTGCACTGCTGTGCGTATATAAAAAATCTGCTCTGTCTGTG
The DNA here is from genome assembly GCA_034641835.2 of Pinus albicaulis. Lineage (NCBI taxonomy): Eukaryota > Viridiplantae > Streptophyta > Pinopsida > Pinales > Pinaceae > Pinus > Pinus albicaulis. Next base: position 572,256,667 of record CM076569.1, read on the forward strand.
TGTTTTAAAAAAAAATTACAATACATCTCTCTTCTTTATCTATAAGAAAAATATCTAAAATAATTAATGCAATTTGTTGACAAAATTGCCAGAAATTCACCGCTTACAAATTTCATTAATGCCATTAAAAATCTGTCAGCACCGCATAAAAAATTTTTATGACAAATTTTAAATTTGGTGGCAGCGGTGATTTTTCCGCGGTGGTGGCGGAACGGTGGCTCGTGGGTGACTCGTGGGCTGAGCCACCACATGCTGGTGGTTACGGGGGGTATGCATATGCCCGTACACCTCAAATGGGTGACCCCCCGTAATAAACCACAGCCACTCGTTTGTGGTCAACGCCCAGCTGGCAAGTCAATTGTGGGGGATACAGTTGTGTTAACCTTCGTGCTGGTCGAACCCTCGTAAACCGTCGATCTCAGAAAACTTGCCGGTGGTTGAACTCCACGCTGATCAACCTGTTCTGCCGCCTTTTCAACCGCGCACCTGCTCGCTGATCTCCTTCGCGCAGTTGGAATTACATTCCAACACTCCCCCTTAATTTCAACTGCTGGGTTTTCTTGCATGCCGAGCATTTTTACGAAATGATCAAAGCTTTTCTGCGCAAGTGGCTTTGTGAGGATATCTTCAAATTGATCCTCTGTTTTGCAATGTTGCAAAACTATCTCGCCATTGTTAACCAATTCACATATGAAGTGAAACTTGGTGTCAATGTGCTTTGTCCTTTTATGAAAAACTAAATTTTTAGACAATGCAATAGCTGAGCTATTGTCACGATAAATCACTGTCCCTTTTACCTATTCTTGGCATAAAATTCTCAACATTTTTCTCATCCAAACTGCTTGACACACTACTGCTGTAGCTGCCACATATTCTGCCTCTGTTGTAGACAACGCTACAATGGGCTGTTTCTTAGAAGCCCATGAAATGGCTCTTGAACCCATGTGAAAAACATAACCGGAAGTGCTCTTCCGATCATCTACACTTCCAGCCCAATCACTGTCAGTGTATCCAACTAAGTCTGAACATTAGAAGTAGTATAAAAAATACCAAACCTTTTAGTACCTTTAACATACCTCAAAATTCGTTTTCTTACTTGCCAGCCTGCATCCTTTGGCTTTTCCATGAATCTGGAAATCAAACTAATAGCATGCATTATGTTCGGTCTAGTTGCAGTCAAATACATGAGGCTACCAACTATGCTCTTGTATAGACTAGGATCAAAATCCTTGCTGTTGTCCTCTCTACTGAGCTTTAATCCCATAAATGTGGAAGTGATTGCTGCTTTGCATTCCTGCATGTTAAATATTTCAAGTACCTCATTAACATACTTTGCCTATGAGATGAAAATGCCATTTTCATCTTGTTCTACTTCTATTCCCAAGAAGTATCTCAACAAACCCATATCAGTCATTTCAAATTCTTCCTTCATGACTGTTTTAAAATGTTCAATAAGGCAATCATCATTACCTGTAAAAATAACATCATCAACATACAAGACTACAATCAAGATTTTACCGTCTTGTTCTTTGATGTAAAGGGTGGGTTCTCCCTCACACTTCTCAAATCCATTTTCCAGTAGATATGAATCTATCCTACTATACCACGCTCTTGGCGCTTGCTTCAGCCTATAAAGAGCTTTCTTCAACTTGTAGACCTTGTGCTCTTGGCCTTTCTTCTCATAACCGAGAGGTTGATCAATGCAAACCTCTTCCATTAACACTCCATTCAAAAATGTTGACTTCACGTCCATTTGGTAAACTTTCCATTTGTTTTGTGCTGCTATGGACAACACTGCTCTCACGGTTTCCATTCTTGCAACCGGTGCGAAAGTTTCCTCATAATCTATCCCATGCTTCTGCTTATAACCTTTGACAACAAGCCTTGCCTTGTGTCTCTCTATCTTGCCTTCAGCATTACTCTTGGTCTTGTAGACCCATTTAACACCAATAACATCTTTACCTTTTGGGAGTTCAACCAAATCCCAAGTTTTGTTCCTCTCTATGGCATTTATTTCCTCATCCATAGCTTCTATCCATTTCTCATCCTTGATGGCTTCTTCAAAATGAACAGGATCATCAACTTGACAATATAAAGCAAACAAAGAATTGATACCTTCATTTGTTATATCTTGTTCATAAATATCTTTCAAACTTCTAAATTTCTTACCTCTTACAGTAGGTGTATAAGTGCTTGAAGAAGCACTTGAATTTCCTCCTTATGGTGTGCTTGGAGAAGCACTTTCATTTCTCCTCAAAGGTGTGCTTTGCTGCTCTCTTGTTGGTGTTGCTGTTTGGGGATGTATTTCAGCCAACTCATCTTCATCTTCATCATGAGATAAACAGTGTTTAACATTTACTGTCTTCTCTATCTTCCATCCCAAGCTTTCTCTTCAATGAACTGTACGTCCCTGCTCACAAGAAACTTCTTGGTGGATGGGTTGTATAACCTGTATGCCTTGGATTCCTCACTGTATCCAATGAAAATACATTTCTCCCCCTTGCTGTCCAACTTCTTTCTTAGCTGATCCGGAATGTGTGCATAAGCTACACATCCAAAAACCTTCATATGTGTGACACTTTGCTTTGTGCCACTCCATGCCTCTTCCGGCACTTTGTTCATAACAACTTTTGTAGGGCATCTATTCAATATGTATGCTGCACAATGTACAGCTTCAGCCCAATAATCATTCGGCAAATGCTTTGCCTTTAACATACTCCTCGCCATATCCATTATGGTTCGGTTCTTCCTTTCGGCTACTCCATTTTGCTGCGGAGTATATCTAGTTTTAAACTGCTTTTGAATACCATTTTCTCTACAAAAACGTAGAAAATATTTAGATATATACTCACCTCCTCTATCAGTCCTTAAGACTTTGATATGCAGCCCACTTTGATTCTCAACAAGTGCTTTGAAATTGCAAAAATTTTCAAACACTTCAGTTTTGTTTTTCAAAAAGTAAACCCATGTTTTTCTTGTAAAATCATCTATAAATGTTAAGATATAGTGGATGTTCGCAAGTGATGGAGTTTGCATCGGTCCACATACATCTGAGTGGACAATCTCTAAGGGTGCTTTTGCCCTTATGCTTTTCCCGGAAGGAAAACTTTCTCTCTGTTGTTTCCCAAGAATACAACCTTCACAAAGGCTGTCCGGTTTCTCTATCAATGGTAAACCACTTACCATTCCTTTTCTGTTCAACATATTAAGACCTCCAAAGTTGAGATGTCCAAATCTCAAGTGCCATAACCAATTATCATCTTTTGGTTCGCTTTGGAAAGCCTCTTGTGCAACTGCTGCTTTCTCTTCACCATTCTTCAAATCTGCTCTCATTCTGAGAGGGAACATCCTGTTCCTTGTGATCTTCACTTCAGCAATACACTGGTTGCTGGGTGGTTTGTCCATGATGGTACAAACATCATTATCAAAGAAAACATTATATCCCTTATGGACAAGCTGTCCAATACTTAAGAGGTTACACTTCATTCTTGGAACATAATAAACATCTGCTATGGTTTTCTTTGCACCTAATCTTGTTAAAACATTCACATCTCCTTTTCCCATAACAGAAACTTTGCTATCAGTTCCTAGTGTGACTTGTGACTGCACACTCTCATCTAACATAGAAAACATTGATATATTTTCTGTCATATGGTTACTACAACCGGAGTCTAGAAACCATAAATCTTCACTCTTTTCTTCAGCCATATTACAAGCTAAAAACAAATTGTTTTGGCTGCTATTTTCTTTTGTGAAGTTTGCACTAGTTCCACTTCTCATTTCTTGTTTCTTCTTTCTACATTCATTAGCATAATGACCATATTTCTTACAATTGTAACATTGAACATTGGATTTATCATACCTTTGTCCTTGATCATTCTGCTATCCACTTTGCTGGCTGCCTTGGCCTTGATGTTGATTTGGATTGCTGCCCCTTCCTTGAGCATTTGCTGGACTGTTCCTTCCACCTCTGTTCTGGCTTCTGCCTCTTCCTCTTCCTTTGCCTTGCCCTCTTCCTCTTCCGAAATACATCTGGGTCTTAAAAGCATGTTCAAGAGATGAGTTTTCACTCCTACTCAACCTCTTTTCATGGGTCATCAGTGATGCATGTAGCTCATCAACTGAAAACTTTGTGAGATCTTTAGTCTCCTCTATGGTGGTGACAATCACATCAAACCTTGAGGGTAGAATCCTCAAGAGTTTTTCAACAATCCTCTTATCTTCAAGAGTTTCTCCATGTGATCTAATTTGTGTGACCATTCCGATCACATGAGTGAAGAATGAGTCAATAGTGTCTGACTCTTTCATACAGAAAGTCTCAAACTATCTCCTCAGCAACTGAAGTTTTGCTGTCTTCACCTTCTCCATGCCTTGATAAGCTGTCTTGAGAGTTTCCCATGCTTCACTGGATTTCTTAGCTGCTGCTATCCTTGGAAACACACTCTCATGCACTGCTTGATACAAAAATAAAAGAGCCTTGGCATCTCTCTTCTTATTGTTCTTCAGTGACTCCCTTTCTTCCTGAGTTAAAACATAAAACTCTGCTTCATTTGCTGGCTCTTCAAAGCCATTCTCAACTAATTCCCATAACTCTTGTGAGGTAAATAAAGCTTTCATAGTTATTGACCAGTAGTCATAATTCTTTCCATTAAATTGTGGGAGATGGATATTTCCCAAACTCATACCTTCGAATTCTTCTTGACTGAACCTTCACGCTGCTGGAGAGGCTTCTGCAATTTAGAACTCCTTTTCTTCAGCTTATTTGACCTTCAAATAGCCTGGATTGGCTCCGATACCATGTTGGAAATTTAAAAAAATTCCAGAACTAACAATGGAGAATAAACTCCCTCTCTAACACAGAGAAAATATTTAAAAATTTGCACTCACAGTAACAGAATTTTAACTCTATAACACAAATTTTATTCCATAAAATTGTTTACAAGTTATTCCTCTATCACAGATGGATTTACAACTGCTGGACTGTTACAAAACATAGTTCCAGAAACTCTTCTCTGTCTCAAAAAAAACTTTGCTGTGAATTTCCAATTCACTGTCTCTGTCTATTTTTAAAAATAGACAACTCTCTGTCTATTAAAAAAATAGCTCTCTGACTTACAAAAAAAAATATACTCTGCTGTGTATATTTTAATTCTGCACTGTCTCTGTCTTTTTCAACAATTGCACTGCTGTGCGTATATAAAAAATCTGCTCTGTCTGTGTGTAAAAAAAAATTACAATACATCTCTGTTCTTTATTTATAAGCAAAATATCTAAAAAGAATTAATGTTATTCATTGACAAATTTACCCAAAATATCACCGCTTACAAATTTCATTAATGCCATTAAAAATCTGTCAGCACCGCATAAAAAAAATTTATGACAAATTTTAAATTTGGTGGCAGCGGTGATTTTTCCGCGGTGGTGGCGTTTCGGTGGCGCGTGGATGGTTGGTGGGCGGAGCCACCACATGCTGGTGGTTACGGGGGGTATGGTTATTTCCGTACACCTCAAATGGGTGACCCCCCGTAATAAACCATAGCCACTCGTTTGTGGTCAACGCTCAGCTGGCAAGTCAATTGCGGGGGGTATAGTTGTGTTAACCTCCGTGCTGGTCGAACCCCTGTAAACCGTCGATCTCAGCAAACTTGCCAGTGGTTTAAATTCACGCTGATCAACCTGTTTTGCCACTTTTTCAACCGTGCACCTGCTCGCTGATCTCCTTCGCGCAGTTGGAATTACATTCCAACAAAAACAACTATATAAAAAAACTATTGATTTCACCAAAACTGAATTCAAAACTTTGACTATACAACCTGTATCCAGCATGCCAATTATGGAGTCTTCAGTAACATTAGAAGAAGGAATATTGTTCAAGCCAGATTCAGATTGTAGGAAGTCCCAGGAACGCGTTGTGTGCAGCTTGAGCCGTCGATCAGGGAAAACTGATACGACCCCAGCTTTTTCTAATCAGAACAATCAAAACCATCAAGTACAATGTAACATTCAAACATATTCTATGTAATCTATCCAATTCATTAACGGTACAAAACGAGGCCCCAATTTAATTATATACCAGAAATAACTGTTGCTTGCGTTTTGGAGATAACTGCAGAGAAGCCTGCGAAAGTATGGCTATAGCTATGGACGAGCGATGACTCTGCAACCTTGCGACTGCACGCCATCAGAAGATAATGTTAGCACTGAAATATTGTAAAAATAGAGTAGTGTTGAATGATTATAAAAGCCACGTGTTACCTTCCTAGCACGGAGGATAGCAGTGTCACATAGCCACTAACTATGGATTCCCTTCCACCGCCACGGGCGGCGCCCAAGTAAACAATGTAGACCTGCAGAATGGCACACAATTAGATAAACAAGATATACAAATCGAGTTTGTCCAGAAAATACAGAACTTGTGAAATTACTACCTGCTTATCTTCACCATTGATCCTAGTGCAGCCCAGGAGTGTTACAAGTAATGTGATAACGAACAACAAACTGGTGGCCGTAGTCATCGCTCAGATTGTATGTACTACAGGCCCTTCTGTAATTGAAGTGGTGGAACAATTCTTCAGATCAATACGAGTTCCACATATTCAGGCATAAGTTACGAAGTCAACTTTTTAAATTAAATCGGTGTTGAGGTGGAAAGGAGATGGATTTTAATGCATTTCTTTCAGAGTCTACCTCGCATATTTTTATTTGGATAATTATGTGTTATAAAGGTTGGAAGCGCATGATAATAAGGAAATTTAATATTAGTAATTAATTTTAATTTATAATAATTTTTTTTTTTTAAACTCGGTAGTATTTTTATTTTTTATTTCATTTTGATTAACATGTGTGAATATATTACTTTCATTCGTCAAGGAGATTGAACTTGTGATGAGTGTTATTCTAGTTGATCTAGGGAATTGAACTTGTGATGAGTGTTATACTAGTTGACCTAGTCACCGTTTAACCAAGAAACTACAAACATTTTTTTAATAAATAATAAAATTAAAAAAATGTAATCTAATTGTTATAAGTTTTGTGTATTTATTATATTAGTGAGAATTTAAAAAAATTACAAATTTTGATAATTTAAATCATATTTTTAAATGTATAAAAAATTTGTTTTTTGAAATATTTTTAAATTATATAAACAATATATTTCAGATTTCAAATTTAATAAATTTTTACAAAATTTTAAATAAAATTAATTTAAATTATATAAAAAATTAAAATATAAAACAATTAAACTATATTTACAAAAAATCATAATTAAAAATTTATTTATATTTCATAAACCATCTTTAAAAAAATAACTAATGCACTTATATAAATCTAATTCTTATTTTAATATTATTTTTTGGATTCAATTGCTTTAAGTAAGTCCTTCATCTTCAACTGAGTTAAGTAAGGCATTCATCTATGACCATTTCCATGAGAGGTAGTCTAATTTCTCATGATTTTTGAATAGTCCGCTTAGCATTCATTGCATGAGGTGATGCTCACAGAAGTGGGATTGAAACTAGTGAAATGAATCACATAGCCTCAACCATCACTTCTGGGAGTTGTGCCGGGTAACCAGGACTTCCTGGGAGGTCACCCATCTGAGAACTCCTCACTTCGGGGGCTTGCACCCAGTAGCAACTAGGATTTCTCGGGAGGTCACCCATCTAAGAACTCCTCTCGTTCAAGCGTGCTTTATATTCCATAACATAATTTTTTAGGTATCATATGATTCCCGATAGCAACTAGGACTTCCTGGGAGGTCACCCATATGAGAACTCCTCTCGTTCAAGCGTGCTTTATATTCCATAACATCACTGTTTAGGTATCATATGATTTTTTGGGATTCAACGGGGTTAAGTAAGTTATTCATCTATGACCATTTCCATGAGATATTTTTTGGGATTCAACTAGGTTAAGTAAGTCATTCATCTATGGGAATTTCCATGAGAGATTTTTTGGGATCCAACCAGGTTAAGTGGATTCAACCATGTTAAGTAAGTCATTCATCTATGACCATTTCCATGAGAGATAGTCGTGAGTTACTAATTTCTGATGATATTTGAATAGTTTAGTTCAAGCTTGCTTTATATTCCATAACATCATTATTTAGGTATCATATCATTTTTTGGGATTCAACTGGGTTAGTCCTGACTAACTAATTTCTGATAATATTTGAATAGTCCACTGAACACTCATAACATCATTGTTTAGATAATTTAAACAATTAAAATATGTAAATTATCTAATGAATATTTTCTTTAACTTATTCATCATCAATTTTAATTCATCTAAATTGATAAATCATTCATTTCCATTTACATTTTAATTTTTTTATATATTTATTTAATTAAAAATATATATAAGTATTTAATTATATTTATTTTAATTTATCTATTATTAATTTAATTTAATTTAATTATTTTATAATAATAAATCTATTTGTTTTTTGTTTTTATTTAATTTAATTATTTTATAATAATAAATCTGTTTATTTTTCATTTTTATTTAAATAAAATATTTTCTTATAAATTTCGGTTTTATTTAAATAAAATATTTTGAGAGTTAGACAATTTTCTAAACTATATTTATTATTGTTAGATCTAAGACTTTTGTGATCCATAATGTCAATAAATAGTTAGGATGCATTCTAGCTCTTAATTAGTTCAAAAAATTAATTAATATATGATTATTATTAATCAAAAATCTTTATACACTTATTATAATAAAATTAATAGTTAATTGTTTTGAAATGAAAAAACCAATTTCATAAGAAAATATAAAAGCGAAAACATATTTTGGAAGATTCCTAAAGAATCTAGCTTTATTATAAATATTAAGAATAATACTCACATGGATATGAATTATAATAATATATCAAATATTAATATAAAGATTAATGCCATTAACCTAAATAATATTAATATAGATTACAATACTAAGGAATCTATTATTACTTCCCATAATTCAAGGAAGCTTAATAATATGATTTATAATAATAATAACATAAATAACATTAACAATTCTAATATTAACAATATTAATTCATTTATTAGTAATAAACAATTCTAATGTTAAAACTACTAATTTATTTAACCGAAAAAATATTTATAGTAATAATATTAACATTTATAATAATAATAATGATGATGATGATTTCTCTTTGAGTAGGAATACTATTATTAATCTTTCTAGTTTCAATTTTGATTCTTCTGTTTTTAATCTCCTAAATAAGGTTCTATTTTTTCCCTTGCCCCTAGGAAGATTCTCACTGATGATATTATCAGAAACATTGGGTATGGCATCAAGGATCTTCCTCATAGCATTAAGGAGACTATTAGATAGGATTGTTCTGTTATTCTGAGGAAGGCTAAGCCTCTCAAAAGAAATTTAAGCTTGAGTTTCTTTCCCTTAAAGCCCTTAGGGATAACTCTGATATTGTTATCCTTAAATCTAACAAGGGTGGTGCCATAGTCATTATGAATAAATCTAACTATGACAGTAAAATGATTGACCATTTATCCAATACTGGTTTTTATGTAAAGCTTAAAAAGAATCCCCTTAAATGAGTTTCTAGGGAGGTTTCCCTCACCATTAAGTCTGATTCCACCCTTAATCCTCTCTCTAGAAAGCTTATTGAGAACAATCCCCTCAACCCCGGGATTTATGGTCTTCTTAAGATTCATATATCTGGTGCCCCTTTAAGACCTATTGTTAACACAATAGGTGGTCCCTCCTATCATCTTGCTAAATTCTTAGCTCAGGAGCTTAAACCCCTCGTGGTGCTCACGAAATCCTTTGTTAAGGAATCAACTTCGTCTATCAAAGAATGGAAGGACATTAAGTTGGAGCCTGGGGTGTTATTTGTAAGCTTTGACGTTGTGTCATTATTTACCAAAATTCCCATCAAGGATGCCATTGATGTCATTAGTCATGTCTCAGATTATGACACCTCTAAATTAATGGGTCTCTTCCTCACCTCGACCTTTTCTAGTTTCCAAGGTGAGTTATATGAGAAAACTTGTGGTGTTGCTATGGGTTCCCCTCTTTCCCCTACTATTGCTAACTTATTTATGGAAGATTTTGAATCTAAGGCCTTAGCCTCAACTCACTTTCGTTGTAGGAAATGGAACAGGTTCATGGATGACACTTGCATCATCTGGCCCCATGGTCAGGAAAGGTTAGATCAGTTTCTTAGGCACCTGAACTCCGAATCTGATTCCATTAAATTCATGATGAAGGTGAAAGTGGATGGTTGTCTGCCCTTCTTGGATATTATTTTGTCTAGAAGGGAGGATGATTCCATCTCCCAGCAAGTTTTCACAAGAAAACTCAAACAGAACAATATATCCATGCTAGTTCTCATCACTTTCCTGCTTAGAAATTTGGTGTTCTTTGCACTCTTTCTACTCGTGCTCTAATAATATCTGATAATAACCACCTAGAGGCGGAGAAATCTCATCTTCTTGAAGTGTTTGAGAATAAAGGTTATAGTAGATCTCAGGGCCTTAAGGCCTTTCAAAAGGCCTATCAAGGGTTAAAAGGTAAATCCTCTCGAGACGATCCTATCTCCAAAGTTCATCTTCCGTTTATCCAGGGGACTTTAGACAAAATTGCTCATGTCCTCAAGAAGAATAATGTATCCTCTTCTTTCAAGCCTCTCTGTACTATTAGAAACTCTCTTGGTTTCGTAAAAGACCTTATTGACCCTAAGAACATGAAGGGTGTTTATTTGGTTCCTTGTTCTTGTGGCACTCCCTATATTGGGGAAATAGGTCGGTCAATTAGACAGAGAATCCAGGATCATGTGGAAAACATCAGACATAATCGATCCTACACTTCTGCTCTTGTGATCATGCAGAAAAATCGTGTCACCATGTTTGCATTGAGGATTCCAAAGTCCTTGCTAGCGTGATTCACTTCCACCATAGGAAGCTTAGGGAAGCCATTGAGATTGAAAGACATGCTAAGAATATCAATAGGGATGATGGGTGGAAATTGAGTAAGAGTTGCACTCCATCTCTCTCTAAATGATTTCTCCCTCCTATTTTTTTGTTTGTCCTTATTTTTATTGTCCTCTATTCTTCTTTTTAGTTCTTCTTTATCTTATTTGTGTCCTGTCGTTTTTCTCTTGGTTTTTTTTTTTTTTTATTCTTAATTTATTAATAATTGTTTGTTATAATATTTTATTATATATTATGAATTACCTATTATAATAATCTATATTAACCTATTATAATATTAAAACACCCTATTCTATTTTATATATTTTTAAATTATGTTTTAATTTTTAAATTTTCTTATGAAATTGGTTTTTTCATTTCAAAACAATTAACTATTAACTCTATTATAATAAGCGTATAAATTTTTTTAATTAATAATAATTAAATTTTTTTATCCGGGAAAAAGGTACAAAATTATAACGTGTGAAGGTGGAACTATATTATTTTTGAAATTGGTCATGTAAATTGAGAATAGTGTGATCGTGAAAGAAAACTTGACAAGTTTCTCAACGTTATGTTTGAGAAAGTGCCATGCGTATCATAGATAAGATTTTTTTTTTTTTAAAGGCATTACAAAAGGATTATATATATATTAAAGTTTTACATGTATAAAGAGGTTGACTATAACTAGAGTGCCAAATTTAATATCATTTACATAACTACACAAGCACGAAAACCCCAAGTTTGTAGCATTTACGTAGAGAGAATAAACATGATTGGGCCACATTGTTACATGAAAATACCATATCCCTAACATCTTACATATCCCTAACATATATAAGATGTTATGTGAATTGCACAATGTAATATACACTATGTATAATAACTAGTACAACCATATTAATAATGTTTTGTGTTTATATTTACCAAGTCCATTTAATGTCTTTTATTAAGCATTTTTAATTAAGTTCCAATTCAAAACAAAATAACAAAATCTAAATATTGAAATTGTATGGTATTAACTTCCAAATATTCAGATTGTATCGTATTTAAATAAAGCGAGCATAGATACATCTTAACTCCTGATCTATCAAGCACCCAGAGGGATCAAATCTCTTGAGGTGCAAACCTCTTTTTTGAGTGCAAAGCTTGAGGAAAGGTTTGCACCTTGAGAGATTTGATCCCTGTCGACGCTTGATAGATCCAGAGTTAAGATGGATCTAGGCTGGTTTCAGAAGTGTACGTCCAAGGAAAATCAATAGAACATATGATTAATTTTATCAATAATATGTAAATACATCTAATATTGACCTAACCATTTTAAATATGCTAAATATGTTTGAGATGATATACTTGAGTTTGTTTATATGATAAATATTGTAAAAAAACTTTAATGATGAAAAATGATGAAATAAAAGTTTTGAATGCAAAGTGACAATGTAATAGTTTTGAATGATAGAAAATGTGAATAATAAGAATGTAGTAAATTATAAATAGTCTTCATTGTGATCAATCTCAAACTATTTTCTTCTACTATTCTTATTGTCACCCTTGTTAGTTTTGTCATCTTTTCATATCAATTACATGAAAAGGACAGTTGAAATTGTAAACCATTTAAATATTTATCTCGAGTTGTTGTAGTTAACATTATACCTTGCCGCTCTTGCTCTCCAATATTAATAGGTTTATTTACTGTAACACAAAAGTCAATGTACATTGTCAATACTTTTTTGTGCTTACACTGAAATCATTGCACACTATTGATCTAACTACTTTAAAATTAATGTACATTATATATCAAATTACATCAAATCATAAATCAAAATATACACTGAAATCAACACATAGTGCAAGAAATAAAATAAGAATAGAAAACAACATCTATAGTGAAATCAATGCATCTAATGCGAATAATAAAATAGGAATATAAATCAACATCTACACTCAAATCAATGCATCTTGTGCAAGAAAATAGGATTAGAAACCAACATCTACACTCAAATCAATGCATCTAGTGCAAGTAATCAAATAGGAGTGGAAATCACCATCTACACTGAAATCAACGAATTTAGTGAAAACAATCAAATAGGATTAGAAATCATCTATATTGAAATCAATGCATCTAGTGAAAGCAATCAAATATAATTAGAAATCAACATTTATATTGAAATTAATGCATTTAATGTAAGAAATCAAATAGGATTAGAAATCACCATGTACACTGAAATAAATGCATTTAGTGCAAGCAATCAAATAGGATTATAAGTCATGTACATTGAAATCAATGCATCTAGTGCAAGTAATCAAATATCATTAGAAATCACCATCTACACTGAAATCAATGCATTTAGTGCAAGAAATATTCTTCCCTCTCCTCCCCTCTGTCTATATCTATATATCCCTCCATCTCTCCTTCTTTGTCTTTTTATCTTACCCCATAAACAAACATTCTCTCTCACTCCATATCTATCAATCTCTCTATCCATCCCTCCCTATCTCCATATATCTCTTCTTTCTCTTTACCTTCTATCTATATCTCTATCTCCCTCTGTATCTCTATATCAACCCCAAAAGATACACTCTCTTTCTCCAATCTATCTATATATCACTACCTCCTCCTCTCCCTCTCTGTCTCTCACTCTCTCTTCCTCTTCCCTCCCTCTCCCACTCTTCTATCTCTCTTTCCTCATGTTTTCCTCTCTCCCTATCTCTCAATCTTCCTTATCACTCCCTCTATCTCTCTCTCTATGTCTTTCTTCTTAATTCCCTCTCTCTCCCCCTCCATCTCCATCTATCTTTACCTACCTCTCTCCACTCTCTCACATCCTATATCTCTTCCTTGATCTCCCACCTCTCTCTCTCTCTCTCTCTCTCTCTCTCTCTCCACCTTGCAACTTTGTTACTATATGCCTCTCTCTCTCTACTTCTCTCCTCCCTTCTCTCCATCTCTCCTTCTTTGTCTTTTAATATCACCCCCAAACATGCACACTCTCTCTCCATTTCTCCCTTGTCACTACCTCTCCTTATCCACTTCTCACTCTCTATGTATTTCTTCTTTCCTTCCTCTCTCCCCTTCCAACTCCATCTCTCTATCCCTCCCTCTCTCCTCCTCTCTCTCAAGTCCTCTCTCTTGTCTTTCCTCTCTCTCCCTTTCTCTCATACCTCCCTCTATCTTCTCCCATCACTCTCTCTCTCTCTCTCTCTCCCCTACAATCCTCTCTCTTCCCCATCACTCTCTCCCTCTCTCTCAATTCCTCTCTCTCCCTTTCTATCCCACCTCCCTCTATCTCCTCACCCCCCTCTCCCTCTCTCCCTAATCCTCTCCCTTCCCCCATAAATATCTCTCTCTCTATCCAACTATGTTACTATATCCCTCCCTTTCTCCTTCTCTTTCCTTCTCTCCCCCCTTGTCTCCATATCTCCTTCTATGTCTCATTATCTCATACCTAAAGATACACACTCTCTCTCCATATCTCCCTTGTTACTCCCTCTCTCTCCACTTCTCACTCTCTATGTACTTATTCTTCCCTACCTCTCCCCCTCTCCAACTCCATGTATTTATCTCTACCTCTCTCCTCCTTGTCTCATCCTTCCTCTCTCTCCAGTTCTCTCCTCCCTCCCTCTCTCTTTTCCCTTATCCATCTCTCCGACTCTCTACCCTCCAATCCTCTCCCCTTCTCCCTTAGTCTCTCCTTCTCTCTCTTTCACCTCCATATTTATGTCTCCCTCTCCCTCTCTTACCCTCCTGTACCTCTCTCACTCCTCTCCCTCTCTCTCTATTCATTCCTCCTCTCCCCCCCTTCAGTTTATCTCCATCTCTCCCTTGTCACTCCCCCTATTTCTCCTATATCGTATGTCTTTGTTCTTCCCTCCCATATATATCTAGATTTAATATTTATATCATGATATATTAATATATATTATAATATAACAAATTTGATATTGTATTAATCCAGAGTTATTAAATTTAATGATAGTAATATTATAATATATTAATATGAATATTAGATTTAATAATAATAATAATAATAATTTAATATTAATATTAATATTTCTATTTTAATATTAATATTAGGGTTAATAATTATTTTTGTATGGTATTAATAATAATTTGGTCCATGGTATTTGGCAGATTATTTACCATACCACTAGTTTATTTATATTTTTATTTATTTACCATATCTCTTTTTTGAGTGTTTGTAAACCTCTTCATATTGTAAATCTATATTGTTTAAATTATTTTTAAGGAATTTTTAATTGTTTATTATATGGTTATGAAAGTTATTTTTTAAGGGGAAATTATTTAAATTATAATTTGTAGCTTTTTATTTTGGCTGACATTAGTGAAATTTCATCTGGACAAACAAACTTACACATATGAAAATTACACATCTCCCCCATATTTGGTTGTAGAATGAGCCTCGCGGCGCAATAAAAAATATATAATATTCGTTTACCATACTTAGTAACATGGTATCGAGAAAGTGGGGTGGCAGGAGAGGGAGGGATCCTCACTAATCCCGAGGGAAACATTGAAGATAGATATGCATGGACCTTAGGAAGGAAAACAAAAAATTAAGTAGATACCTAAGACTTACTCCTAGGAATGTCTCTTGCAAATAATAAGGGCATCAAGGAGATGCAAATCCTAGGAGATTCTATGTTATTAATACAAAAGATGAGTAAAAACACTCCTACCCAGAATATGATTCTAAATCAAGTCATTAAGAGAGCCCAAGGAATGATTCCTCTCTTTGACAGGATAACATTCTACCACATTCTAAGAGGAAACAATGAAGAGGAAGATAAGTAAGCCAACCTGGCATTCAGGATTAAGGAAGAAACTAAGGTTGTGAATGTCATTGAAGACACCATATATATCTCATAATAATTCGTAGAGACTCCAAAAATGAGACTTTTTTCGGCGAATTCAACCTTAATATGGAAAATGGTTTATATAATTCGTGTATGGTGGGGTGTCTCATATTCTCTTACCCACTACACTCCTCTCCTTCATCCCACCTTAGCCTTCCGTTCCCTTCTACCTGCTCGCCTCCCCTCATTCGGTTGGATCGTTGCTCTCTATCCTGACCCCTCCTTGCTACCTGCCCCCCTCCCCCACTCCTCATCCCATGGCCCCCTCCCCCTTTCCTCTTCCCCTTGCCCCCTCCCATCACCCCTTCCTGTCAAACCCCTTCCATGTCTATATTGGGCTCATGCTGCTCATTTAACCCTTTGTCAAATCGATCTTAATTAACCTCAGGATTCCATAGAGAATCGGGGCATGGTTAAGCCTAGGTTTATGTTGTAGTGTGGCGATGTTCTATCTAGACATCCTACACTTGGTACTTGGATTTCCTTTAGCGTGTGCTATCGGAGCCCTTGTCCTTGTTGCAGTTGTAGTCGCCCACATTTTAGAATTATCCCCATGGGAATGGTGGGATCATGACGGTTTCATTTTCTCCTTAGGCTTCGAATTCTGCAGGTTGAGCTTGGGAAGAGCTTGTTGATGGGAGTAAGGGAAGATGGTAAGAACAAGGAAATTATGGGGATGCATCGGGGAGTGGTATGGTTGGTATAATGATCAATGTTTGCATAATAGTTAGTGCTTAAATTGGCTCTTTAGAGGCTAATGGTAGATACGCAACATGAAGTTTGAGTTTTCATGACTAGGCGACCTCTTTTACGCTCTGAAGGTCGTGGCTGAAACTCTAAACATTGTTTAGGTTTTTTCTCACGGCCGAGTGGAAGAGTGGTTTATGTTTCCATGCAGTGAATTTTATGGGCTATCGTCATTGGCTAGTGCAGGGGAAGGGGTCCTAGGAGATTTAGCGGTGTCCTATTTTTTGGACCCTCATTTTGTCCGAGGTTGCTCTGTCCCCTCGAACAATGTTGTGCGAATTTCTTGGTGAATGTCATCATGAGTGGGTAGGGAATTTCGGTGGAAGAAATTTTTGGGTTAGGCTCCTGGGGTCTTCATAGACCCAGGCATGGGGGATCGAAATTGAGCTGGGCGAGGGATGGTGGAAATTCCAAAAATATTTGTGAAATTTGTGCATATGAACACAGTGAATTCAGATATGGAATTGCAATACTACAAATGTGTATTCATCAACATCACAAATATGCTATCAACATGGAAGAGAAGTAGTTTGAGAAGAGAGAACATATTCAAAGTTTTTAGGATGATGTGGAAACTCTGAGGAAGGAGATCAAGGTGCTAAAAATTAATATGGCGGAAAGAAACTTGAAGGTGGAATAGGAGCGCAAGAATCTGGACTTCAACAACTCGACCCCGATGGAAGAAAATTTTGTCTCTTCAGATAATCCCGATTTTGTTTTATGGCATACCATACATGTAAAGATATATTATTACAGTTCTGCAAATTTTTTAGCTATAGCCTGGTAGTTAAGGATTTTTTTTTTGGAATGGCTAGAAAAAACTCTAGGAAAAGAGATCTCAATGTAAAAATAGAACCCATGAACATACCCAAATTTTTGATGTAATATCCCACATTTGCACATGGCGGAATATTTATATATATATATACTCTTTATGGATTTAAGAAAAAAATGGTATCATGAAAATGCAATAGGTGTTTCTCGGGGAATTATGAAACCTCACTCAAAACTAATTGAATTACAAAATATATTGTTTATAGGGAGTGTTAGGAAATATGGGTGTAATTCCCTTCGGACTTACCAAGTTAGACGGGTGCAATTTCCTTAAGAGACTTATACCCAGGAGTTATTATTGTTATTTTTTTTTTTACATTGTTGTATTTTATAAACTTAATGATTGTGGCTTGATGAAGCCTAATGAAATTTTGTGGCGCAATATTAATAAAGGATAAAAATTAATTACAAGGTAAAAAGAATTCGATTAATGAAACCTCCAAACAATTGGCGCAGTTATGAGTTCCTCTCTTCCCTGGAAGGAAAAAAGGATCCGAGGAAGGCGGGGAGGATGTTGAGATTCAACAAGATGATGATCTTAGTGAAAATTAAGCACCTACTATACTTAGGATGGAGCCTCGGGCTATTTTTAGGTGAGTACGTTTTAGAATGGATAGAAAATTATATTTATAGATTACGATTCTATTTTTAGATGTATGTGCAAGTTATATTTATAGATCACATGTATATTTATAGATGGATGTATCGACTATTATTATCCCTTAATAATAGTTGGACAATAAATATTAATATTCTCACGAGCATTTGGAATCGAGTTAATTGAAGTGGAAAACCGAGTTAGGCGGAAAGTTTCGAGTTCAAAGGTTGGTTGGTGGGACATGCAAGTGGAATTAGTTATGGCGAGTCATTCGAAGTTGTAATAGAGTTGGATGTGTAGTTATGTAGGTTGTAAGGTATTTTAACAATTAGAAAGTGAGTTAAATAGGTTAACAACTTATTGTATTTGAACATACACTAGTGAGGAGATCGGTGAGTTAATTATTTAATTAATTCACAATCGGTCATCTCACATCAATTAAATATTTACTGCGGTAACTACATGCATGTCGGATCCATTGTAGACCCGGTTGAGAGATAGGTGAAGGGAAAGTTGACTATCGGTTGTGGCATAGTGGGTGCACTCATGCAACCACACACACATTGAATGTGCCCATGAGGATTGTGCGGTCAAGGCAAGTAGGATCTCATCCATTCAGGGATTGTGATCAACAGGGATTATGCAGTGGAGGCATGCTATGAGGAGGCAGTAAATTGGCGCATGTATTTTCCAATTTCTGTATGATAGTGTGAGATGATTGTATATTGTACTGAGAGCTCTTGGATTATATTTTTCTATGAGATTGTTTCATGATCCATGATATATACATAATATATGATAGTGGGGTTTTTAGCTTTATGATTTCCCGGTAAAAAAATATGTGTTATGTGTGATTGATCTTTCTTCATGTGTTTGCAATTGGCGACCGTGTTTCAAATTCTGCAAGATTTTTTGTAGAAGCGATTATGTATTTAATAGTGGCATATGAATTGTTGACAGGAAGATCCAGTCAATACATAATTTTTATTAAAATTTCTACATGGTATCAAAGCACGAAGATTGAAATTTTGAAGCGAGGAGGGCGGGATTTATTGGTGGAAACAATTGTTCTTCATAAGTATGCACTCGGGCGGCTCGAACAAAATTTCTGGAAGGATAGGATGGAGGCGAGTGCTTGAAGATAATGGCTTGATAGATTCATCAACGGTGATGTTTCTAAGCCCCGTTCGATGGATTCTCCATTACTTGATGTGGAAAAAGAAAGTAGCGAAGGCGAGAAGGATTATGTTGGAAGGGATGCGAGACCATATTGTCTCAAATTTTCATGGAAAAGCCACTCCACATATGCTATGTGGAAGGCTTTGACAGATATTTTCCAAAACAACAACGACCATAGGAAATTGGTCTTTGAAGAAGATAAACTCAGAAAGATTAAGATGGAAAAGGGCAACAATATTCCAAAGCATCTCATAAAGTTTGTCCAATGTCGGGATGAAGCTGGGAGTGTGGGAATCCTTACGTTTCTAATGATGATTTGGTGAGCTTGGCTCTCTTAGGAATTCCTAAGACTTGGCACAGTTATGAAGACTTTGTCAACGGATGAGAAAAACTACCAGATTGGGAATGATTGTGGTCAGATCTAGTGCAAGAGGAGTTTAGGTGGAACACCAAAGACGGCTCTTCATCAAAGCATGATCATGAAGAGGATTGTGATTTGGCCGCAAAATCAAGGAAAGGGAAAGGGAATAAATTCCATTAAAAATGCATGTCTAAAGGAAAGAAGTTGGATTTGTCCAATGTGAAGTGTTTTCATTTTCAAGAACATGGGAATCTCACCACTAACTGCCCACAGAAGAAGAAGAACAAGAAGGCAGTTGGAGCTGCAGCTGGTGAGGCCCCTACCTCGCAATTTGAACTTGATTTCTCTTTGATCGCATGCATGGTGTCAAGTTCATTGGGATTGGTGTGGTATCTAGATAGTGGTGCTTCCTTCCACATGACGGGAGATAATGAGCTTTTCAGTGACTTGGAGGAGAAATATCTCCAAATGCATATAGAGATGGGCGACAATGAATGATACAGTGTGACTGACATTGGTACCATTACCTTTGAGAGGGAGTCTAGTAAACCATTTCAATTGAAATATGTTATGCATGTTCCAGGTCTGAAGAAAAACTTGGTCTCAGTCGCAATGTTGGAGGACAGAGGATATGACGTTATTTTCAGCAATGGAAAATATTTCCTGTGACATAAAACAACGATTCAAGCCAAGAGGATAGGGATTTGAGTTAAGAATCTCTACAATATAGAGGTAGATGGATGCGCTTCCATGATGGGAAATGAAAAAAAAGTGGTGAGCTGGGATGAGGGTGAATTATTGCACAAGCAATAGAGCCATCTTCATCATAGACCCTTGAATGTCGTGCAACAAATATATATTGGACTTCCAATGGGAACACTTGCTCAGTTATATCAGTGCAAGTGTTGCACCATAGGGAAGTATGTAAAGTCTACCTTTCATGAAAAGGAGAAGCATGCTTCGGTGATATTGGAGAGAGTTCACACAGATGTGTGTGGACCATTCTCGGTTACTTCAACAACAAAACACAGGTATTATGTTATCTTTGTTACTGAATTTTCTCGTAAATGCTGGATCTTCTTCATGCAGAAGAAGGATCAAACATTCTCAAAATTATGTGAGTTTAAGGAATTGGTGAAGAAAGAGTCGAGAAACCAAGTGAAGGCTATGAGGAGCGATAATGGTGGAGAATACATCTCTAATGAATTAAAAGACTTCTGCAACAAAGAAGTATTTCAACGAGAACTCATAATTCCTCATAACCCACAACAAAATATGGTCGCGGAGAGGAAGAACAAAACAATTGTGGGTGCAGCACGAGCAATGCTGCATGATCAGGGCCTACCAATTCATTTGTAGGCAGAACCATGCAACACTATAGTTTATGTGGAAAATCGTTGTCCTCATAGATTACTTGGCATAAGTACACCTGAAGAAGCTTTCACTAATAAGAAACTAGATGTTTCTTACTTTATGATTTTTGGCTCATCTGTTTATGTGCATGTGACCATGAACGGTAGGAAGAAACTGGAGATGACTGCTGAATTTGGGATATTTTTGGGGTACACAGAAACACCCCATAATTATCGTGTGTATTTTCCTAACATTAATATGACTGTTATGTGACAGGATATAAAATTCAATGAGGGGAAGCCATGCGGTTGTCGCTTGAGAGGGAGCTGCACTTGCATGCAAAGGAGGAATTGTTGGTTCCCAAAGATGAGTCTCTAGATGTGGACTAGCTAGAGGAGGAGGTTCATGGATTGGAGGAGTCCACTCACGCAGAGGAAAACATCAGAAATGGTTGAAGGTGTACCACAAAAGCTGATAGGCTGAGACTTGATGTTGCGCAGAATGTAGGAGCCCCTACTTCACAGCCCAAATAAAGACAATCTCCTAACCGATTTACTAGATACATGGATCTCATGAGAAAATCTATTGTGATTGAGCCATCTTCCTTTCAGGAAGCAGTGCAGGAGCCCACATGGGTAGATGCAATGGTGGGAGAGTATGACTCCATTGTTAGAAACAGTGCTTGGGAAATTGTTCCAAGGCCAATTGATAAATTAGTGGTAGGTTCGAGATAAATCTACAAGGTAAATAAAGCTACTGATGGGAGTGTTGAGAAATACAAGGTCATATTTGTGGCCCGAGGCTTCTCACAGATCGAGGGGATTGATTATGAAGAAACCTTTTCACCTGTTGCACGGTACTCTTCCATAAGTACCATCCTTTCTCTCTCAGCACAGGTGGGTTGGCACATTCATCATATGGATGTGAAGACTAAGTTTCTCAATGGGATAATTGAGGAAGAAGTGTACATTGAGAAGCCTGAAGGATTTGAGAGCTTCAACAGTGAGTCGAATGTGTGCAGACTCAAAAGAACATTGTATGGGCTGAAGCAAGCAGCGCATGCTTGGTACACTCAGATAGATAACTATTTCACTGGACTTGGCTTAACCAAGAGTGAGGCGGATGAAAACATATACCAAATTGTGGTGGAGGGGAAGCTTTTAATCATTTTTTTTTATGTTGATGATTTAATACTGACTGGTGATGAGAAGTTGATACACTCATACAAGGAATACCTTGCAAAGGAGTTTGAGATGAAGGATATGGGCCTCCTTCATTATTTCCTTGGATTGGAAATATGGAAGCAAGATGGTGAAATTTTTGTGTCTCAAGGCAAGTATGCAAGGGAGATACTGGGTAAGTTTCACATGGAGGGATGCAAACCCATGGATACTCCTCTTCTAGGAAACTGGAGGAAAGAGGATGCTACATCTGGAGAGGTAGTGGATGCTACTATCTATTGATAGTTAATGGGTTCGCTATTGTATTTAGTGAATACAAGACTGGACATATGCTATGCGGTGAACCAACTTAGTTAAGCGATGGTTAAGCCTACCAAGCTCTTTCAGAAGGTAGGCAATCATGTCCTGAGATACCTGAGGGGCACATATGAGTATGGCTTATGGTACAGACAAATGGATGAAGTGAAGTTGCATGGATTCACAAATGCAGATTGGGCGGGTAGCTCAACGGACAAAAATAACACATGAGGGGGGATCTTCAATATTGGATCTACAATTTTTTCTTGGTACAACAGGAAACAGATATCCATGGCACTCAGTTCAGTGGAAGCGGAATACATGGAAGCAATTCAAGCCGCATGTGAGGCTATTTGGATGAGAAATATCCTGGTTAGTTTGTTTGGTTCTCATTTAGATCCTACAATGATTCATTGTGATAATAATAGTTGCATTAAAATCTCGATTAATCCCGTGTTTCATGATAGATCTAAGAATATAGGTATCGGGTATCATCATATCAGATAATGTGTGCAGCGGAATATCATGTTGCTTTAGTGCATTCCTATGGAAGGTCAAGATGAAGACATTATGACGAAGGCACTCACCAGGAGAAAATTCAAATACCATAGAGACAAGATCAGGGTGAAGGATAATCCCTTTCTTGTTGAGAGGGACTGTTGAGATTCAACAAGATGATGATCCTAGTGAAAATTAAGCACCTACACTAGGATGGAGCCTCAGTCTATTTTTAGGTGGAAGCCTATTTTTAGAATGGATGAGCAAATTCTCTTTATAGATGATGTCTATTTATAGATGATTTTCTATTTTTATATGTATGTGCGAGTTCTATTATATACCACACGTCTATTTATAGATGCATGTTGACTATTATTATCCCTTAACAATAGTTGTACAATAAATATTAATATATTCTCATGGAGAACTTGGAATCGGTTAACTAAAGTGGAAAACTAGTTAGCTGAAGGAATTTCAAGTTGAAAGGTTGATTGGTGGGACATGCAAGTGGACTTGGTTGTAACTGAGCGATTTGAAGTTGTAACAGAGTTGGATGTGTAGTTATGTAAGTTGTAAAGTAGTTTAACTTAGTTAAGTGAGTTAAACTCAATTGTGCTAATTGTAACTAAGCATACACTAGTGAGAGATCAGTGCATTAATTATTTAATTAATCCACAATCAGTCATCTCACATGCAACTGAATATTTACTACTGTTAACTACATACATGTCAGATCCAGTGGAAACCCAGTGGAGACCCAGTTGAGAGATAGGTGAAAGGGACTGTTTGACTATCAGTTGTGATATTATTTGGTGCACTCCTACAACCACACAAACATTGGATGTGCCCATGAGGATTGCATAGTCAAGGAAAGTAATATCTCATTCATTCAGGGATTGTGATCAGCGGGGATTGCGCAGTGGAGGCAGGCTGTCAGGAGGCAGTAAATTGGCACATGTATTTGCCAATTTTTGTATGACAGTGTGAGACGATTGTATATTGTACTGAGAGCTCTTGGATTGGAGTTTTGTATGATATTGTTTCATGATCCATGATATATACATAATATATGATATTATGGTTTTTATCTTTATGCTTTCCCGGTAAACACATCTGTGTTATGTGTGATTGATCTTCTTCATGTCTTTGTAATTGGTGATCGTGTTTTAAATTCTGAAATATTTTTTGTAGAAGCGATTATGTATTTAATAATGGCATATAATTGTTAGATCATGAGAATCCAGGCAGTACATAATTTGTATTAAAATTTCTACAGAGGATAGAGGATCGAAGAGGGAGGAAAACACTGGAAGATTGGAATCTTGTACAAGATTTTCAAGGCTCAACAGGACGATGGAAAAAACAAGGTGTTATTGAGCTTGAGAAAGAACTATTGGAACCCTTGGAGCACCCTTGAGGGGTGAATCACTGAAATGGGCCAGTTTCGGTCTTGATGTTCATATTTCCTTAACTATTCCCCACACCTTATGGAGGGGAAGAAGCTCGAGGGAGATACAAGACGTCATTTCTAGTATCGTGGCTAGGTGTTGTGATCTTCCTTAAGAATTTCTAATGACAACAAGATTTTTGGAAGATAAGTGCACAACACATCCTTATGTTTCATCATTTTTTAATGACTATTAATTCTGGTACTGTCTGGTAGCTTTGATTCTAATGAGAAATGAATTTCTGATATTGAATTTTAAACCTACTTTGTTCTTGGACAAAAGTTATTTTATTTTGATACATATTAAATTATACAACCTATGTTCTTGCGAAAATACTGAGTATAAGTATTAATTAATGTTTTTTGTATATATCTACCACTACAAGAAAAAACACAATGGTGAGGGTCATGCTTATGATGGACCTTTAAGGTCTGTCACTAATGTCACATATGGTGACGGTCATTAAAAAACAGTCACTATAAGTGTATATAGTGATGGTCCTTTATGGTCCGTCACCAAAGACATTTTCAATGAAACTTTTGGTGAGGTTCGTTAAAGGCCCATCACTAATTATCTCTTTGGTGACACTTCTAGTGACGAACTTTTAATGACCTTCACCAATGCTCTTTTTGTTACTTTTGGTGATGGTCGAAAAATGTTCGTCATCATTGATCACTAAAAACCGTCACTGTAAGTGTGTATAGTGATGGTCCTTTATAGTCCATCACCAAATACATTTCACTTTTGGTGAGGGTCATTAAAGGCCCATCACTAATTCTCTCTTTGGTGACACTTCTAGTGACAAACTTTTAATGACCCTCACTAATGCTCTTTTTGTTACTTTTGGTGACGATAAAAAAATGTTTGTCATCATTGATCATTCCAATGAGTTTTTGATGACGCTATGTGCCTGTTAATATATTTTTTGTCAAAAGATAATGATTTAATACCATTATTGTGGAGCATTTTTTATAATATTTCCAAGGCCATAGTGGTTAGGGTCAGTCAATTTTTTAAGAAGTAATAAGTGTGTATCATTTCCCTCGAGTAATGACTAGTCAAATAGAGATTTCCTATGAGCCAACACATGATTCATATCTATTAAGTTTATTATCTAGCAAATTCCATTTAGATAAAGTTCCACTATTGTGCGTAGGAAATATATTATTTAATACATAATCAAGCTATGACAATTCTATTGATGAGAAAGACCTAACAATCCTCAACAATCTAGGCACAACTTAAATCACTAGTAGAAAATGATGAAATTAGTGACTAGGTGCCTAAAAAATTTAGTCGCCGCAATTATTTCAAGTGAATTGCTACTAAATTTGAGAAATTTTAAGTGACTAGACTAAAAATGACTAACTTAAACAACCAATTTAGTTTAGGAATAAAATAAATGACTAGATAATAAGTGACCAAACTAAAAATGACTAATTTAGTCCATGAATAAAATATATGACTAGATTGGGAATTAGGTCACGCTGCTCTGCTCTGAGCCTGCGCCCTCCATCGCTCGTGGCCCTTGGCCCTCCTGTCTGCCATGGCCCCTCCGGATGCAACCCCGGAGGCGGCCGTTGCCCAGCTGGCCTTCTCCGCCTTGGTCAAGTCTTTACCGCCCCAGCACCCTCACTCTGCAATTTCGAAATTTGTAAAAAAGCTAGATGTTTTGAAAGAAGTGGTTCTTCCCCCTACCCTCCCTCGTATGACAGCTCTCTCTCTAGCAGAGCGAGGCCTCATCGGGAAATTCACTAGTCTCTGGCCCTCTCCAAAGACAATGCAAAGGTGGATCAAGTAGAACTGGTCTGAAAAAATAAGCGACAAAATCTCTATCCGCTTCGGTGGCAACGGATACTTCACCTTCCACTTTGAATCAAGAGAAGACAAAGATATAATCTTCAGAAAAAGATCGTATTTCATGGATTCTAGAGGAATGTACCTTAACAAATGGACCCCGGACTTTGATCCTGAACTTGATGTCCCTAGCGCAGTCCCGGTCTGGGTCCGGCTCCCACATCTCCCTCTCCATTGTTGGGGAAATGAATCGGTTTGAGCCATCGGTAATGTTGTTGGGAAGCTTATTGATCGCAGTGAGCCAAAGGAAAATATGCAATCTTGTGCCCGCATCTGTGTTGAAGTTGATCTCGAAAAAGGTCTTCCGGAGGCTATCAAGCTCAAAGTGGATGACTTGACTCACATCTAACAACTGGACTACAAATAGATCCCGTTTAAATGCAAGGTATGTCATGAATATGGCCACTTTGCTAATCGCTACTCTAAATTAGTTGATGTTGAAATTTTTTCACAAGATGAGCAATGGGAAACTGTCAAAAAAAAGAAGACTGCCTCCATTCCTAATGCAACCCTGAAGCTGCTCCTCCCAAGACTAATATCACAGCTTCCACCTCTTCCCTGGATCCTCTCCTCAACATTTCTACCCCCTCTCCTCCACCCCCCCTCGTAAAACTCCTTTGGAATCATCCAACCCCTTTGGTGCCCTTTCCCTCCCCAAAAATGACCCCTGCATCCCCATCCCCCTTTCGCAAACTTCTCCCTCTTCTTCCCATGATCCTCCCTTCACTCGATCAACCAGGAGTTATTCCAAAGAGCATGGTGTAAATGTGGAAATGCATAAAAAACAAGGACTAGGTAGGAAGTCCATAAAGAAGCAAAGGGATGAAAATGCCCAAAAAGACATAGCCATGGGTACACAAAACCCCATAGAAACCTACATTCTAGGGGAAAATAGCAAAGAAGTAGCACACAAAGAGCAGGGAGGGTGAAAAACTCTCCATATCCCTCATACTCAATGATGAAGGCCCTATCCTGGAATAGAAGGGAACTAGGGCACCCCTCTAAAATCGCTGCCCTGAAAGACCTGATAGCTCATGAGAAACTAGGAATTATAATGCTCCAAGAAACAAAACAAGGACACCAATAAATGAAAGGAATCATTGATCAACTCAAGAAGTATGAAGGTAACATTTGTGAATCAAGGGGCGCTTCCAGTGGAATAGCCACCATTTGGAACCAAAGTACTTGGAAATTCATATCCAATACAATCAGCCAGTATTGGATTAAAGTCACTCTAGAGAACCAAGAAGATAACAAAAGGATTTTCATCTACAATATCTATGCACCAAATCACTTTAGAGACAAAGAGAAATGTTGGGCCTCTCTCAAAGCAGAAATAGACGAAGAAGATAAC
The DNA here is from genome assembly GCA_034641835.2 of Pinus albicaulis. Classification (NCBI taxonomy): domain Eukaryota; kingdom Viridiplantae; phylum Streptophyta; class Pinopsida; order Pinales; family Pinaceae; genus Pinus; species Pinus albicaulis. The sequence goes on from CM076569.1 coordinate 572,284,186, forward strand.
AAAAATATTATTCTCAGTGGAGATCTCAATCTCATACTCCACTCCAATGAAAAGAGAGGAGGTATTTTTACTCATGACCCCTACAGAACAAATATGGAAACTATCATGCAGGATCACGATCTAGTTGATGTTGTTCCAAAAAATTTCAGATTCCCTTAGAACAACCGTAGGCTGGGCAGAGACAATATTATGGAGCGGCCAGACAGGATTGTGGTAAATTTCTCTCTTCTTTCCGCTTACTCCACTACATACGTTGTTGTCCTCCCCTATTCAGCATTTGATCATTATCCTACAACTCTTGTCCTCGAGGCCCACTATCCCTTAGGGCCCATTCCATTTAAATACAGCTCTCTATGGTGCAATGATCCTATCACAGATCAGATTGTCAAATTTTCATGGAGCACATAGAAGGATCATCGGGATACATATGGGAAAGAAAATTGAAGAGGGCCAAAAGTGCCTTGAAGGATTGGGAAAATAATTATTACAAGGAACCAGAGAAGACTAAATCTGAAATAAAAAGTGAATTAGAAAGGGTCCACAACAAGATAGAGGAGCAAGGACTCTCCCAAGAATACAGAGCACTAGAAGGCGATCTCTATTTCTAGTTTTATCGTGCCAATAGAGATGAGGAAAAAAAATGGAGAATAAAATCGAGACAGCTTCGATTGCAAGGAGGGGATAAAAATTTTTCCTTCTTCCACAAGCAGGCCACTATCAAGAAAATTAGAAATAATGTCATCACCATCACTGACAAGGAAGGCCATCTCCAAACTACTCAAGATGCTATTAAGAAGGTTTCTTTAGACAATTACAACGTCCTCTTAACTGAGACAAAAGCAGCTGAAGATTACTCAGATCTTCTTCAACACTTTCCCATGGGAATCAGTGAGGAAATCAATGCAAATCTAACCAAATAAATTGAAGAGGATGAAATACAAAAATCCATTTGGATGCTCCAACCAGAAAAAGCCCCTGGCCCAAATGGTTTCCCCATTTGTTTCTACAGAACTTATTGGGGAACAATTAAAAAAGATCTTGTCAAAAATAAGAAGGGCCCAACGCAAGAGAAAAATTGGAGGATTCACTAATGCCACCCATCTTGCCCTTCTTCCCAAAGAGAATCAACCTTCATCCTTCTCCTGATTTCGGCCCATCTATTTGTGCAACTCCTCTTATAAAATATTGACCAAAATCCTTGCTTTGTGCCTCAAACCTCTCCTCCCCTCACTCATTTCTGCAAAACAAGGCAGTTTCTTGGCCAATAGACAAATTTCTGACTCCCCCATCCTTACAAAACTATACTTAGCCAATGCCTTCGATCGAGTCAGGCACTCCTTCTTATTTGATGTTTTGGAAAAAATGGGATTTGTCGTACCCTTCATCAACCTTGTCAAAGTTTGCATTTCTGGTCCCTGGATCTCCCCTCTCATTAATGGCAGACCAGGACCTTCTTTCCAATATTCTTGAGGTTTAAGATAAGGTTGTCCCCTCTCTCCTTACCTTTTCATCTTGATGGCTAAGTCCTTTAGTAGGGCCTTGGACTACAATCATCGCATTGGTCTTATTATTGGTATTAAATTTGGAACTGGAGTCAAGAACATAAATCATTCTCAATTTGCTGACGATACACTGCTAATGGGAGGAGCCTCCAATATCATAACTCACCGATTCAAAACCCTGCTAGATAAATATATGAGCTACTCCAGAGGTCTGGTCAACTATCTCAAGAGCTACATCTACGGCTGGAACACTTCTACTCAAACTCTGCACAACATTGCCAGCACTTTTGGAGTCCCTTGCAAGTTGGATTGGGGGAATTTATCCTATCTGGGCATGCCAGTGGGTGTTGGCAATTTGAAAGTTGAAGTACGGGACACTATTATTGACAAAATTAAAAGGAAAGTGCAACAATGGGGCTCCTCTTGGCTTAATCCTGCAGGGCACCTAATTCTACTTAAATCAGGTCTTTCTTCCTTACCCTTATATCAATTCTCATTCCTACAAGCTCCTGCCAGTTTTCACCACAAAGTGGACGCTATCCTCCGTCACTTTCTTTGGCAAGGGGGGGAAAACGAAAGAAATAAATATAACCTCATAAATTGGAAATAGGTTATTCAACCTCAGTAGCAAGGAGGGCTAGGAATTAGATCACCAAAATACCTAAATATGGCCTTTGGTGGCAAGATCGTGTGGAGACTCATTAATGGAAAGCCTGCTTGGTGTAAGAAAGTGTTGAAATCAAATATCTTAATTCCCCAAGGCAACAACTATTGGATCATGATATACCTAGCAGAAATTGTTCTAAAATCTGAGGGATGTGTAAGAAAGCAATTCCCCTTCTTGCTAAAAACATTTCCAAGGTTCCAAAGGGTGGCAACCGTATTAGAATTGCAGCTAATAAGATAATGGGCCAACAACCCATTAGCAACAGACCTGGAACTCATCAGATCCTATCCTTTTTTAACAGCATGGGGATTCATACTCTGGATCAGATATCTCAGTGGGACACTTAAACACAGATTTGGACAGGATGGATCTTTCCTGATATACCCATTGAATTTGAAGCAAGCCTAGCCAATCTCCAAACCCATCGTCATGGCATCGCCCCTACCAAACGCAACAGTGATGATGGCTTTCGTTGGGATCCCTCCGGCTCCAACTACACAGTCAAAGCTGCTTACTAGCAGATCTACAATAATGAATATCCCATGCCCATTTGGGCACATTGGAAAATAGCTTGGAAATCACAGACCCTCCCAAAAATAAAATTATTTATTTTGGTCCTCCTAAAAGGGAAAGTCCTCACCTATGAGAATCTAAAAAAATGTGGTGTAATTGGCCCATCTTGCTGCCCAAACTGTCAAGCAGCGGAAAAAACCATTAAGAACCTGTTCATTGATTGCCCCTTTGCCACTGCCTATTGGAAAGAAACTTTTCAGAACATCCACCTCCCCTGGGGTCCCCACAACTCCATTGCTGAAGTCTTGCAACTTTGGAAAAGGAACTATCCCTGGTAGCGTAAAAAAAACAACATTGCTCGAAGAGTATGGAATGCCCTACCATGCTCTCTTCTGTGGAACATATGGCTGGCATGAAATCATATGATCTTCAAAGATAAAGAAACCAGCATCAGGAAGTTATGCAGTAAGGCATGGAGTCTCACATTGGAAGCAATGTCTGCTAAAAGTCAAGGGAAACTTGACATAGCCAGTCTCTATGTTGATGAAAGGAATTTCATAGGGCATCTGCTGGACAAAAACAACAATGCCCACAGCAGGAATGACATTAACAGCCGCAAAAACTCTAGCTACAGCTGGAAAATTAGAATGAAAGATGAGGAGTTCTCTCTCTGGCTCAGAAACTGCAACACCCATTACCTCTTTTTTGATGGTGCCTCTAAATCTAATCCAGGAATGGTCGGGGGCTGGTGGAATCATTTTTAATGCCAATGGAGACATCATAACTACCTATGAATGGGGATTAGGCAACCTATCCAATAACAGGGCCAAAGCTCTCACCCTTTATCAAGGTCATCCAGCTTCAAAAACTTGGCATACACACAACAACGATCATTGGAGACTCGGACATCATCATTAGTCTAATGGTATACAATCAGAATGCCTCCAATGTGATCCTGCAGCAATGAATAATTCGATGTCAATCACATGCCTAGCATATGAAAGAAGTATGATTCTACCATGTACTCTGCTCACTCAACAAGGAGGCCGATACATGTGCAAACAGAGCCTGCTCCCACTCTATAGGCAATATCCTATGTAACGCCAATGAATCCCAATGCTTTCTACCATAATCAGAAGTAAATCAATTCTCAGATTGTTTGCAGAGGTATCTAATACCATCGGATTCCTCCTCACTGTCATTCGTATTATTTTCATGATTGATTTAGCTCTCGTGTCAGTAGAAATCTCCTCTGAATCCTATGCAGAGGATATCAATGTCATAATATCTCTGAAATCAATCCGAAATTTCAGTCTTTGTCCTTTCTCACTAGCGCCCTTGAAGTATTCATATCATCCCTGTGATCTATCCCTCAATTCATGCATGAATCCATCACTGCTCCACCTCAATTATCTACCTGAGCTTTTGTATATATTCGTGGTTCCCCCTGACCTGAATCACTACTCCATCTCCCCTCTTCTGCGTTTGCATTCTCCCCATCTTTCTTCATCGTGATCCTTTGTCTCTGTGCATTTCCAAGCCCCCTACTTCCTTTTCAACCCAAACCCCTGCTCTTTGGAGCAGTGCCTTTGCAGGCTTTTGTTACACTCTAGTAATTCAATTCGCTTTCACAACATGGCAAGAATCGAAGACTACTTTCATTGCACTAATCTCCAGGCATACCTGGAGAAAATCTGCGCACAACAAAAGATCTTGGATGCAAAAATTGATACTCATGCCCAAATAACCAAGGAGAAACATGAGTTTGATCTCAATATTTTCCTTCACAGAGTTTCTTCTCTCCAGGGACAGTTCAATGACCTCTCAAACAGATGCAATCACGTCAAAGAGTCAATTGATATCCTGAAGTATATTCTGGAAAAAAATAATGCACCAAGTACCAGTTCAGCAAATGCAAGAAACACAGATGCTGAAGGCAATCCAGAAGAATCCATTGCACGTCAAATACATCACATAAACATCGATTAAGCATGAATTGCAAATACTTTATTTTATTGTTTCAATTTGTTCGAGTCTATACTAGCTCAGTTTTTCATATAGTTAAGAATGATAGAAGCAAAAGGGATTTTGTTCTCAATGTTGTCCTCCCCTGCTCTGCTTCTCATATACACCGCCTTGTAACAACGGAGCTTAGTCTCCCCTATATTTTTTGAATATAAACAACAGCCGAATTTGTAAATATATATATATATAGATGACTAGATAATAAGTGACAAAATTAATAATGATTAGCATAAATTACTACTATAGTCCAAGAATAAAAATATGACCAAATATTAAGTACAACAAGTATATGAATTACTAAATTATGTTAGTAATTTTTAATTGTGATTTTAATGCTTGGTTGCTCCTCTTTTCCCTACAACTTTCCCAATTTTTACTTGAATTGTATATTTTATGTCTTGTTCTTCTCCTCATCCATCGTGTGTGTCCTTTATATATATGCGACTTCACCCCTTTTAGTTAACTTGTGCCTTGTGACCTTCCATTCAGTTGGGTCATCTTGTCTCTACGAGTGCCTCTTCCACAACACTACTTTGGTTTGGGGGGACATCCAATGTTCAACTCATTCAATGTTCTTCCACCCTTTTCAGTCTAACCACACCAACTTCACATTGCATTATATCCATTGGAACTCCGGTCAACATTTTTAGACTCGTTGTTGGGGGTGTGTTCCTTAGTCATGCCACACCTTTGTCGTGCCCGTGCCACCAAGCTCATGTGCGCTCTCACCCACCCTGGTTCTTCCTTGATTGGGTAATTTGGGATGGTTTCCCATGTCACACCCTTCATGGCACCCATTCACCAAGCCATCCTTGTGCATAACAAATGTGCCGAAGTGGAAACTCCAAATCTTGGGTTTTTTTTCCATCGTCTTGGTGTCGTTGAAGCTTTGGCCCACTTATAAAACCTCTACCAAATCCTCCATAACATTGGATTATTTGTGATATAAACATCACAAATGGTGCAATGAGGATGTCACCTTCCCTCAGACATGTACTTTATTTTGTCCACAAAGAAATAATCCTACTATATTTTTGGCATATTCGATAAGATTACATCTTTAAAGTAATGAAGATTCAATGCTTAATGTTTGGCAATCCTTTAAGAGTGAGAGCCAATCAAAGTCACTTAGGAGAAGGTATTCCCTTTGTTTAGAAAATGGAGATAAAACAATAAATGAGAAATTAAACTCTTGTTTGTGTGATAATTAGGGAATGTATATCCATTCCCTCAAAGATTAGTCCTAGATAATGGAAATTAATCTCCTATTTATTCTAAATAACCCTTAACTCTATTAATAAAGTACCTTCTTACCATCACAATCACAATAGTCAATTTTTAAAGGCAAAATATATATCAAAACTCTTTAAATATGCAAATAGATAACCTCCACATAAAAGTGAAAACATATTTTGAACATGTTTAAAACATATTAAAACATAACAATAAAAGAGAGAAAAAAAATATTGATACATCAATAATTAGCTTTAACAAATATATATTAAAAATTATAAATTCACATTAATATTATTAATTAATATAAAATCTCAATTTAATAATAAATAATTATATAATCTATAAATGATTTAGGTATGATCTTAATTTATATCAATTTAAAGTGAACGAAAGAATTGAAGTAAACCATTATTATCTCATGCACATTGATGTTCAATTCTTTGGCCTCTTATTTTATATGCCTATTTATTTTTCCATCTAAAAATATTAATCAAGTTAAATAATAAAAATATGTAAAATATTCAAAATTCTTTGAAAATCCCTTTGAAAATCTTTTTGAATCAAATACAAATCGGGCAGTAAACATTCTATCCCGTTTTTAGATTCAAAACCTCTTGGTAGTTTACTGCCATTCTAAAGCTCCTATCCAGCCTTTAGATTCAAATACAAATCGGGCGGTAAACATTCTATCCCGTTTTTAGATTCGAAACCTTTTGGTAGTTTTCCGCCATTCTAAAAATCCTATCCAGCCTTTAGATTCTTAACCCCTTGGTAGCTCGCGAGCCCGCATCTGATGCCCTAGAATCAATCCTCGAGCTAAAAAATCTCTTTGTCTACAACTTCATTTATGTTTCTTTGCAGGAAAAACGAGTTCACAGAAGGTATTTTCTGCAAAAGGGTATTGCAAACTGCTGTTATTTTTCTTGTAGTCAACATGAATCCTATACGCTTTACCCTGATGTAGTTATTTTAAGTTCTTGTTTAAAAAAATTGGCCATATTTCGAATTTCTAGACTAGATCTGTAGAAAGAGGTTCTTTCTAGACTTAGTCTTCTTGTTTATTTTCGGCCTGACCCTTCAATGCTTCGCTCCATGCCTGTATTCATTCCCACGCACCTATGTTTGGATCAGAGCTAGTGGTGATGAGATTTCTGATTCCTGTGATGGGTGTGATCAACAGGATAATTCATTCTCATGTCGTAACTTGCCTTATCTGAGACATGCCACTTCTTTTGGGCAAACAGATGGTTAGGGTATTTGAATCTAGATCAGAGGACGTTGGTTAGGGCTAGCAATGAATCGACCAAGCAATGTGGCCCTAAAGACCATTAGAAATGATATTAACCATCCTGGGATAGTGTTAGGATATCTGCTGAAAACTCGTGATCCATTCCATCTGGGGTATTTCCGGATCGAAGCATCTATCAGGCTGCAGAATTTGTTTTTCCTTCCACCGAAGAGGAGCTTGCCGCTTTGGTGGGCTGAAAATTCGTTATAATTTTATCTTCCTCTCATTATCACTTGTTGTTAACTAAATAACCAAATAAGGAATCAATTCCTTGGATATGGGGTTAGTTGAGAAAGCCAGGTTCTTCTGGTTTCACTTCTTCATCTACTGCCGAGGATGTCACTCAAGGAAATGATGTGAATGGACTCACGAGCATTATTACAGGTTTTTCTTCTTCTCATGTCCTTTTAAAGGATACATTTTCCCAAACTATAAAATTTTTATTTTTATTTTCCAATGCATTCATGCATTCAGTTTATGGGCTGCAGAAAAACAGTACATGACATATACATTCAATTTTATTAGACTCTAGTAGGGACAAGTGGACTAGGGACAGATACTGTCAGGGTGCTGGCCCTGCCAAGTGCACCAGTGATAATGCTCGTCAGAAACATGGAGAGTGGCCACAGGGTGAAAGAATTCATTCTCAAAGACAATCCCAACGCCAAAGTGAATTTCATGAAGCTCGACCTTAGTTCACTCAATTCTGTGCGACGATTTTCAGCCTCCTTCAAGTCATTGGATCATCCTTTGAATATTCTCATGTACGAACACATTTTTACTTATCTAATGTGTCATGTCTACATGTTTGTGCCATTTTCAATGAAATTTTCTATATGTTTGAATTATATATATATAGGAGGCAGTAAGGCTCGAAGTTAGTCTTAAATTTTAGAATAAATTCGATATAACAAGTGCTTAAATTTATTCCTGCACATGATTGTCTTGAGATATATAATATTCCTACGAATCTATTTCTTGGTGCATATATATTTTTAACCCACAATTCCTGGAAGCGCACATCAAAGAAAACACCTTCGAATAGAGATCCCTATTTTTTCTATGGAAAAAACTACAAAAACATGGGTGCCAATTTCTAGGCTTATGTGGAGTGGTTATTTATATATGCATTCCTCTGCTCTAGGATGAAATTTCATTCATTTCATTTTTGGGGTTGGTGTTGCATTGAGATAGTCAAAAATCAAAAGATGATATTAGTCACCAAATAGTCTCACAGTATTCCCAAACAGGTGTGCCCAGGCGGGAATGTGGGTATCATAATTAGCACCACATGATTTGGGTGAACGAATCGAGCATGAGGATGCATGTGGACAATGGTTTGGCTCTCAAGTAACTCATTGATGCCACTGCCAAAGTGGGGCTCATGTTGCCTTATTCGCTCTACTGGTTGGGTCTCACCATTGGTGGCATCCTTGGCACTGGAGCTCACAATAGTTCTCTTTTCGGGAAGGGTAGCACAGTGCATGAGTACATGGTTGGTATGAGATTAGTTTTTTTGGCTTTCCCTTTTTCTTGGGGATTTCTTGAAAATCACTCCTCTTTCTTTGTCTTCGTCATTTCCATCGATCATGAGCTCCACTACAAGTTTTTTTTTCATAATTCCACGAGTGAAATTCTTTGTAGACACTAGCGGATCCTTGTTGGACTTCGAGGAAAGTGCCCACTTTTGGCGATGGTCAGTAATGTGAGTGGAATTTTCGTATTAGAGAAGCCTCACTGACAGAAAACCTAGAACGATGGTGGCCCCAAATATGCTAAAAAGGCATTGCACTCTCCATATCTCTTCACATCATAGACTTATATAGAGTTGATTTAGTGTTAGACCTCAACCCATCTAACCAACCAATAGAACATAATTTGTTTTCTTACCTCTGATTTATGGATTTTCCATGGCCGGATTCTCTAGTGAGGCAACATGGATTTTTTTATTATATTTTTCTTCTTCTATGCTGCATTAAGGAAATAAAAATCTATGTTAGTTGTAGTCCTCTGGGTCCTGTGGTAATATGTGGCAACAGATCCACCAACTGCACAATATCTAATGCATATGGGGCGTTTCTGAATCAAAGAATCTGCCGGGCTACAGAGGTTTTTCCTTCCATTGAAGTGGATATTGTCACTTTGGTGGGCAATGTCACCAGAAAAAATCATAATATGAGAGTCGTCACAAGATACTCTCATAGTGTGCCCAGGCGGGGATTAGGGTCTCATAATCAACACTCGGTATCTAAACTGCATGATTTGGATGAATGAATCGAACATGATGATGCAAGTGGAGAGCGGTTTGCCTATAAAGGAACTCATCAAAGATGCTACCAAAGTGGGGCTTGCATTTCCTCATTCTCCTTATTGGTTGGGTCTCACCATTGGTGGCATGCTTGGCACCGGAGCTCACAGGTTAGAACCCTGTTGTTAACCACTGCAACACAAAGTTATAAATTGTGGCAATACAGACGTGCGGATTTTTCCATGTAGAAAAAGCCTCAAACCCCGAAGTGGTAGAGCAGCGAGGAGGACCAACAACATAAGTGACAAGAACCAAAACCTTAAGTTTGCATATGAAAGCAGAAGATTGTGAACACATTGAAAATGAGAGTTGCGTATAATAAACTTTTCTTTGAGGATAATTTGTGAATTTCAATGATAAAATACTATAATCTCAATTGTTGATTCGATGTCAGTCTTTGTTCGTAGTCATTTCAATTTAAGCACAGATTTACATTTGTGAACGATTATCGAGAGGTGATCAAACACAGTTCAAATTGTGATAAACATTTAGTTTGCGTATGGAAATATAAATATACAAGAAAAACTATATATATTTATATGGAAATTTGAAACATAAACAATGTATTAGATGGTACATATTTCATATACGTTCGTGGAGGAATTTTTTATGCATCTTCAAACACATTTCTCTGTCATAAATATCTCTCTATTCTTATATGGTTACATACAAAATATTGAAAATATTACTAAACTACACTAGGAAACATTCTGTCAGTCAAAAGATCTGAATTTTAGAATGGATTTGGCTCATGGGGGTTCCCATGGTTTCAGTTTGGTGAATGGTCGGTAATTTAAGGATAATATCCTTAACATCATAATAATTAACAAGAAAATTCATGGTACATTTTTACAGTTTTAGCCAGAATAGGCTGTCCAATCACGTCGTTAGAGGTTTCAGATAGAAGCTCTGTATTTTCTTTACCGCTTGCTGAAGTTGAGAAATTTTGCCACATTTTTGGGTCACCTCTATCTTTGTCTGTTATCGGAGGCCTTGTAACCTGCTTTGAACTGCCACTTTCTCTTTTGAAAGTTTGTATGGCAAACCAGTGCTGGATGGAAGGTTTAATCATATAAGGACGCAGAAAACTAGAATATTTTAGCGAGTCTATGAAAAATTTCTGGTGAGGAATTGGTGCAAAATGATACCTGCAGTAGAGCCAACAAAGTTCCAAAATTAGAACCAAATTTGCCCATTAAAAACTGCAAACAACCTGGAATCCTATCTTCATGACTAGATTGTTTGAAGCACCCCAAAAATTCAAGTATGTTGTTACTTGCTACCTTTTTATAGAGTGAAATTATTTCTTTTATTGTTGTAATATCAGTGATGTAGTCCTAGTTCAAACATTTGAAAGATAGACATGATTTTTCATCCAATTGATTGAGACTTTGTACTCAAGGTGATGCGAAAAAAATCTAATACTTTTCAGCTAGTCAAGCATAAGTTCTTGAAAGTTAAATAGTGAGTGTCTCTATCTGTTTTCTCACTATGAAATGGGCATATCGATGATTTTAGCAAGCCTTATAATTTTCCTCTCTAAATTCATAAGGAAGCAAATTTCTAAACTCTTCCTTTTACACACATGAAAGTTAGATGCAGTTTCGGCAATGGTCTTCACAAATTGTAATAATTTATTGTACAAGATCTTTATTACGGTCCTTGCTTCACAATGCCAAGCAGATGCTACAATGAGAATTTTTCCAACCATCCAAAATACATAGCTCCTCCTTATTCCTTAGTCTTTTAGCTATTGCAGTATGATTGACGGAGCAAAGATTTAATGGTGTCCTTATTGTTTATTTTCTCTTTCCAACTTTGATTGTTTATCTACTCTAACCAGCTCATTTCCTTGAGAACATAAGGTTGCTTTTTAGGTGCCCCTTTTCCCTTCTTTATTACACAAATATCCAAAGAAAATTTGATACCTTGCTTCTATTCTTAGACTCCTTCCTTCTTCCATTGATCCTCTAGATGATAATATGGAGGTTAATCATAAAAACAAGACATGATACACTTCTCATATTCCAGACAATATTTCTCCATTTCTACATGTGCCAGAACCCAATTGAATTTTCCTTCTTCTGACAACTATAAAATGATACACCACTCATATTCCAGCCAAGATTTTTCCATTTCTACATGTGCTAGAACCCAGTTGAATTTTACTTCCTCTTATCATCTTGATTCTTGCTTAGCTTAGTCCAACTTCTTACTTTGGTAGTTTACAAAAAATTTACAGAACCCATAACATCTTGTGTACCTAAGTGGTGCATTTCCAAAATCAATAAGTGAAGCCTCAATTTTCTAGCATCCAAATTTCTTCAATTCACTATTGCTACAAAACAAGAAATTATAGCTACTTGCTAACATTCTCACTTAAAATTTTAACAATATTCCTAGGCAATACATATATCCTTTAGTGTTTCTAGTCATCAAAATTTAAGGAGAAATTTTAGAAAATATCACACATAGAGGGAAATCAACAAGAACATTCTTCAAGAGATTAAAGTGACACTCTCCTTAAAAATGACATCTCTATCATTCCTACTAATAAAAAATGAGTTGATTAGGCTTGTTCTAGTGCAATATAAGAACATACACCATGCTACAGATGAATGTTTTATTACTATTTGGCACAAAAGTTTCCAGGTTTATCCCCATTGGCTAGCTTCCAACGTCAGTCGCTCCCTCGGATGATTTCTCACCGTCAACATCTAGCCTACATAGGGCTTGGTCTAGTGGTAATTTGGACCAATTTCCATGTTGGAAACCAAGCCTCTATTCCATATAGGCATAGAAGTTGATTAGGACTATCTTGATTGCCTAGCTTGCAACGTTAGTGGCATCCTTAAGAGGGCTTTTGTCCATCAACATGAGCTACAAGATAAAATGGTCTACCAATAAGAGGGAGTGCATATGATGACTTGGGTTCAAACCTAGATAAGCACTCATGAGGGATGAATTCACATTTTGTACCCATTTATTTCCAGAATTCCCTCATTAAGAACTGGTTTAAGACTCAAGACTATGTTCTCTAGTGATAAACCTCAACTCAGAAAGTTGTATATGGTATCTCCTTGTCCTTGATGAAAATATTTTAACTCTGAACCTTGTACTTGTTCCCTGACTCAAAATTTGTCTAATATGATATAAAATGTTAAGTCATGTTGAAGATGGATTTTATTACTATAATTTTTAAAATTTAGAACAATATCTTCATAGTTGCAATCTGATTTTCTGCAAGATTTTTGTAATAAATCTTCATAGTTGCAATCTGATTTTTTGCAAGATTTTTGTAATAATATCTTCATAATTGCAATATGATTTTCTACAAGATTTTTGTAATAATATCTTCATAGTTGCATTTTGATTTTCTTCAAGATTTATGTTGAAATATGACCTTGGTAATTTTAGTGTCTTTTCATATGTTTTAGAGAATAAGTAAAATGCTTTAAATTTTGAAACAACCAATCAACAATTTTTCCGTATCTGTAAATATAATAGTTGGTTAACGAGAACCTTATCATTTTCTTTCTTGGATTCATGTTTTTCGTCTTTTCAAGGATTAAATTAGTAAGGCATTAATAATTTAATTATGGTTTTCATTGTTGGCTCATTTTATTTGGGACATGCAGGTCACATTGTACCATCGCACTCACAATAAATCTTGAATGATGAAGTGGCTGAGCAAGCCTTTTAAGGGTTCAAGTCACAAAGTGTCAGATGGACACTACGTAGGGGTGCATTTGGAGATGATAATGTAATTTGGCATGTGCGCTCTAATGCCACGATAATCCCTAATTCATCAGAGTGTATTGTCTTTTAAACTTCAATATTTTATCTGTTAGAATTAACAAAGTTGATTAATTTGAAACTGTATTTTAGTGGAAAAATTCACTTCTTTTTGGTGGAATAGTTCATAAATTATTCTGATCTTTTTTTGCAAGTGTACTAGTCATGATGATAAATGTGTGGTTCACTTCATAGGGTTCTTAGTTCTTTCTAGATACGCTTTTCATCATTTGCTTTGAATACTTCTCTAGTGCTTTACCTTCATATTTTATCCCCTGCACAATTTCTCCTGAGGTCCATGTTGTTATGTTTATTTGTTGTTTCTATGGAAACTTTTTCCTGAGGTTCTACAAGGTAAATCCAAATGCAAAAAATACTATTTTACATATTGAGATTTGTTCAAGACATTGTTGTGTGATACTTGAATTTCATCAATCTAGATTTCTATTTTGTTATCTATATCAATATATAAGAACAGGTTCATGGATTGTTCATATTTCTCAAATTGTGGATTTGTTCCTTTCCTGTTGCATGTTTTTTATATTGCTATGTTGTGATTCAAATTTCTAGTTGTGCTTTCTAGTTATTCTCCTACATAGTACATGCTTTGATAGATTATATCAAAAGTCTTACCAATACAATAACATTGATTGTTGTATGTGGACATTTTTGTTCAGGATGGTCCATTACATAATCAAGATGAGGAGCTGGATCATGCAATTGCACTTTCTCTTTCTGAAGAACTAACCAAACCAGATGGTATATGATGGAAATTTCATTTTTTTACTGTTACTTTTATTTTAATTATATCATTTAGCTCGATGCTTTTCATATATTCAATTAAACTTTTGTTGCTTAACAAGACTTTGTCATTTCCATGTTTTAGTGAAATTGTTTATGGTTTGATACTCTCATACAACCTTTATCAAATTACATGCACCCTCATTAGAAAAAACAAGAGAATTTGTTGACTTAAGAAAGTATTTTAGCTAAGAAACTAGTTTCAAGGTTATAGCATAACTTGTCATATAAATTGAACAGAAGTTATATCCAAAATGTTAACTTGTAAACTACTTAGTTGGTTTTAGGCTTTCCATTAAAAATCTACTTCAGTTTGAACTTTGAAGGAGTTGTTCCATAGACTTGAATATTAAGAGATTTTGGTGTAAGGATTAAAAATTAGCCGGTAAGGCCTCTGAGTTATTCATTTATTTTATCTGAATATAACATTTACTATTAAATTAGAACCACTTAGCACAAATATGTCATAGATCAAGATCATATTTTGTAGAGTGTCGTAGAATAAAAGTAGGAGCAAGGACACTGAATTCTTTCAATTTTCCTGGTTCTTATTCCTTTGGTGTATCTTTGCACCTTTAGGGGCAATTGATAGTTTAAGATCTAATTCTTTAAAGGGTGCTAGCTTAATGGAAGAGCACCTGCTTTACAAGCAGGAGGTTGGTGGTTCGATTCCATCGTGCCCTGATATTCATATATAAGGAACGACGAAGATCATTTTTTGGTGATGGATGCTCTTTTTACTATCACCAATGAGCTTATGGTGACATTTTTCGACCCTCACCAAAATATGAAATGGTGACGGTCAACGAACGCCACCATATATATGCATCAATAGTGACGACCATTAAAGTTTCGTCACCATAAATCATTGTTGTTGATATGAAATGGTGAGGGTCACTGTTTGTCATTATAGTCATTATTCGTGATGGACCTTGATGTCGCCAATGAGTTTATGGTGACAGTCAATGAATACCACCATATATATGCACCAATAGTGACGGCCATGAAAGGTCCATCACAAAAAATCGTTGTTGTTCATATGAAATGGTGACAGTCACTATCCGTCATTATAATCAATATTTGTGACGGACCTTGAATGTCACCACAACACATACTTTCAGCGACGCCACCTTCGGTGACATTTAGTTTTTTGGTGACAGAGGCTATTGTCTGTCACCATTTCTCATATGAAATGGTGATGGTCACTATCCATCACTATAAATCATTATTTGTGACGAACCTTGAACGTCACCACAACACCTATACTTTCGATGACGCCACCTTTGGTGATGTTTAGTTTTTTGGTGATGGAGGCTATTGTCCATCACCATTGCTCATATGAAATGGTGACAGTCACTATTTGGCACTATAAATCATTATTGGTAACGGACCTTGAATGTCACCACAACACCTATACTTTCAGCGATGCCACCTTTGGTGACGTTCGGTTTTTGGTGACGAAGACTCTTTTGACCCTCACCAATGAGCTTATGGTGACCATTTTCCCCCCTCACCAATGTGTTTTTTTCTTGTAGTGGAGTAACAACAACCAAGTAGTAACAACATCATGAAGTAGCAGCATCCAAGGAGTAACAACATCACGAGTAGCAGCATCGAGAGTAAGAACACCTAAGGATTAACAACATTCTTTACTTATAAATTTTCTGGGAGTAATAATAGTACGAGTAGCAGCATCTGAAGTAATGACACCCCAAGGGTTAGCAACATCCGATACTTAGAAAATTTCTGGGAGTAACAACATCCGAGTAACAACATCCAATACTTAGGAAATTTATAGCTCCACAACATTGCACCTCAGTAGTAGCTCCTATAAAAAGAAAACAAGTAAATAGTAAAAGTATTTATTATTTCTTTATTTATTATTATTATTATTTTTTATTATTATTATTTATTTATTTATTTATTTTTCATTATTATAATTATTATATATAAAAAAAATTTTAAGATCAGAGGAGGAATTATCTGCACTGACAACCTTCAGACCAGATTTATCTAAGAGATATTTAATGAAGGTATCCTTAGAGGTTGGACAGTGATACAGTCTCAGGCGACGTCCATTTTCTATGAAAGAAGCACGTGTATCGTCAATTGTGACTAGTCTGACTATTCCATTATCAAATACAACATCCACTTTGTAAGGCCCCATCCAATGAGTGCAAAGCTTTCCTTTAAAATCCTTAAAATGGGATTCATAAAGTAATGCTCAATCTCTATATGAAACATCTTTTTTTTTTATAAACTTATCATGCCATTTCGTCCTTTGCTGATGAATAGTAGTAGTCCTTTGAACAACCATTGAACAGATTTAATCTAATTCATTAAGTTGATCTAGCCCGTGTTTTTGGGCATCTGACAGGTCCAACCCTACTTCAAGAGTTTTTATGAGTGTACTGATCTCAAATTCTATCAGGAAAAATGAGGATTTCCCATAAACCAACTCAATTGGTGAAAACCTGGTTGTGTTCCACCATGTTGTTCTGTATGCCCAGAGAGCATCAGAAAAATTTTGATCCCAATCCCGACGATGGTGTGCCACAGTCTTTGTCAAGATATTTTTCAATGCCTTGTTTGTGCTTTCCACTTGTCCATTTGTCTGGGGGTGGTAAGGAGATGTCACCCTCTTCTTGACCCCATATTTCTGCATAAGCTTCGCTATCATGCATGACGTGAATTGTGCTCCTCCATCTGAAAAAATCTCCCTTGGATTACTGTAATGAGCAAAAATATCTTCAAATAGAAAATCTAAAACCACATGTTTGTTGCTTTTGCAATAGCTTTGGCTTCTACCTACTTAGTCACATAATGGGTGCAAACCAAAATGTGAATTTTTTGCTGGGAAGGTGGGTTAAAAGGTCCAACAACATCGATAGCCCACTTCTCAAAAGGCTCAAGGACTACCATGGGATGTAAAGGAATTTCATCGGATCAACTGGGTTTTCCTATGCGCTGGCAACTATGGCACCTTCAGATATAACTACATTCATCCTAGAAGATAAAAGGCCAATAGTATCCCATCTATAACACCTTATGGGTTTTTCTTTTATCTGAAAAATTGCCTCCACAAGGGCCATCATGGGAATCCTTCATCACTTCTTAGATATCATCCTCAGGTACATAGTGTCGAACCTGTTGATCGTATCCTGTATGAAAAAGGTATCCTGCCATCTAGGATTATTGGGGACTATGATGAATAATTCTCCATTGTTCCTTGTATGAAAAATGACAGGGCACCTTCCCTGTAGCAAGATAGTTAGCAATATCTACAGACCACCGAGGATTGGTAGAAATTGCGGAAAGGCGTTCATCTAGAAAACAATCTTCTATGGGTGTTCCTTCATCATTATTATCCATTCTAGATAGAAAATCAACAACTAAGTTATCCTTTCCTAGTTTATCTACTACTGTAATATCAAATTCTTGAAGCAATAGCAACCATCTTATAATGAGACCAGGAGTGATAGGTTTATTCATCAAATACCTTATTGTTGCATGTTTAGTATGAATGAAAGTAGGATACCCGGTGATATAGTGTCAGAACTTGTTGATAGCGTAGATGACAGCTAGGAATTATTTTTCAGTCACCATGTAATTTAACTTAGAAGGAGTCAAATTATTGTTGACATAGTAAACTGCATATGGTGTCTTATCTACCTGCTATCCTTAGACTGCTCCCACTTCTGTCTAAGAGGCATCAACATGTATATGAAATGGTAATGCACAATCAGGTCCTCAAAGGATCGAAGCTTCGCAAAACAGTCCCTTGATCTTCACAACATCTACTTCATAGTCCTCTGTCCACAAAAATTCTTCATCTTTTGTTAGCAACAGAAAAAGTGGATGTGCTATTTAAGTAAAATTTTCTATAAAGTGTCTATAATAACTAGCACAACCGATAAAGATACGTACCTGTGTGGGTGTCTTAGGTATGGGTGTAATATCCCAAAAGGGAGAATGCAGTAATACTGAAACACAATATAATAATTGCAACAAAGTAAATAATAAATCTAAATACACATCAAAATTCATAGAAATAGCTAAGCCATTTTATTATATGGTAGGTGAAAAATAAAGTACAACAGTGCTAAAAATATGAGGCACTCAAGCCAAAGAGATGCCCTAGAATGACCCTGCAATGATCCCATAAGAGGGTCTGCACAACTGTTGAACCGCTGGAAGGTAAATTGCATTGTCCCTGCTAGAACTATTGGGACTACAACTGCCAGAAAGATAGAAAGTCATATCTATGTAGAATGGGAGCTTCGATTATGTTGGAATAGAGATTCGGGCTCTATGATGGATACCCAAGATAACCCAGGAAGGGTTTCTCATATCTGTCAATCTAAGAAAAACCACCCTCTTAGGGCTTTACATATATGTTGCTAGGTATGCAAATCTTCTACATAATCTGATGATGTGATGGCTACAATGATGCACAATTATATCTATGCAAGAAGGTTTGACCCCTTTTCTAGATCCTTGGGCTAAAAGCTCTAGATCTATCTCCTCCAATCTCCTCCACTGAAAATAGTTGTTGGAAGAACAACAGCTTCTTAAAACGACACTGTAAGAGAGGGAGGCTCAGTAGCCTATTGCTAGATGTGTCAATACAACTCCTGAATGATGGAAAAAATATATCCAATGTGACGAGATGATACCTGATAGAATTTCCAGCTGAAATACTGAAAACTTCCTTCCTCCAATAGATCTACAGGACTAGACTGCGTAATCCTTGAAGGGACTACTGCTGCATGGAGGTAAAACCCAATGGCCTAAATGCCAGATATATATCTGCTGTTCCTAGAAGATTGAATGTGAAGAACAAAGTGGTAGGATGAATCCTCCATCGGTTTTCTAGCTAAATTCTAGAAAAAACCTCCTGAAGATGGAATCATTACCTGATAAGGAATAGATCTTAATAGAAAACCTTCCCAAGGTAGGCACACAAGTCCTCTATGGGTAACGGTGGGATTCCCGCTCGGGAACACGTTGTGCTAAACAACACTCTAACTTAGCTAAATAGTATAATATTGCATGGAGACGTCACCTGACAAATCTAGATCTAAACAGTTCAATTAATAATCCAACTATCCAAATCTGCCTTCTATTGTAGCTTCACCTTCATTATATAGATCACGATCCTTTCATAGCCTAGGCCCACTCCAAAACTTCATTTTACATGTGGACATAAGTCTTCATGGTTGACTGTGTTGTTTCTCCATGTCCTCCATCATGTTCACATGAGGTGATCACCCTCTCCATCATGTGTGCATTAAACACATCACTTCCTCCACTAACTTATCATAAGTGCTTTATGATCTTCTTTGAATGCACTATGATCTCAGTTGACCTTTTCAAAGATCCTCATGATTTTTCATAGTAAGATCCATGATCTTAGTTGATTGTTTCATCCTCCATGATCTATCTCATAAATGAGACATGATATCCATTTATTTATCATTAATGGAGCTACTCCACTACTCCATGTTTTAGAGCTAGATCTATAATATCCACATACACACTTCAAAATTGGATTTTATTCATCTTTGAGGATTATGGGTCCCTCCACCCTTTTATTTACTTAATTAATTAAGTTTATTAAGAATTCTAATATTCCAAATATCAGGTGAAAATTTGGGAATATTACAGTCCTCCCCGGCAAAATGTTGCTTGTCCCCAAGCAACTGCAATAGTAGATGCTAGAGATATCTGTCCCCCTCCAAATGGCATCCACACAGGGAAGGTCTCCCCATTTTTTTCAATGAGTTATGTATGCCCATCACCAAATTTTCCTCTCTAGAATTCCTAGAGTGATCTCTAACTGTGTAGCTAGATGTCCCTCATCAATCATGAAGCTCCAAGTGACAACCATAAGTTGTCCAAAGCTCCAACTCACAAAGTATACCTCCATCCCATGCTACATGAAGTAAAGAGAGGTTTTTCATGCCTCCATCCTTAGCCCTATTGGCCTTGTTGGATGTAAGCATCATCCCAACATTGTACAAAATAAGAAGTAGAGATATATGGGTAGACAAAGATGTAAAACCATATTCTCCCAATAGTATCCAATGCAGAAATGCTCCCTGCTACCACACCACACCATCAAGATACCAAGTATGAAGTCCATACTCTCCAAGTAAGAGCCATTGAAGGAGTGCCTCTTGCTACCATCCTCCAACACTATCACAAAAATTAGGGGAGTATGTAGAACCAAAGTCCCCCAATAAAAGCCACAACAACAAGATCTCTTGTTGCCTCTTCATATCATCATGTGAATCATGGAGCAACAACAACATATTGAAGGACATATGGAATGTCATATCAGCCCAATACAAACAACACTACAAGAAAAAATGACATTGGTGAGGGTCATTCTTGTGACAGACCTTTAAGGTCCGTCACCAATGTCACATATGGTGACGGTCAATAAAAAAGCATCGTTGTAAGTGTATTTAGTGATGGTCCTTTAAGGTTTGTCACTAAAGCCATTTTCAATGACACTTTTGGTGAGGGTCATTAAAGGCCCATCACTAATTCTCTCTTTGGTGACACTTCTAGTGACAAAATTTTAATGACCCGCACTAATGCTCTTTTTGTCACTTTTGGTGACGGTCAAAAAACGTTCGTCATCATTGATCATGCCAATGAGTTTTTGATGATGTTATGTTCCTGTTAATATATTTTTTGTCAAAATATAACGATTTAAGACCATTATTGTGGAGTCTTTTTTATAATATGTCCAACTCCATAGTGGTTAGAGTCATTCAATTTGTTAAGAAGTAATTAGTGTGCATCATTTCCCTCAATAAATGACTAGTCGAATAGAGTTTTCCTATGATTCAACACATGATTCATATCTATTAAGTTTATTATCTAGAAATTCCCTTTCAATAAAGTTCCACTAATGTGTGTAGGAAATATAGTATTTAATACTTAATTAAAATATGTCAATTCTATTAATGAGAAACACCTAACACTCCTCAAAAATATGGGCACACCTTAAATTAATGCTTTGTCACACACTAAAATTTCTTATCCCCTCACATGTCTTGCAACATATTTGTACCTAGAAGATCTTATCATGACACTGATACCCAAGCACATGGTTGCATGTGCTAGCACAACATAGACATATCCTGGCATGTTTTGGCATGCATTTAGTCCCTAACATTCCCTAGAACACCTTGGTTGCATGCATTGAAATACATTAGCACTTGGCGAAAAATGCCACTTGGAATGTATTGGGACATATTATTAGTGTGCCTAGCATGACCCTTTCGAAAAAGATAAATTCCAAACTTATTAACCCTCTTGTGTGTTAATTTCCTTTCATTTTAGCTTGGTTCTTCCTTTTGTTGCCTTGACACTTCTTGACACATATTGACATACCCTGGCACCCTAGACATCCTTAGCACCTAGCATGTATTGGCATATCTTGGCATTATTTGGAACATATAATTAGCACACCCTGGAACTCCCTAGCACACTTTGGAACTTCTTGAAATGCCTTGATATTCCCTAGCATGCCTTATCAGTGCTTAGCATACCTTGTGACTCCCTCCTTGGCATGACAACTATCTCTCATTAACACTAGTCCTTGGCAGTACGTGTTCCTCATATTCATTGACTTCCATGAATTTTGACTCCCTGACACATATTGGCACTTGGCACATGTTGGCACTTAGAAAGTCTTAGCAGGTATGAAATAAGTTGAGATTCCTTGGTATTATTTGGCATGGTTTAATATTAAATTTAATTGAGATCAATTGTTGGAAAGTAGATGAGAAGCAACAAAAAAAGACTTGGCACTTAGAATGCACTAAGACTTTTCACTTGGAACATATTGGTGCCTAGTGTTGGCGTGCCTAGCATGCCTCTCTTGGAAAAGGTAAATTGATGACTTATTAACCCTCTTATGTGTTCATTTCCTTGTAGTTTAACTTGTCTCTCCATTTTTTTGCCTTGATAGCCCCTGTCATGCATTGACGCACCTTTGCACATCTCAGCATGCCTTATCAATTGGCACATCTTAGCATGTTTGACATGCCTTCACACTATATGGCACATCTTAGCATTCCATAGCACGCCTTGTCACTCATGTCCTCATAGCTAGCCTTTACATTTTTTCACGACTTGGGAACCCAATAAAGTCCTTGGCTATTGCAGTTCATGTGACAATATTGGCTTGCTTCAAACACAATAACTTGAACAATTGCACCTACTACAAGTAGATTGTGCCTTGTTCACCTAAGAACTGCCTATAGCTCATATTATGCAACTCATGTCCAAGCTCAACTTGTCCCACTTAACTAGTTACCAAGACAGGAATCACATGATATAGCCATGCCCATAAAAAACCTAAGCAACATAGCTTACAGTACGGGAAATATTTCACATGTATGAGAGTTTGGAAGAGCCACAAGATGTAGAAGGAATACAAGATATAAGATGAAACAACTCAAGTGCCCCAAAACTTATACACAATAATGTACAATATGAAATTATCTAGAATATTTTAAAACATGTTCATGTATCCAAAGTGTGCCACATCTCATTTTTAAAAAATAGCTAAAGGAAAAACAATGTTGTGCCTAGCACAAAGTGATTTCCCTTTGTCTAAAAATGCTATGTCGAGCCTCATATAACAACCGTAGGCATGCCTCCTATAAATATTATTCTGAACTTCTCCTAACACACTTTGTCCTTAGCACACTTGAATTCCCTGACACTCCCTAACACACACTCTTATTCATTCCTTTCCATTAATTTTTGACCTAGTTATCCCTTAAATTCCCTGACACTCCCTAACACTCTATTCCAACATGCATTGACTTTGGCTTACATGTGTTAGCATTCCTTTTCATTCTTTTTCATGCCCTGGCCCTCCCTAGCTATCATGCCCTCACAACTACCCTTACTTAATTTACAACTTGGGAACCCAACCAAGCCCTCACTTGACTAGAAGAGCTTAACCAAGTTATAGTTACTATAACTAAACTATGTTTTCTAATTTTGTAGCTTGGGAGGTACTCCAAAAGCCTAATGAGATGGGTTTGTGTGAGTCTGGTCACAAAATTCTTCATGGGAAAAGAAGCCAAGAAAAGGGATTTTGGACCCAATATGGGTTTAAAATCTAAAAGAAAATTAAAAAGGGAAATTAATATTTCCTAAGGTCTAAGTGGATAAAACCCATAAGTTCTAGAGGTTTCCTAATAGGTCTAGGAAAAAATATTTAAGGAGGCCTTGGGATGAAGGAAATAGAATCAAGTAAGAATGAACTCATTTGATCAAGGGGATGAAGAGAGATTTAGTCCTAAAGAGGCCATGACCATTAGCATGTCTAGCATTCATTAATATGCCTCGATATGCTTTAGCATGGTTTAATATTAAAGTTATTTGAGATCAATTATTGGAAAGTATAAGATAAGTAACATAGGATGATTTGGCACTTAGAATGCACCAAAACTTTGAAGTTAACACTTATTTCCACCTAGTGTTGGTGTGAATAGCATGCCCCTCCTGTAAAATGTAAATTGATGACTTATTAACCCTATGATGTGTTAATTTCCTCGTAGTTTAACATGTTTCTCATTTTTGTTTCCTTGATAGTCTGTAGCACGTATTGTCAGACCCTTGCACATCTTGGCATGCCTTGGTGCTTGACACATATTAGCATTTTTGACATGCCTTCAAACTATCTGGCACATGTTAGAATTCCCTAGCATGCCTTGGCAATCATGCCATCACAACTAGCCTTACATTTTTTCCCGACTTGGGAACCCAATCAAGTCCTTAGCTACTACAATTCATGTGACATTGGTCTGCTTCAACCGTAACAACTTGATCAACTGTACCTACTACAAGTATATTGTATCTTGTTCACCTCAGAACTACCTATACCTCATCTTAGGCCACTCATGTCCAAGCTGAACTTTACCCACTTAAGAACTTAACAATACAAGGATCACATATAGCCATGGCCATAAAAAAGCAAGCAACATAGCCTACATAGGTACTATTGCACATGTATGTCCAGTTGATATAAACAATAGAGAATTAACTGAGAGTTTGCAAGAACCAAAAGATACACAAAACACACAAAATATAAGTCGGCACAAGCCGAGTGCCCCAAAACTTATACGCAACAATATAAAATACACAATTTTCTAAAATAGTTTAAAACATGACCATTCGGCCAAAGTGTGGCACATGTCATATAAAAATAATATATAAAGGCATAATAGTATTGTGCCCAACACAAAGTCTCCCTTTGTCTAAAACTACTTTTTTGAGCCCCTTATCGCAATCGTAGGCTTGCCTCTTGAAAATCCTATTATGAACTTCTTCTAACACACTTCATCCTTGGCACACTTGAATTCAATGATACTCACTGACACACACTCTTAATTGTTCATTTCCATGTATTTTGACCTAGTTCTCCCTTGTGATGCCTCGACACTCAACACTCCTCAACATGCATTTACATTGTCCAACATATGTTAGCACGCCTTTTAATTCCTTGGCATGCCCTAATCCTCCCTAGTCATCATACCCTCACAACTACCCTTAATTTTCAACTTGGGAACCCAACCAAGTCCTTTTTTGACTATAAGATCTTGACCAAGTTACGATTACTACAACTAGAATATGTTGTTGAATTGTGTAGCTTGGGAGGTACTCCACAAGCCTAGTGAGATGGGTTTGTGTGAGTTTGGTCACAAAAGGGTTTGTGGGAAAATAACCCAAGCGAAGGGCCTTTGGACCCGATATGGGGTTTAAAATCTAAAAGAAAATTAAAAAGAAAAAATAATATTTCTTAAGGTCTAAGTGGATAAATTTCGTAAGTTATAGAGTGTTCTTAAGAGGCTTAGCTAGGAAAATCTATTTAAGTAAGCCTTATTATGAAGGCAAGAACATCATGTGAGAAGGAGCTCATTTGATCAAGGATGTCGGGAGAGATGTAGTCCTACAGTAGGTCGAGTTAGAGGGGTAAGTATTGCTAAAGTGATTAGGAGTTCATAAATTTTTCTCAAAATTGAAAGTTATAGAATTAGGTTGAAACCAGGATGGTTGCGTAGATCGTGTCTTCCTGATTCTGGCATCGTGAACCGTTCGAAAAATCAATGTCGTATGAGGGAGATATCGCAGTTTGATCAAATTCCCAAACAGTTAAATATTTTAACAGGGTTGACTAGGATGCCCAGTCAGCATGGAGGGTGTACAGTCAGCAAAAGGAATGTTTTGAGGTGTATTCCTTTCCTCAGAATCATCCAAGGCTGACAAGTGGCATGATACTATTGGATAGTTGGTTGTATGTTGGATGGAGTGCGAATCATAGGGTGACACATGGCCAACCCTGAGGTCGCCATGTGTCCCCTTAGCGGTGTACCAAAATTTTGGGTTGAGGTCCATAGTGTTTGACCCCGCGACCTCCGACATGCATGCATGATTCTTTACCATCTGAGCTATGTTGTTACTTAACCAATGTAGTGGTCAGTTTATATTTAAAGTGTAATGTAATTCGCGTTGGGGGTTGAAATCGTCGGCAGTCCAACCCACAATGGTTCCATCGGAGGTGTTCACATGTATAATAACAACTGCTAGTTAACGTAACCTCCAAAAACTACCATAATTAACTGCAACATCATCACATGTAAACAGTTCATCAACTCCATGCGGCTTAAACAAATGGGTAGCACTAAATCCGACTTCAACTCTAGTTAAACTTATCCACCGTGATTTCTTCCACGGGTTCCACCTGCAGTTGCGGTTAGGTCGCGTGGTTTGGGTTGGCATGTGGCCACCCAACCATAACATTTAATATTTTGTTAAGACTAGCAGATTTTTAGAGCGTGCTATCTTTGGGCGGAATTTTCCAAATTTACTCCAGTTAAGTGGAGTCCTCCACAAATAGTGGAGATTTTCTAGGTGTTATTGGGAAAATGAGTGGGAGACTCAATTTTCTCCCATTCTGAGTGAATGAAGAGTCATTCTAGACTAATTGGAGCATTCTGGAGCCATTGGTGCAAAGAAAATAGACACTAGAGGCCTTTAACTACATGTATTTTCAAAATTTCGAGCATAATGAAAGATGGGAATGCCATTGGGAGCTCGACCAACAGCTGTAACCGAGGAGGGGTAAACTGCTTCATCATGCCTGCTGTGTAAATGTTATGTGGTGCTTTATTTCTCTAGTTTACACTATTGTTCAACATTATTTGTGCTGCTTCTAATTCACTAAATCCATCTACAATTCATGGTTAAAATATGCAATCCTTAAGAAAACTTATGAAACAAGTATGCACATGTTTATAAATTGAAAAGACACTTAGCACAAAAAAAATAATATAGTCCTTTCATATTAGATTGGTATTAGAGCTAGAGTTTATTCTTTGGTGTTATTTTATGCAAAGAATTGTTTAACTATTTGCAAGTTTTTAGATGCTTATTAGGCTCAAGCTCAAAAGAGGAGAAGGAAAATTGGTGGGAGCAGAAGGGTCTCAAGAAGAGCCAAAGCCAAGGAGAGAAAGATTGCTACAATCTCCACCACCTAGTTCACCTCCTAAGGAAGCAGAAGCTACATTAACTATGCCTCGTGAGTAAGGAGAAATCCATGAAGAATTTGATCCCAAAGAGTGTTCAAGAAAGCATATATTGACATGACTGAGATGGTTAGAATCCTTTATCAAGGAAGGAATGAGAGACTAGAAGGAGAAGGATCCAAACTTCACAATGAAGGACAGGGATATTTAGGATGTCACAATGATGAATATAAGTCAAATAAGGGAAATGGAGGAAATGGAGGCAATGTAGAGCCTTCATCCTAACCCTCATCATCATCATCCTCTACTTCATCTTTAGTACATCAGCCACACAAGTCAAAGAACACTGGTAAAATTCCTTTTTTAAAACTTGATGTTAAGTTCGAATTGCCAATGTTTAATGGTGAAGTCAATGCAGAAAATATTGATAATTGGATTAGGCAGTTGGAGGTCTATTTGAGAATCCAAAACCTTCAAGACGCTGATACCAAAATCCAATTAGCTTCATTGAGAATGGAAGGTTGTTGGAACGGGGTCTCCTAAAAAGCTACGAAACTGGTCCATTTTGGTTATTTTTGTTATATTTAGTATAACGCAGGGGTTTTGGGGCGGGTCAAAGCCCTGAACGCATTGTAATGGGTTAAAGGGTAAACTAGGGGTCCGAAAACCATGGGTTGCGGACCATAGGAATGTTAAAGCTATATTGTTATAAATAGGGAGGCATTTCAGATTGTAAGAGGTAGGATTTGATGAGAAATTGAGGCGATCTATTGTGTAAGAGATCTATTGGGGATTTTGGGGAATGGACTCCTGCTGGCTATGTGTGCGAAGATCCTAGTCCAGTTGTGTGAGGACCCTGCTGCTGTGTGCGCAAGTTGGGAAGGGAATTGTAAGGAAAGGTTGATGAATGAATACGCAGGATTATTAGATCTGAATTTGTGAGTACTATTGAATGAATTGCTGGTAATTACTGTGTTATGCATTTTCTATCTTTGCATTTTGAAGGTCTGTATATTGAATGATTGGATCTGTTCCACTCTAGTTATATCGTGCTGCGAAAGTCTGTGTATTTAATTGGATCTAGATTTGTTCTGTTCTGGTTATGTAATGTTGTGTTGATGTTATGAAAAGCATATAATTATAGATCCAGTGCATGTGGATGCAATTGGATACATATTTAACCCTGCGTAGAGACAAGGTAATCTAAACATAACGTCGTCATGCTTGCCTTACCCTTCCTTTCTCAGGGTGCAGAAACTTGGTTCTAGCACCCACCCATACTACTTCGGGTGAGACTGTGACCTGCGCAAGCAGGTCACTGCTAAAAGGGCCAGTAGTATAGGGGTTTGTTGACAAACCTTGCACACCGAACTTGGGTCAGGACCCCTCAAGACAACAAATGGTTCCGTTGCCGGGATCGGAAGAGATATGAGAAATAGGATCGGGTAGTGGCATCAGAGATCTAGCATAGGGCTGAATGAGCCAAGGTACATCGTAGAACAGTGAGAACTATCAGAAAAGGCGAGAGGAAGATCGCCCTGCCAATAGTCCACCGAGACCTACACAAAATTCGTCATCCACCCTGTTTCTAGGGCCTCGGGAAGTTAAACCGGAGGAGCCCATGGTAGCACACTTAAAATTATCCACCTTTAAAGGAGCAATCGATGAAGACCTAGAATGATTCTGGTTCATGGCTGATTCGGTATGGACGGTGCAAGGGGTCGTAAGTGATACTCTAAAAAGAGCGCAACTATCCTTGGCTTTTGAGGAAAGGGCAATGGACTGGTATATGTGGTACATATCTCAAAATGGGAGTGCAAAACTTCAAAATATTAAGGATGCCCTAAAACAAAAATTTCGGAAACCAAAGTCCTATTCCCAACTGGTATCAGAAGTAAAAGACTTCCAGCAGGGAGCATCTGAGTCAGTCGACTAGGCTAATCAGTGGTTAAATAAAGCAATCTGGGAAGGTGAGTTCAAGTACAACGAAAAACAACACACAAAATGGTTTATCGCTATGCTCCTACCTCACTTGCGTATGCCCATGGGCCATCATAATTTTGAATCACAAGAAAAATCCTTGGAAGCTGCCACAAAACTTGAAGCTGCACCTAAGAGGGAAGGAGTCCAGCAAATTCAGGAGCAGCTTGGGGCCATGCACATGGAAATACAGAGCTTACGGATGGAACGAGGGAAGGGAGTAACCACAGACCTTTGGTGCGAGGATTGCCAAGTGGCAGGACTGCATGATATAACCCAGTGTCTGCAGATAAATAGAGGTGAATTGAAGCAATAATGGTGTAAGTTTTACCAATCTATAGGACACGATGAGCAGAATTTCTACACATATGACTTACTGGTAGATAGGGGAACCCTCTATAGGTTACAATCCGATCCTGCCTCTCCGAGATCCCCTGCAAGCTTTGGTGGCTCCCCTACATGGGGTAAAGGGGGCGGGGAGGAAGAAATGGACAAGGATGGGGCCAACTGATTTGCTACAACTATGGAGAGGTAGGGCACTTCGCCCGGGACTGCTCAAATCCCACTAGGAAGACCTATAAATACTACCGACAGTTGGACCATGAAATCAAAGACTGCCCAATTTTTCTAACAAAGATGAAGGAAAAACAGTCTACTCCCACACGAAATATACAGAGAGTCAAAATGGAGCTTAGGAGCATAATGCGTAGCATGGTCACCCAGAAAGAAAGAGAGGAGCTTGATGTTCGGAAGGAACCAGCTCCCAGAAAGTAGGAATCACTAGGAGCCCTTGTGCAGCTGCCATAAGAAGAAGTTGAAACCTTTTTAAGGGCATGCTTGAAGCTCCTACGCAGCTCGTAGGTGGGAGAAATTCTTGAAGTATTACTGTAGGACTGCGCAACTCAGCCTAGCATGATGAATGAGGTTAAGGAAGTACACAAATTACACAGCTATAAAAAGCTCACTGGGAGAGAGATGCACTTGACTGCACAGATTGGTGACTATGAGATAGATCAGGTTATTCTTGATCTTGGATCTGATGCGAATGTCTTACCAAAACAAACCTGGAAACGAATGGGAGAACCTAAACTAGACTGGTCCACCATCTAGCTACGAATGGCGAATAAACAAAATATCATCCCTCTGGGATAGTTTCCAAGGGTTATGGTTGATGTCACAGGAGTAAAAGTCCTGGCTAAATTTTAGGTCATAGAAATTGTGGAAGATACAGACCCCTATCCTGCGCTCTTGGGGATAGACTGGGCTATCAATGTAGGAGGTGTCATTAATCTAAAAAAAAGTAGCATGGTGTTTGAGAAAAATGGGATACATGTAATAGTACCACTGGATCCCGCTAAGGGCGCACAGTATACCGAACAGCATATGAGGACGAGGCACTAGATCACATCTACAAGATGACAACATAGGACAAGGACTAGGATGATCCTGCAATAGGTGGAGTATTCAACTGGGAGAAGAAAAAGGAGTAATTTTCTGATCCAGATGAAGAACTTGAGAAGTGGCAGACCCAGCTACATGAAATTTGAACCCTACGGTGCCCTCAGATTACAAGGACTCTCTACTGCATCACTTCAGAGGTAAGGGACCTTTCCCACTTTTATGGGTCTAGTACTATTCAAGACTTTGTAAGAACATTAGAAGCTAGGGTTCCCAAGGATTGATGACTCTGGGTGCTCAATCTGGCACTACACGGCACACCTGCCCAATGGTGGGATACCCATAAGAAATCATTTTCGAACTAGGAGATGTGTCGGGATAGGATGGTGCTACGATTCACACCCCCTGCCGATGTGCGCACGAAGATATTCCCGGGGCCCGGAGATCCCCATGCAGATCTATGTATATGGACAACCAAGCGGGCCAACCAAACCCTAGATGAGTGGATCCATCTGTTTATACATTCCCTGGGCCCTATCCCCACTACTTGGTACTTAGATACTGAATTACATCAGCGGACCCGCCATCGGGAGATATTAAAAGAGGACTTCCTCGAAACATTCAGACTCATTGGGGGAACAAAAATGCTTGACGAAGCCCTGCAAGAAATTGATTCATTCGTCTTTAAGAAGCCTCACTCTCACACCCCACCAGCCATTCTGACATGGGAGGCCCAGATGCAAGACATAGTCAACTACCAGAGCTTGGTGATTAATGAGGAGGAAGATAACCCATGGAATATCTCTGTTCTATAATCTGAAGGGGAACGTACCATTATCAGACCATTTCTCTTAAATTTCGATGTAACACAACCTCTCCAGTTACGCGAGGTTAATATTGGGACAGATGAACACCCTAAACTGGCGAAAATTGGGGACTATTGGGATGAAGGCACTGTGAGAAAATTCGCCGAGCTACTAACGGAGTACCAGGACTTGTTCCCTACAAAGTTTTCTGAGCTCAAGGGAATCACAAGGGACCTTGACATTATGCACATCACTCTAAAGCCGGAGGAATGACCCATTAAGAAACGACCCTACTGGTTGAATCCTAAGTATAAACAAAAAATCAAAGAAGAGCTGGAAAAAATGTTGACCGCAGGTATCATTGAACCAATTGAACAGTCAGATTGGATTAGCTCGATGGTCGTTCAGGAGAAAAAAACAAAAGGAGAAATACGTATCTGTGTGGACCTCTGAAAACTAAACAATGCCTGTGTTCATGACCCCTTCCCTATTCCCTTCTCCGATGAAATATTGGATAGCGTGGGTGGCCAGGAGGCCTATTCCTTCACAGATGGATTCTCGGGATACTATCAAATCAGAATTGCACTAGAGGATCGCAGTAAGACCACCTTTTCCACCAAATGGGGCTCCTTCCAGTACAGGGTCATGCCCTTCGGTCTTAAGAACACACTTGCTATAATTTCAAGGGTTGTAGTGGTCGTGTTCAAAGAATTTATCCATAAGTTTCTAGAGGTTTACTTCGATGACCGGACTGTGTTTGGCTTAGTAAAAGATCATGTCTCAAACCTACGATTAATGTTGGATGCGTGTCGAAAGCACCAAATCTCCCTGAATATCAAGAAGTGCATCTTCTGCATGTCGTTTAGAATCTTGCTGGGTCATATAGTCTGTCGGTAGGGTTTGATGATTGATCCTGCGAAGATAGCTGTAATTATCAACTTGGCAACCCCTACAACAGAGAAACAACTACACTCCATTCTCGGTCACATAGGCTATTACAAGAAATTCATTCAAGGATATGCCCTGATCACAACACCCATGGAACATCTGCTAAAGAAAGATCTCTCCTTTTTTTGGAATGATGAATGTCAGAAGAGCTTTGAACTGCTCAAGAAGAAGATGATTTATGTGACCATACTGATATTCCTTGACTAGTCAAAAGAATTCCATGTACATGTTGATGCATCAGGCATTGCCTTGGGTGCGGTCCTTACACAACCTGGAAAAGGGGATATTGATTTTCCAGTTGCCTTTGCCTGTCAAAAACTCTCAGGTGCCAAACAGAGTTACTCTACCACTGAACACGAAGGACTGGCTATGGTGTATGCGCTACAAAAATATCGCCACTATCCACGGGGGGACATTTTAAGATGTTTACAGACCATTTGGCTTTGAAATTCCTGGTCAACAAGCCTGTGTTGGGGGGGAATATTTGCCACTGGTTGTTTTTGTTTCAAGAATATGATTTTGAGATCATCATGAAGCCTGGAAGGTTGAATGCAGGTCCAGATCATCTCTCTTGTATTGATACAGGGGAAGAACCCAGTAACTTGGACGAAGGCTTACCTGATGCACAACTATTTACCATTAAAATTGTGGATGACCACTTTGTTGATATCATTGAGTTCCTTACTACGGGTATGGCCCCTACTGTGTATTCGGTGCAACAAAAAAATGATTTGGTTACCCGAGCGACAGACTTTACTATCATCGCAGGACAGTTATACAAGCTAGGCACAGATGAAATACTTTGGAGATATGTATTAGAACATGAACGACCCACCGTCCTCGTATAACCCCATGCGGGAGTTGCTGGCAGCCACTATGCAGGCAGGGCTACAACACAAAATATTTTGAGGGCTGGCTTGTGGTGGCCTACCCTGCATCAAGATTCTTACACCTTTTGTAGAACATGTGATACCTTCCAACGAACTGGCCGCCCCTCATGACACGATGATATGTCATTATAGCCCCAAATGGCCCTACAGGCTTTTGATAAATGGGCCATTGACTTTATAGGACCCATTAATCCACCAAGAAAGAAAACCAGCACGCACTACATTATCACTGCCACTAACTATATCAAATGATGGGTTGAGGCACAGGTCGTGAAGGATTGTACCACTGATACTACTGCGCACTTCATCTTTGAGTAGATTATGACTAGGTTTTGCTACTCGATAATCCTAATGAGCGACAGAGGTATGCATTTTGTTAACCAATCGATTCAAGCTTTGAATGATGAATTTTGGATCCACCATGCCAAGAGTACACCATACCATCCCCAAGTTAATGGGACGGTGGAAACTTTCAACAAAATTTTGGAGCAGGAATTAATGAAGGTTTGTAATGCCAATCATAGTGACTGGGATATTCACATCCCCTCGATATTATGGGCTTACCGGATGACTTGTAAAAAGTTGACCAGTAGGACACCTTTCCGAATGGTTTATGGCAAGGAGGCCATCATGCCCATAGAATACGTTGTTCCTAGCCTACGCATTGCAGCATTCCCAAACATGACAGACCCCGATATTATAGAAGAATGCCTGATGCAACTGGTAGCATTAGAAGAAGATCGGTTTATTGCTCAGTTTCAACAGAAGGTACAGAAAGCTAGAGATAAAGCCTAGCATGATCGACACATTCGCCAGAAGACATTTGTCAGAGGTGATCTTGTCTTTTTATATGACAGCCAATTTGCGAAACATCCTGGCAAATTCTGGCGGCACTGGCTTGGTCCCTACATAGTTTATAAGGTTACAAATGGCAGATTAGTCTAGTTAGCTACCCTGGGCAGTGACCTCCTCCCTTCGTTTGTTAATGGTCGTCAACTCAAACCATACCGGGCTACGAATCATGGGGTTGCAATAGTACCGTGACTCGAGACAAGTCACAGGATTGTGTTGGGGGAATGTTGGAACGGGGTCTCCTAACAAGCTATGAAACTGGTCCATTTTGGTTATCTTTGTTATATTTAGTATAGCACAGGGGTTTTGGGGTAGGTCAATGTTGTGTAACCAACTCCAAAAAAAGAAGAAAAGAGATATCAACGCCTTAGAAATAAGCGACTTCGAGGGGGCAACCTCCAATACATTACATGAATGAACAATTCTTTGATGATACAATTTACAAAACCTCCTTTCTATATATAGGAGTCCATGGGGCCATAATGTAATCCTAGTGGGCCACAATGTAATCCTAGCTGACCTAACAATAATAATTTAAGGGCACAATAATAACAAAATGGGGGCTACAAGGGTACAATAATAACAATAAGGGGGGCTACACTAACATACTAAGGGGCTACACTATTAATATAGGGACTTAACATGCCCCTCTCCTTCAACAAGTGTTGTCCTCAACGCTTGATTATTTCTTGATGCTTCTGTATAAAATTCTCATCCTCCCATGTGAAATATTCTACAGGAAATTTCTTCCACTTGCTGAGATACTCTGACATTGATCGTACTTTTTGAGTTCTTGTTTCTATGACTGTTTCATAACTTCTTTCGATATGATGTTGATCTTCCTGTTGTTTCATTAGATTCTGCACCAAAGTTGGGTTATCCTTTGAGAGTTCCAGAACTTGTTGTTGATGCTCACTATGATCTTCCACTAATTTATCATCCATATTAGCTATTATTTGATCCTTCAAACCATCCAACTTAGCCTCCATTTCTGCTTTCAAACCATCTATTTCATCTTCGGTTGCTCTTTGTAAGATCAAAATTTGTTGCACTTGCTACCGTAATTTTGATATCTCATATTGCAATTCTTCCTCCTCATGCGTCATAGTATAGCTTTCTGAGGGCTTAATGGGTATGGAATTATTTTTAGGGGGCATAATAGAACCCATTACTGACAAAAATTCTCCAATATGCCCTTGGAATCAATTCAACTTGATTCTTCAAACAAGACTTATGCAATTCGGAAAAAAAAATACACACCTTTTACTTGCTTTGAGGAGCTCAATATTGAAATTGAATTATCTCTGTAATTGAAAATCTTCAATATCTGAAATTCAACCCTGTAGTAGCCCTCTGAAGCTTCTTTCAAATGCCACAGGTCTGATCTAATTTGGATTCTCCAAGACAAAGTTGTGTCCAATCTCCCACAATGACCTAATTCTGGACTGGTTCAGTAGAGCAAACTTGTAGGACTTTCCACGTGTCACTGTTTCGTCCTTTGTCTCTGAAATTGATAGCCAAGAAACTAAAGTCCGTGTACTTGCGACCACTTTTTACGACACTCAAATCCACTGCCCAGAGAGAGAGTTATTGAAATTTTCCCACGATCACCTCTTTGAGATGAAATTCAGGAGCCTGAAAAAGCACTACCTTCCACAGATCATATCTCCAAAAATATTGCGAACCAAGTTCTGAAATTTTTTGACGAATTTCCTTAGGATTTCAGCTTCGCACCATATGAATTTCAGACTCTGACCCTTCGTACAAAAAAATTTATAGCGCAAATGCCACGATGACCTGTTTATGAGCCTGAAAAAATACCTAACTTCCACAGATGATATCTCCTCAAATATTGCGAACCAAGATCTGAAATTTTTAGACAACCTTCCTCAAGATTTCAGCTTCGCACCCTAAAAATTTCAGCTTCGGAAGCTTCGTAGAAAAAAATTTATAGCGAAAATGCCACGATGACCTGTTTGGAGCAGCGAAACCCTAGAATCCAAAGCTCTGATACCAAATGTTGTGTAACCAGCTCCAAAAAAGAGAAGAAAAGAGATATAAACGCCTTAGAAATGAGCCACTTCGAGGGGGCAACCTCCAATACATTACATAAATGAACAATTCTTGGATGATACAATTCACAAAACCTCCTTTCTATATATAGGAGTCCATGGGGCCATAATGTAATCCTAGTGGGCCACAATGTAATCCTAGCCGACCTAACAATAACAATTTAAGGGCACAATAATAACAAAATGGGGGTTACAAGGGTACAATAATAACAATAAGGGGGGCTACACTAACATACTAAGGGGCTACACTATTAATATAGGGACTTAACAGTCAAAGTCCTGAATGCATTTTAATGGGTTAAAGCGTAAACTAGGGGTCCGAAAACCATGGGTTGTAGACCATAGGAATGTTAAAGCTAGATTGTTATAAATAGAGAGGCATTTCAGATTGTAAGAGGTAGGATTTGATGAGCTATTGAGGTGATCTGTTGTGTAAACGATCTGTTGGGGTTTTTGGGGAACAGACTCCTACTGGCTGTGTGCGTGGAGATCCTAGCCCAGCTATGTGCAGACCCTACTGCTATGTGCGCAGGTCGGGAAGGGAATTGTAAGGAAAGGTTGATGAATGAATATGCGGGATTATTAGATCTGAATCTGTGAGTACTATTGAATGAATTTCTGGTAATTACTATGTTATGCATTTTCTGTCTTTGCACTGCGAAGCTCTGTATATTGAATGATTGGATCTGTTCAACTCTGGTTATATCATGTTGTGAAAGTATTTGTATTGAATTGGATCTAGATCTGTTTTGTTCTGGTTATGTAATGTTGTGTTGATGTTATGAAAAGCATATAATGGTAGATCCAGTGCATGTGGATGCAATTGGATACATATTTAACCCTGCGCAGAGATAAGGTAATCTAAACAGAACGTAGCCTTGCTTGCCTTACCCTTCCTTTCTCAGGGTGCAGAAACCTAGTTCTAGCACCCACCCATACTACTTTGGGTGAGACTATGACCTGCACAAGCGGGTCACTACCGAAAGGGCCAGTAGTATAGGGGTTTTTTGGCAAACCTTGCACACTGAACCTGGGTTAGGACCTCTCAAGCCAACAAAGGTGCAACACTTGATTGGTGGGAAGCCAAGACAAAGGAGGAGATCAAGAAGCATGGTAAGGTTATTATATCATGGAATAATTTTATTACCACAATAAAACAACATTTTTATCCATTAGATCATATGCAGAAAGCCATAATGAACTGGCAAAACTTTAGGCAATTGAAGGGACAGAATGTGCAAGAATACACCTAAGAATTTAGGAGAAGAACTCTCTTATTAGGGGTATATTTTTAGAGCCAAGATACTTTGATCATGTACATAGTAGCCTTACATAGCTACCTAAAACATACTATTCTCATGTTTAACCCCACAGGTCTAGATGAAGTATGTGTTCAGACCACACATCTAGAAGCTAGAGGGAAGAACATTTATGAAGAGGCTAGAAAGAAACCTTTTAATGGGAAAAAAAAAGAGAATAACTCAAAATGTAAAATAAAAAAGAATGCATCTATTAATAAAGAGGGAGAAAAATTGGTTTGTAAAAATTGTTCAAAATAATGCCATGATGAAACTCATTGTTGGAAATTACATCCTGAATTGAGGCCCAAGAAATACAACAACAAAGGGAAACATAAAACTGCAGTTACAACTCAACATGATTTAGGAGAAGATTCAGGTGATGAATCTAAGATTACATCCATGGGATTGAATAACATGAAAGGGAAATAAATTGAAACTAAACTCGGTACTAGTACATCAAACTGTCACATACATGCTCCAAATGAAAAAGAAAGAATTGAATTGTTTCATGTGAGGGTCATATCCAAACATACCAAGATTGACACATTGTTTGACAGTGGCTCGCAAGAAAATTTAATCTTTGAAGACTTGGTCATGAAACTTAATCTTTAGACCATACCACATCCAAAACCATATCCATTAGGTTGGATTTAAAATGATGAAAATTTACAGGTTTCAAAGAAATGCATATCGCGGTTTGCAATCATTGCACATTTTGTTGACACAGTTGAATTATATGGGGTTCCGCTTGACATAATGGGTATTTTGTTGGGGGGTCCTTACTTGTGTGAAAGGAAAGAGATCTTCCATTGCCATGAGAAAAAAATATCAGTTATTTAAAGTTGGCAAGGAGTACATTGTTAGAACACATCGCTAGAAGACAAACATTGCTATGGAAAATGCTGGACAGGTAAAGAGGCTAGTAAATTCAAGTAAGAATTTTGTTCTTCTAATGATTAAACCTAAAGTTGATGTTAATCATGAATCATTTGAGGGATGTGATCCTACGTTTAAATATGATTTATATGATGTAGTTGATGCACATCATGAGATATTTCAGGAGCTAATATGATTGCCTCCAAAAAGTGAGGTTCAACATGAGATTCAGTTGCATCAAGATTGTCCTCTTCCAAAAATCGGTATGTATCGCATGTTGATAATGGAGAATGCTGAAATAAAGAGGAAAATCAAAGAGATGTTGGACAAAGGAATCATAAGGCGAAGCACTTCGCCATGCAGTTCACCCATAGTCAATTAATTGAGTTAAAATCAATTTAATTAGTTGTAACTGATTGTTGCACTAGTGAGATCTCAAGTGAATTAAATTAGATTTAATTCACATGTAGTGATTTTTCAAGTAACTTTTGATTTAAAATCAATATTTTCATGCATTTCAGTTATGATGAAGACCCAATTGAGACAAAGGTTAAAGGGATGTTAAATATCAGTTGTATTATTAGAAAACTACCCCCATGCAGTAATAAAACCATAGGATTTCCCATGAGCATTGCATAGTTTTGGAAGGCTAAAATTCCTAAATAATAGGGATTGCATTCATCAGGAATCGAGCAGGCAAGGTAGGTTGAGAGAAGGTACGAAATTGGCTAAGCATTGGTCAATTTTGTATGCTAGAGATGTTGGACAAAGGAATCATAAGGCGAAGCACTTCGCCATGCAGTTCACCCATAGTAATAAAAAATTCTTATTTGTTCATTTCCATGCCTTTTGATGTACTTCTCCCTTGTGTTTCCTTGGCACTCCTAGTTAACACTTGCATGCATTGGAAAAAATTGGTCGCATGCTGCCCTAGCACTCTAGCATTCCTTAGCACTGCCAAGCATGCCTTTTCACTCATCCTTAGCACACTTGGAACTCATTCAAACTCATTTTCACACATTATTATTCATTATTTTCCATTCATTATGATATAATGCTCCTTTTCATTTCTCTAGCACTCCCTAACACTCCTTGGAACACATTGGCACACCCTAGAAATTGGCACATCTTTGCATGCTTTCCTATCACTCTATCATGCCTTGGAATTTCCTAGCATACATTTTCACTTCCTCCTTAGCAAACCTATAACTTTATAACACTCCCTATCACACACTCTTATTCATTCCTTTCCATGTAATTGAAACTAGTCTTCCATTCTATTTCCCTGGAACTCCCTAGCATGGATTGGCACCAAACACTAGCACCTAGCAAATATTGGAATGCCTAACATGCCTTGGAAATTTATAGCATGTGTTAGAACTTTCTGGGATTCCTGCACACCTTGGCACTCCCTAGTTGAAATGCCCTCATAGATAACCTTACTTTTTTTGTGACTTGGGAACATAACCAAGTCATTGAAAAATAGTGTTGTGTCTAGCACAAAGTCTCCCTTTGCCTGAAACTGCTTTTTCCATCCCCTTATTGCAATTATAGGCTTGCCTCCTGCAAGTCCTATTATGAAATTCTCCTAACACACTTTGTCCATGGGACACCTATAATTCACTGACATTCCTCGACAAACACTCTTATTCATTTGTTTCTCTGCATTTTGAACTAGTTCTCCCTTATGATTCCCAAACACTCCCAAACACTCTTTGTCATGAATTAACACTAACCGCCATGTTTTAGCTCACCTTTTAATTCATTGGGATGCCCTAGCACTCCTTAAATGTCATGTCATCATAACTACCCTTATTTTTTTTTAGACTTAGAAACCCAACCAAGTCTTGCCTCGACTACAACAACTTTAGAAAGTTTCATGTACTACAACTAGATTATGCCTTTTTCACCTAAGAATGGCTTGTAACTAAACTTAGTCTACTCATTGCCAATATTAAATCATCCCACTTAGCAAGCTACCAAGTCAAGGCTCACATCCATTCATGGCCATAAAATAATAAAGAAACATATTTTACATCTTGACGTGCCATAACACTTGGAACGTCTAACAATCCCTTGGCACTATGTTTCATGTTTTAGCATCCCCTGCATTCCTTGACATGCTTTGGAACTCCCTAACACACCCAACCATTCAATGACATGCCATGGAACTCTAGCATTCCTTGGCATTACCTAGCATATAACCTTTCCATTCCCTCCTTAGCACAGTTAGAACTCACTCACACTCCCTATCACACACTCTATATTCATTCATTTCCATGCATTTTGAACTAGTTCTCCCTCATGTTTCTGTGGCACTCCTTAACACTCCCTGACACACATTGGCACACCCTAAAACTTGGCACATCTTAGCATGTAACCCTGGCACTATAGCATTCCTTGGCACTACCTAACATACGTTGTCACTCCCTCCTTAGCACACCTAGAATTCACTAACAATCCCTATCACACACTCTCATTCATTCATTTACATGCATTTTAAAATTTCTCCCTTGTTTTTCCCTGGCCCTCCACAACACTCTATGACATGCATTAGCACACCCTAACACCTGGCACATCTTGGCATGTTTCCCTAACCTCTAGCATAGCTTGTCACTCCCTCCTTAGCACACCTGGAACTCACTGGCACTTCCTGTCACAATATCTTAGTTGTTCATTTGCATGCATTATTTTCACCTAGTGCTCCCTTGTGTGTCCCTAGGACTCCCTAACACTTCCTATCATGTATTGGCACACCCTGGAACCTGGCACATCTTGGCCACATTCCCTCTGACACACTATCATGACTTAGCACTACCTAGCATACCATGTCACTCCCTCCTTAGCACACCTGGAACTTGCTAATACTCCCTGTCACACACTCTTATTCATTGATTTCCATGCATTTTTACATAGTGCTCCCTTATGCTTCCTTGGAACTCGCTAACACTCAACACACTTTGGCACTTGGAACATCTTGGTATGCTTCCATAGCACTCTAACATGCCTTGGAAATATCTATCATATCTTGTCAATCCCTCCTTATTAAACTTGGATCTCCATAGCATGCCCTACAACTCCCTAGCACATATTGGCTCTTGGCACTTGAAAATTCTTGGCATGTGTTTGGATGCCCTGGAATTCCTTGGCATGGTTTAAGATAAAATTTATTTGAGATCAATCATTCATAATTAAGAGAGAAGTAATAGAGGATGATTTGGCACTTGTGACATGATCAAACTTGGCCCTTGGCATGTATTGGCACTAGGGTTGGTATGACTAGCATGCCCCTCTTGAAAAGGTAAGGTCATGAATTATTAACTCCCATATGTGTTCATTTATTTTCATTTTAACTTGGTGTTCCCTTTTTTCGCCTGACACTCCTTGACACATGTTCACATACCCTAACACCTGGCACATCTCGTCATTCCTTAACACATGAAACATCTTGGCATGCCTTGGCACTATTTGGCACATGTTATCACACCCTGGCACTTCTTAAAATGATATAGAATTCCCTAGCATTCCTTGTCACTCCCCCCTTTACACGTCTGACACTCAATGACACTCCCCAACACACCCTCTTACTCATTCATTTCCACTCATTTTCACTTGATAATTTATGTTTGATGGGGTGCATGTCTAAAAATAGTTCCTTTAATAGAATAAAGTAATTATCGCACCATTACTGACATAAGTAATTGTGAGATTCTACTTGAATGACATTAGGAAACTACACAAGAGGTTTTAAGAATGACATTTTTATGGTGTGGGAATGGTAAGAAGTGAGTGGTCAGTATGGTGTGTGAATGCTTAGAATACCTTATCACTCCTTCCTTGGCATGAAAACTAGCACTCATTTCCACTCCCTGACATACCCTCATATTTATTCACTTCCATGCATTTTGACCTAGTTCTCCCTTGTGTTGTCCTAGTACTCCCTAACACTCCTCATCATGCATTGTCACTCTCTACTTAGCACTTTTATACATGCCCTACCGCTTCATAGCATGCATAACACTTCCTGACACACATTGGCACTTGGCACATGTTAGCGCTTGGAAAGTCTTAGCATGTTTGACATGCATTGGATGAATCTATATCCTTTGGCATGGTTTAATATTAAATTTATTTGAGATCAATTATTGGAAAGTAGATGAGAAGCAATAGAGGAATATTTGGCACATCAAATGCACTAAGAATTGGCACTTGGAACCTACTGTTGGTGTGCCTAGCATTCCCCTCACGGAAAAGGTAAATTGATGAATTATTGACCGTGTTATGTGCTCATCTCCTTGTAGTTTAACTTTTTTCTCTGTTTTGTTTCCTTGACCGTCCCTGACACACATTGTCATACCCTTACACATCTTGGCATGCCTTACACTTGGAACATATTAACATGTTTAACATGCCTCCACACTATCTATCACATATTAGCATTCCCAAGCATGCCTTGGCACTCATGCCCCCAAAACTAGCCTTACTTGGGAACCTTACATTCCCTGGAACACCTTGGCACTCCCTAGCTTTCACACCCCATAGATAGCTTTACTTTTTCTGCAACTTGGGAACCCTACCAAGTCATTAGGAAAACAATGTTGTTCCCAACCCAAAGTCTCAATTTCTATGAAATTAATTTTTCCACACCTTATCACAACAAAAGTGGAGGCCCTCTCCACCCTCATGAGAGTGTGAGTATGATGAAAGGTGAAACTAAACTATCATATAGTCATTTTAGTAAGGTGATTTAATTCTTCAATAAGTGAGGAGGGGAGGTCAATCTAGTCAAGTCCCGATTCTTCTCATTTTCACAAGAATAAGGGTGTTGATGCTTTCTTATTTGGTCTAACATTTGATGTGTGTGTGGGGCAGGGGTGAAGAAATAAGGAGACCATTACCTTCAAAGTGAGCTAATACCATTACTTAGTCATAATACTTATCAAGCCTTAGACTCATGACCCATTTACCTTGAAGCGTGTTAGTGACTTATATGATCTTTATATATGTAATCGTGCTTTTTTGTAATATCCTCGATAATGACCCTAAAATTGTCATAACCATGTAGGAAAAATCTAGGATCAGCACCCATTGACCTTAGGGAGCTTAGTTAAATCTGACCTTTCCAACTCATCTTATGTTGATGTGCGTGTAGAGGTAAAGTATCTCTCACAAATTCAACAAGAAGTAATGAATCCTTATTTTCCATTCCATAGGCACAGGGAAAGATAACTAACATTTGAACAAAGAGAGGGCTTACTTTATTGCATGCCTTTTGTGCTTGGTTTTGTTTCACCTTTGCAATAAACCTACACGTTATTCTTTTTGTCATTTTCTTCTATTATTTTTTGCATTGGTGTTGTAGTGTGCTAATAAACAAGACAATTGTTAATGAAAAGAAGCAAGCATAAATCAAATGATTTATCTCTTTTATTTATGATATTATGATACTCTAATTATCCCAATGCACGTAATTACTATATAATGTCCATCATCCATAAAGAAATAAAAGTGCATGCCAATTCAAGAAGTCGAAATAATAGGTCCTACATGGTTCATCCCCTTCTTGACATGGTCAGTCAAGAGAATATAAGTGTTTCCTCTCTCTTTGGTCCAACAAATTTCTCTCTTACAATAAAAAAAGCTTCATTCATTCCTACCCATCAACTAAAGGTTCCATGGTTCCTTCCTTTCATTTGTCTTATTTATTTTTCAAGGGAAATTATCCTTTTTCTTAGCCCGAGGGTGAGTGTGAAGGTCAATATAATTTTCACTTGAAATTTCATCTTCATTCAAATTTGTATGCTCAACTTATGCCTAAAATAAGATTTTGTGAGTCATTGTTTGCACCATATATCATGCTCACTAATTTTCGAAGGCCTTCTTATAAATACCAAGCTTTGATCATTGAGATAATCCAAGGCATCAACCCCCTTTACACTATTGATTTTATTTTGATGATGTATCTTTTTCCCCCATAGGCTATAAAATTCCTTTTAAGCTTCAACCAATGAACCCTTTCAAAAGATCGAAGCATCAAAGCTATTTTGAACATTGAATCATTTCAAGAGATTAGGTTCACTTGAACAA
This sequence comes from Pinus albicaulis, assembly GCA_034641835.2. Taxonomy (NCBI): domain Eukaryota; kingdom Viridiplantae; phylum Streptophyta; class Pinopsida; order Pinales; family Pinaceae; genus Pinus; species Pinus albicaulis. The sequence goes on from CM076569.1 coordinate 572,328,091, forward strand.
CATGCCTCTTTCAAACATCAATTGCATCTATATGAGGGTATCAATCAATTTTGAAACATTAATCCCATCTAAAGCATCAACCTAATTTTTATGAAGGATATTGACCTCATTCAAACCATGGTGACCAAGCACTTTCAAAGGAGGACATTAAATTTCCAAAGTATCATCCCCTTTTCAAGCTTAGTGATTAGAGCCAACTAAAACATCAATTTGTTTGGAGTATTTTTAGCAAGGACTCTCTTTCAAACTTCATAACATTGATCATTTTTTAAAGATTGGGTGATTTTGAAACATTGGTTCATTTTCCCATCGAGCCATTTCGACATGACATGTGCCAAACATATTCAAACAATCAAAATTAGCCATCTTTGAGCTTAATCCACTTGAGTCGTTTTGAAACATCATACATTTGCAAATGTTGTAATTTTTTCCTACTAGAACCACTTAAAACTCCAACCCCTTACAAAACTTTGAATGATTTTCCAACTTAAACCCCATTTGAAACATTAGACATTTTTTGAACTTTTACCCTTTTGAAACTTTGGCCCTTTCCAAACTAATTCCTATTGAACCACTTTACAACTTGAAGCAAGGTTTTCAAAATTTGAGGATTTTGAACATTAACCCATTTTGACACATGAAAGAATTTTTTGACTTTGAAAACTTAATAAAACAAAGGCTCTAATTCTTTATGGTGGACTTTGGGCCATCTGGCCTTTTCAAAAATAAACTTATCAACCCATCCTTGAACACATCCATCAAGCCATTTTAGATATTGGTCATTCTAACTATAGCCATTGGTTGTCCTTTACAGGTTGGATCATTGGTCTCCTTTGAACTTAAAACCATTAGGAATTTAAGCATTAATTCATCCACCCCCTTTGAGATATTTTCACACTTTATAAAAATAGAAAAAATAAATTAAATTCAATAAACCGAATGGTTTAAGACATTCTAGTAGAATTACAAATTTACACACTATGGGGTTTAAAATCTATCCCTCATTGGATGGTTGCATGCCATGAGTATAATTACTCTAGTTAACTAAATTTCAAATAATGCAAAAAAAAACCACCTTTAAACCTAACAAATAAAAATACAATTCAAAACCAATTAACTTTTCTCAAAAATATTCTATTCTATAATATCCATTAGTTATTATTATCACACCAATGATTTGTTTACAACAATGTGATTCGTTTACGAGACTCACATTACCAATACATAGCAATTTAAGTCACACACACACACATATATATATATATATATATATATATATATATATATATATATATATATATATATATATATATATATATAGATATATTCAAAAATTGCCTACTATATCCATAAATTCTCCCTCGAACTTTAACCATGGGGATTTGACTCTCTTTTTCAAAAGAAAATTGTGTAGATAATTTTTTTTAAATCGAAAGAAAATTAGTAGAATCTTTTTTTAAATTGAATATACATTGACAATGCCCAAAATTATTTTCTGGAAGTTTGATAGTTATAATAGGGGAATTCGAATTTGAAAAAAGAAAAGTTTTATAGTCATAGTGAGGGAATTCAAATTTGAAAAAGTGCGAAGTTTGATAATCATAATGAAAGAATTCTAATTTGAAAAGAGCAGAGTGTGGGACAAATCCAAGCCAGTCCCTCCTCAAGAAGGGACTGAAGGGATGGACAGAAGAGCATGATTACTCGCTACCTAGCCATCAGTTTCAACATGAGGCCTCCACGTGGCGATGTCGCATTGCCAGGGCCTCAAATAGTAAGTGGTATGGGAAGAGCAATGGGGAACTTCCAGATGACCATCCAACTATATTGAAAATATGAGCAACGATGAACTGGGTCACTTCCATTCTCAAGTAGGCAAGCTATCGTTTTTGTGAACAATATGATGAAAAATAGTCTTCAAAGATTGCATTGGATTGTCTTGAAAGAAAGGTAAAAGCTTATCACATCCTCTGCTTTTTTTTGTTAATGATAAACATGAATGGGTTGAAGCAAGTAAAATAGGGTTGAGATGGGTTTAATTTGTGATTATTCTACTGTACAATGTGGCTGCCACTGGGCAAGTTGTTGTTTGTCTAATACATGTAGTAGATAAGTCACAACTATTTTACTGAGGCTCAACTATTTTAGTAGAGTATCCACTGTTTTACTTTGGCTCATTGTTAGGTCACAAATAGCTTGTGGATTTGAAGTTTTCTATCCAATGGTACTCTTGCCCTGCTTCTAATAATGTGATGAGTAGGTCAAATTCAAGCCTAACGATTTTTTAAGAGGGTTTATGTGGGTTTATAAGAGTCACAGAGTGTTGTGAATGGTGCAGAGATGGGTGTAAATGAGGATGGAAGCGTGTCAGAGTGATACCAGACACCACATATTTTACTATAAATTATGTCGATTATCCTTCTTCCATTTCACGAGCTATTGAAACCCTCAGATGTACCGAAGGAATTGCGAAGGTGAGACCACTTATTTATTTATTCGTTTGCTTAAAATCCCTACATATTTACATGACATTTCAGTTTGATATTTATATTCAAGAAAAATTTTGATTTAATGGAAACTGGGTGTTCGACATTGTGTGAAAGAACTCAAGATTCGACACTCATATCTCCCTCCCACTCATAATTTTGTGAGACATGAACTTAAAATTTGATATTCGGTTGGAATCTGTGCATTACGTATTAGCATTTGGACTTGTTGCTATGTTTATGACATACGAGTGAGATTTTCTATTAGGTGGAAAAAATTGCATTGCTATAAAATGTGATTGAAATAATTGCCCCATCACATTTTAGATGTTCTTCTCAACAACCATTTTCCTAGATATTTCCATCTATGAAAAATTTATGCTTGTGTGAAGACAATTTAACAATGACTGAGGAGAGGGCGGGCCTGCACCAAGCCTTTTAAAAGAGTGCCCTTGACCACTACGACGTTGTGAGGACCATGTACAAAGGTCAGCCCAACATATATTATATGAGATCCAGCTTGAGCGGTAACTCTCTCATTTGAATTTTGGGTCAAAGTTTTGTGGCCAGGCCCACTACAACGTCCCCAGATTTCTTTGAAAACATGAGTTAACAAGGAGACTACTGCTCCATATTTTTTCCTTTGATCCTTCCTATGGTCCTCAACAAATTTATCTCCAAGATTTTGTCTTCACAGAAGAAAAAATTCTATTCCCAAAAATGGGGACAACAATATTGTGATTGAGGCTCCTCCTATAGGGCATTGATCAACTTGAGAACTCATAGAGAGCACTGAAATCGAGCGAACCATATGCAGAGTCCCTACCATGGAATTCGAACTTGGCCTCATTTTCACTATGAAAATACTCGGGAAGTAGCGCTGCAAAACATCAGGTCTGCAACAAAGTTAGGGAACCAAAAATGCTAGGGTTCATAGCTACAAAGTGGCATTCCTCATACAAAAAAGATAGGATGGTTCTTAGTTTTTGGAGAGATAACTTTTCTTCATGATAGTTAGCTATTTTTCATGAATGAATTTTTTTTTTACCATGGATATATTATTGTAGTTTGGATGTGACCGAAACTTCATAACTCTTTGTTTCCCTGTATAGAGTTATGTTTGAGATCATAGTCTCACCTGATCAAAATCAAAATCGATTGTTACTTAGCTCTCTCAAATGATGATACTATTTTTATTTCTAATTCAATACCATCATGAGATTTATTAAAAACATCTACAAGAAAATGTTGTGTTTTGTAGTTTAAATATTTATTGTTTGTGTGTGTTATGAAACTCTTTTTAATTATCACTTTTCTTTTGTTCTAGGACACGGTCTTTTAGAATTAATGTTCTATGTATCCTTTTTGAATGATTAATTCTTATAAAATAAGCGACACGTCAAAATCCCTTGACTTTATTTACCCATTTCCAATATCTATTTGAACATTGCCTCGAATGTGCCTATGAGTATCTTATGTTTCTGTCAAAATTTATTTTGTAGGTCCATTGTTGCTGATAAAATAAAATGTATTGTGCTACGAAGGGATACCTTTTCAAATTTCAAAAACTGTTATGAAACTTTTGTGTTATGTAAGTTTTCTTAATTATCACTTTTCTTTTGTTCAATGAAATAAGTTTCTAAACAATAATGTCCTATGTAGCCTTCCTGAATTCTTAATATGTATAAATTAAGAAAAACATCAAAATCCCTTGCCTTTAATTACCCAGGTTTGTTCGCACATTGTTGCCAATGTGCCAATGAGTATCTTATATTTTTGTCAAAATTTATTTTGTAGGTCCATTGCTGCTGATAAAATCAAACGTACAGTGCTACGAAGAGCTACCTTTTCAAATTTTAGAAAGCAATATTGAAACATTCAACAAAATAGTAATCTGCCATATGAGGAGTAAGATGATATTGAAAATAGTTTGTTCCTTGTTGGAGAGCTTGACTTCAATTTTGGAAGACTTCTGGATGGACTTGAATATCTTCGACAAGTCAAGTATGTAAATTATAATATCTCCTTAGATTTTTTATACATTTATCTTAAATGGAATTATCTCCTAAAATTTTAGAAGTATTAGTTGGTTAGTTTGTCAATCTACTCAAGGATGTTTTGCACTAAAATTATTTTCCATCTATATTTAGCACAATTTCCTATTGATTATGGCATTAATTCGGTTCTGTATATTTGTTTTCTTATGCATGAATTTAGCCAAAAAATTACATATATTTGATTTTATTTTATTCATATTTTGAACTAAATGGATTTTTTTCAAGAAGATACAATTTTCCAGATAGCTACATATCAAGTTGAATGCTTTGTTGCCCAAATTGTCTAAATCATAGTACAAGCTCAGACTTTTTTCCTCGGAAAAAACTATAAATTCTATTGAAAAGAAGGAATGGAAATAATTTTTTTTTTCACTCTAGGCATGTGTAGAAAACAATATGAACATAAAAAGGTTTTTCATTTTTTCATCTGGATACATATGGATTAAAAAAATCGCAGTTTAAAGCAAATAAATCCCCCTTACATTCTACCGTTGAGAACTTGAGATTACCTTCTAACTATAGGTGAAAAAAGTAAGTCTCATGATTGTCCTCAAAAATTTACAATGCATAATCATAGCAGTGATAATGACTCCTTAGCACTAGCCTTCAAATCTAAAAATAGTAGACCTTGACTATATCAAAGCACCAGAGATAGACTTTTCCAAAATAGATAATCTACATTCAACCTTTTAACCTCAAGCCACCATTTTGTGTTCACAATATACATGAGTGTGTGATATAGCTATAAACATGGATGATCTCACTTTTAACTAATTATCTAAAATCTTCTAGCTCAGTACATTTAATTTTAATTTCCCCTTTCATCCATTGAATAACCCAGTAGTGCCCATCTACATGCACTCTCCTAGCCCTTTATCCATGGATTTTTTCAAAAGAAGACTAAGGACCATTATTTTAGTGTAATTGTTTGACCCAATTCCCATACCAGCCTTGAATGTGATTGGGGTCTCCTCAGATGGGAATAAATGACCTCTTGCATTTCTAGAATTATCTTATCCTTGTCTACCACCATCAAACATAACTTCATGGAGAGGATTTGTCAATATATATGTCTCCCGCCTGCCGTGGTTGTCTTATATTTGAAGATGTTTTGCATTCATGAAAAATTACATAGACCTTATTTCAAACCTTGGAAGTAAGAATTTGTTTCCCTTCAAAGATCTAACATCACATAGCAGGACATAAAATTTCCCTAAAAACTTTTAATTCCTATTTTTTGAAACCAAGATCAAAGGAATTCTTCCATTAAATTACCACTTCAAGAATTTTCCATTCCAATCATTTTTTATAGATATTTCTATAGATATTGAGCATATGGACCTGAATAACACTCCTCATGCTAGGTCCATGTCTTCCTCTTTCTTGTAAGCCTTCCCATGTTGGAACCTTATATCTAATCGTGAGCCATAGGAATATTCTTGTTTCTTAGGTTTATTATTGTCGTTATTATTATTATTATCCACCATCACATATATTCTTGACCAAAAATATCCATTAAAGATATATAACTTGACTTTATAGTGTACATACCTGTAATGTTATTTTTAGCCCATGTCAAGGAAGCCTCTGAATCCTTGCATTCACCACCCAAATTGATAGATTGTGTTGGTTCCCAACCCCATTGCAAAAAAATTGTAGCATTATTATACACAATTTGATGTAAAGTAAAAAATACTTCATTTTTTCTTGTGATGAATGGTTTATTAGGTTAGGACCTAGAATACTTTTATCATCACATCCCGTAATTGGATTTAAGTCAATCCTTACATTCTTCTCATTGTAATTTTTCCATGTAAATGAGTTTCCAATGATAGGAAAGGCTAGTGCCATGGATTTCTAGTGATTTGAAATATTCATAATACTTTTCTAAGGAGTCCTTATCTAGTCCAATAAATGAGAAAGGGCTACATACTTGATTTATGAAGGATTTCCTTTGTAATGAGATTCCAAGGATTTTTTGCAACCAAAGCCTTTCCAGTTACTTGTATTTTCTTCAAACCTCATCTTCCTTGTTTTGGGGAAGAGTTATGGAATACTAACTAGCCCAAGGAATCTCAATTCCCACCATCTTCACCTTTACCACTTCATAAGATATTTCAACAGAGTTTTCTAATTCTTTCAAGTGCTTCCTTTGGTACTGAAGCTTGAGAATGCTAATACATGGAGATGGATTCCAGGATAGCCTTGTCAATTGTTAATCTGCACATATTGAGAACCATCTGCTACACAAGAAATGAATTTATTTTTCTATTTTTCTAAAAATCCATCGCTAATCACCTTTACTGTATCCATTTGTCTTAAGAATGAAGCCTAGGTATTTGAATATTTTTTGTAAGTCAAAGCCTAAAACGAAACATTGCCTTCAGGAGTCCTTTGGAGTTAACATTCAACCCAGTGCTGAAAACATCTTGTCGGTGAAAATATCATCGAGGGTTTGGAAAAGAAAATATTGGGGGCATTGGAAAAATATTTCAAAAAAATAAATACAAAAATGATGAAAAAAGTAAAAAAAAAGGCACATTTATGCACCTTCGCGAATGAGTGAAATTTTTGTTTTTTGTGCAGTAATATCGTGATATTTTGGGGATGAAAATATCATAATATTTATGGGCGATATTATTTTTCCATTGAAAATTTTGGAACATTGTGATGTTTACATCAGTGATTCAAAACATTAAAACTAATGTATGACCTTTGTACATTCATCTCCATAGCCGTACCCACACAATAGAGATTGAGAATTTTGTGAATTTTCTAGCTCCCCTCTTTAAACCATCGATGAACAATAATATATCATCGACAAATAATAAATGAGTTAAAAGTACATTTTTTTTTATTTAACCCCTTTTAAGAATACCAATTGTTTTACTTCCAAAATTTCTCAATAGAGCCCTTCTTTGAACAACAAAAATAGAAGGGGTGAGAGTGGACAATCCTATTTTATAATAGAATGTAGAGGCTACTCCATTGATGAGCATAATAGAAGAGGTAGTTATAACTTATGACACATCTCTTAATTCACTTTTGCAGTTGTGACACATCTCATAATTTTCTTGAATGCCAGATAACTGAGCCCCATATGCATGAACACCATCCTGAGATATAGCTAGTTTGTCCTATCATATGTTTTGAAAAGGTATAAATTGATTACCAAAGTTGTCATATTTCTGGATTGATTTTGTGTGGACCTTTTTGAGTAAATCCTATGGCTTCATGGATTATTTTTTTTACACATTGTGAATCAGTAATTATTTAGAGTAATCTAGGGGAGACCCAGGATCAATCCTCATGGTTGCCAATATAATACCAAGGATATATCCAGCAGCCTACAAGCCAAATATACTAGATCTTATGATTTAGAAAGAGCCAAGACTCATGGGAAAAGGGGAGTCTACTCCTTGAGCCGAGATCATAGCAAGCCATACACTCAACGAGATTTGAACTACGGTCTCTTGGGTTTCACGCAAGGAAAATTTTCATCAAACCACACATCATTGTATGGCTTCATGGATTTTATTTCTAACTTGAAATACAATTTGTTTAGGAGAGATTACCTCTAAAAAGGCCTCATTCAATGTCACTACTAATACCTTGGAAATATTTTTATAAACACAATTACAAAAGGATATTCTATGTTGTGTGAGTTTCTAGAATGTTGGGGCTATATCCATAAAAACTTCTAGAAAGCCCATGAATATCTTTTCAAAATTGAAATTCTTCCCTTGCAACTATCTGGGAGCATACAGTATTGGTTCTACTACCTCAATTCCCTATGCACAAACAAGATCCAAATATCTTTGTGACACCCCACATTGATGGTTGTGCAACCCAACATAAATTCCATTATACTTCAAAACTGAGATAACTTCTGAGTGCACATTTTTGTTGGAATCCTCAATTCTTTGTGCACAAATAGGGTTGAAAGATATTTGTCACACCCCGCATTGATGGGTGTGCAACCTAGCACAAATTCCATCATACTTCAAAACTAAGATGACTTCTGAGTGCACAGAGTGATGGAATCCTCAATTCAAGGACATTCTCAATGCCCTATGCATGAATAGGATCCATAGATCTTTGTCACACCCCACATTGATAGGTGTGAAACCTAGCACAAATTCCATCACACTTCAAAACTGATATAACTTATGAGTGCACATTTTTTCAAATGGCCATCATAAAGAATTTCATCCCATGAATATCTCTCCAAAAATGAAATACTTCCCTTGCAACTATCTGGGAGCATACATTATTGGTTACGCTGCCTCAAATTTAATTCAAGTGTTGTAGGATAAGGTCGAGCCTTTGTCATAGGAAGAAAATCATCCTCATAACTCTTTTCTCTGCATGGAAATACAGTGTTGGAATCCTCAATTCCCTATGGACTAACAAGGCCCAAAGATCTTTGTCACACCCCACATTGATGGGTGTGAAACCCAACACAAATTCCATCATACTTCAAAACTGAGATAACCTCTGAGTGCACATTTTTGAAAATGGCCATCGTAAAAAATTCTAGCCCATGAATATCTCTCCAAAACTGAAATGCTTCCCTTGCAACTATCCGGGAGCATACAATACTGGTTCTGCTTCCTCAAATTTAATTCAAGTGTTGTAGGATAAGGTTGAAGCTTTGTCGTAGGAAGAAACTCATCCTCATAACTTTTGTCTCTGCGTGAAAACATAGTTATGGAATGAATATCATAAGCCTCACCATCATCTTCCAATCCCTCACTAACGATGTCATTTTTTATCTCCCCACTCTTATTGAAATTCAAAATGGATTTATTGTCTACTACTCCCTCAAAGAAATTGAGAGGATTTAACCACAAGAGTTTGCTTCAGTCCTACTATAAAAATAAACTATATTATTTCTATTTGACCATTCTCACTTTTTTCTAAAATTCACTTGTTAACTGCTGAGTTCACTATTTAACTTTACAAGAGTAACCGCAAGGTGGAGTGGTGTCTGAATGTGGACCTAGACATAAGGCAATGACTCATTTTTCAATGATCAAACTGAATTTCTACCAAAATATGTCTTGGACAGGGCCATTCACCATAATTCTCAACCCTCATTTTTAGCCTGCTTTATTTTTCCATGAAATTCTTTATCATAATATTTGTAGGTGTTGTAAATGGGAGAACCACTGAAACACACCACATATGATTTGAGATTGTTTTTCTGGAGAAAAGTGTCTAGATCTCATTCTAACATTAGGGTTTTCGTGGTATCTTCCCCCTGGATCTGCAGTACCCTCTCCAAATGTACCAATAGTGTTTTTTATTTCCAATTATATGTTGCCTTCTCCATCTAAGATAGTAGCAACTTCTTCAAATTATGGCCTCAAAGCTTCCTCTCTAAGCTTGTAAAAAAAATTGATTTTTTTATTTCTTTCATCAAATGTGCCATGCAATGTTGACTTCTTTCTCAACTCACCCTTTGCCAGCCCTTTCAACCACCAAGCTTTAATATGATAAACCATGAAGTAAAATTTAAAGCTACACCTAAAGCATTGTTCTCTCTTCTTATTCCACTGAATTCAGCTTCTTTATATTTTAGAAGCATTTTTCATATTAATTTTTTTTTATTTTGACCTTGTGACATCTTACATAATTTACGTAACTCGTGATTTTTCTGGAGTATCCATAATTGTGTATGAAAACTAATTATGGGTACTCACGAGAAATCATGAGTTACATAAATTATTGAAATTATTGAGTGCCATTTTTAGCTCCCCACTCATATTGAAATTCAAAATGGATTTATTGTCTACTACTCCCTCAGAGATTCTGAGATGATTTAACCACAAGTGTTTGCTGAAGTCCTGCCAGAAAATTCAACTATATTGTTTCTAGCTGACCATTCTACCCTTTTTCTAACATTCACTTGTTCACTTCTGAGTTCACTATTTAACTTTACAAGAGTAACCTCAAGCTGGAGTGGTGTCTGAATGTGGACCTAGACATAAGGCAGTGACTCATTTTTTAATGATCGAACTGCATTTCTATCAAAGGATGTCTAGGACAAAGCCATTCACCATAATTTTCAACCCTCATTTTTACCCTGCTTTATTTTTCCATGAAATTATTTGTCATAATAGTTGTAGGTGTTATAAATGGGATAACCACTGAAATACATCACTTATGATTTGAGACTACTTTTCTTGAGAAAAAATGTCTATATCTCATTCTACATCAGGGTTGCCGTGGTATCTTCCCTCTAGATATGTAGTTCCCTCTCCAAATGTACCAACAATGCTATCTCTTCCAATTATATGTTTCCTTCTCCATCTAAGATAACAACAATTTCTTCAAACTATGGCCTCAAAGCTTCCTATGTGAGCTTGTAAAAAAAATTGATTTTTTTTCTTTCATCAAATGTACCATGGAGTGTTGACTCCTCTCCCCACTTACCCTTTGCTAGCCCTTTCCACAAAAATGCTTTAAGAAATATGCTAATCCATGAAGTAAACTTTAAAGCTACACCTAAAGCATTGCCACAATGTTCTCTCTTTTTATGCCACTGAATTCAACTGCTTTATATTTTGGAGAAATTTTCATATAATTTTTTTATTTTGACCTTGTGACATCTTACATAATTTATGTAACTCATGATTTTTCTGGAGTACCCATAATTGTGTATGAAAACTAATTATGGGTACTCCATAAAAATCATGAGTTACATAAATTATTGAAATTATTGAGTGTCATTTTTAGCTCCCCACTCTTATTGAAATTAAAAATGCATTTCTTGTCTACTACACCCTCAAAGATGCTGAGATGATTTAACCACAAGATTTAGCTTCAGTTCTTCAAGAAAATTCAACTATATGTTTCTATTTGACCATTCTCCCTTTTTTCTAACATTCACTAGTTCACTGTTGAGTTCACTATTTAACTTTACAAGAGTAACCTTAAGCGGGAGTGGTGTCTGAATGTGGACCTTGACACAATTTACTTGCTCATTTTTCAATAATCAAACTGAATTTCTACCAAAAGATGTCAAAGACAAGGCATTAACCATAATTCCCGACCCTCATTTTTACCCTGCTTTATTTTTCCATGATCTTCTTTATCATAACAGTTGTAGGTGTTGTAAGTGGGAGAACCACTAAAACACACCACATGTGATTTGAGACTTTTTTGCTTGAGAAAAGAATATAGATCTCATTATACATAAAGGAGTCATGGTATCCTCCCTTTGGATATGCAATACCCTCTTCAAACACACCAGCATTGTTGTATCTTTCCAATTATATGTTGTCTTCCCCATCTAAGATAATAGAAAATTCTTCAAACTATGACTTCAAAGTTTCCTCTCTGATCTTGTAAAAAATTTGATTTTTTTTTTCATCAAATGTACCATGCAGTGTTGACTCCTCTCTCCACTTACACCTTTCCATTCCTTTCAACCACCATTATTTAATAAATAAGCTAAACCATGAAGTAAACTTTAAAGCTACACCTAAATCATTTCGACAATGTTCTCTCTTCTTTTGCCATTGAATTTGGCTGCTTTATATTTTGGAAGTAGATTTCATATTATTTTTTTTATTTTGACCTTGCGCTATCTTATGTAATTTATGTAATTCATGATTTTTCTGGAGTACCCATAATTGTGTATGACAATTAATGGTTATTATATACTAATATATTGGACCTATGTTCTTTCCAAATTCAATGTGAGAGGTTTGGCAGTATGATTGCATGTTTATGATATTCCTCCATAAATGTTTTCTCTCTACATTTTCCAGCTTCAAAACTAGAGTTTCATGATCCACATCAACAATATTGGTTCAGAAAGGAAGTTGCATAGGTACTTTATGATACATATTATACATATGGTTAGATGTTTGATAGTTAATTTATATGTCTATCATAACTATGGCATAGTACCCCCTAGATCCAAACTAATGTGCATTTTGATGCAAATTTATAGGTTGCAGATAAAGTGGAAATGTTGTTTAGAGAGGTTTTTAAATTTCTCTGTTAGATAGGACAAAAAATTTTCCACGTCTGGATCCTTTTATTCTGGTATTAAGGTTTTTGAATCAAGGAGACAAATTGTATAGCTTGAAGGAATGTTTCATAAAGAGATAGTTGAATTTGAGGTGATATAATAAATGAATATAAAGGATGCTTAGTATACTTTAGGTTGTACAACATGATATTATGATAGAATAATATTTGTACTTAATGAATATTTCCATATTTGTTTATAGAAATTTTTAGTTGGAAATAATTTCTTGATAGAGTAATTCATTCTTGTAATGCAATCTTTCAAATTGAAACAGGGTTTGTTGCAAGAGGCCATCATTAGTGATGAGCAAGTTGGAAGACTTGTTGTTCATATTTCAAAGCTAAACAATATAAGACGCCTTCTTCTTTATGAATCTTATGAATGAGATCATCATATTTTCCATTATTCATAACTGTGTCATATATACTCATTGTCTTTTACTTTTTGGCATGCAATTCAGCCTTTTAAAGGTAGATTTTTATGTTCTCACAACAAATTTACAAGATTCACAAGGTCAGAAATCAATCTTCAGTGTAGTTGCATATTTTAGATTTTATAATTATAGGCTATTTATAGGTTGTAATTGTCTTCAATGTTTCAATTTTAATTGAGTATTCAACCAAACATATTGAGTATCTTATATGATTTAGTATTAAATCTTTTGCTTCATTAGAATTAAGTCCATTTTGCATTGGCAGATCATTGAAAAATTTGTTTTTTTCCAATGTTTTGCAGTCTTAGAGTGAAATAATTACTATGTTATTGTTTGGTGTCCACTGTTGAAAAGAGATACTCTTACTTAGATAAGTTTCAATATTTTTTATTTGGTTGTTGTTGTCATGTTTTGAGTGTGGACTTGTGAAATTCCAAATCGCATGTCGCTTTATGTGAAGGGGATATATATATATATATATATATATATATATATATATATATATATATATATATATTATTTTCTTTTATTTTTCCCTGTGTTTCCTTGGATGTCCCTGTTACATTTGCACAAAAGTTTAGATATCATTCATATATCTAAAATTTCTAATTTTAATTTGAATATTTATGTGATAAAGGAAAGACAAATGTCCCAATTATAAAGAGTCACCCAACAAAAACATTGATATTTTTGTTTCATTCAACCTTTAATATATTGCATATTTCTTCATCAATGCTCTTCTTCCATATTCTATCCACTTATTACATTTCCTTTGTAATATTTGGTGCATTTGCAAGTTATAGGTCATTTGTAGGCTATAAATGTCTTCAGTGCTTCAATTAAACTTGAGTATTCAACTCAACATATTGAATCTCTTATACGTAACTATTTTTCCCTACACCCACTTTTCATAACTTCCATAACAATTAGGCAAGGACATGCAGCTTCAATGATGTTTTGCTTATTTAGTAAAAGATTGTCGAGACTTTAATTTATTGAAAGTTGTAGACTTTATAATGTATAAATTTTCAAGATATAATTTTTAAAAGTCTACTTTTTTAAAGGGTGCTAGCTCAATGTAAGAGCACTTGCTTTACAAGCAGGAGGTTGGTGGTTCGATTCCATCGTGCTCTGATATTCATATGGAATGTAGGCGATTAGTTTTTGGTGATATAGGCCATTTTGACCATCACTAATGAGCTTATGGTGACATTTTTAGACCCTCACCAAAATATGAAATGGTGACGGTCAATGAATGCCACCATATATATGCATCAATAGTGATGACCATGAAAGGTCTATCACCATAAATCGTTGTTGTTGATATGAAATGGTGAGTGTCATTCTTTGTCATTATAGTCATTATTCGTGATGGACCTTGAAGTCACCAATGAGCTTATCATGACATTTTTTGACCCTCACCAAATATGAAATGGTGATGGTCAATGAACGTCACCATATATATGCACCAATAGTGAAGATCATGAAAGGTCCATCACAATCAATTGTTGTTTTTTGTATGAAATGGTGATGGTAACTATCCATCATTATAATCAATATTCGTGACGGACCTTCAATGTCACCACAACAAATACTTTTGATGATGCCAACTTTGGTGACATTCAACTTTTTGGTGACCAAGGCTATTGTCCGTCACCATTGCTCATATGAAATGGTGACGATCACTATCTATCATTATAAATAATTATTGGTGACGAGCCTTGAATGTCACCACAACACTTATACTTTCGGCGATGCCACCTTTGGTGACGTTTAGTTTTTGGTGACGAGGGCTCTTTTGACCATCACCAATGAGCTTATGGTGACATTTTTTGCCCCTCACCAATGTCATTTTTTCTTGTCGTGAAAACTCCATTATTACACATCATGAGAGTATTATTCCATATTACAAACAATACAAAACCCATAAACATGGGAGATGTCATGTGATGGCAAAAATCTCTCAACCAAAATGAACATGCTTTCTTTTTCTTCATTCTGTCATGGATACACAAGGCATGAGTAAAATAAATATGAGCTATTGGGTAGTAACCATACTCACCCAAGAGCAGCCAACACAACCATGCCTCCTTCTTCATTACATGAGTGTTTTTCAAGGCATGGATCAAAGAATTAGGAGCTTTTGGGTAGTAACCAAACCCACCAAAGAGCAGCCAGTGTAACCAAGCTTCTTGTTGGCCAATGTCATATATCTGCAAGTGGTCATGTAACCCCTTGCTTATAATTCTCACCCTCTTATCCCAATGTGGATGATGAATGATGTTCTGCATAAACATATGGTATCCTCCCTTTGTAGAATACCATCCACCTTAAACTAATGAAGAAGTTCGCACTTCATGAAATGTTGAAGTGCACCTCCAATGAGATATCTCCATGAGAATCTCTTTTCACTAAAGGCCCTCTAAAACAAATGAGGTTATGGATCTGCTGCAGGTAGAAGTTTCTCTTTGAGCTGTGAGATGCTCATTGAGAAAGTGTCATCTAGAAAGGAGAAAAGATGTCAACCATCTATCATATTAACCTCCATTGCTTCATGAGTGAAGCCACATTTAGAATTCTCCAAGAATAATGGGGCCCCTTCATTATCACTGTTACTAAGTGACAACACTGTAGATCTGCAAGGTAATATATATGTTGTCTCAAGGCAAGGCACAATGCTGAATTCATAGCCAGCCATTATACATAGGATTATGCTCATCCCATCTTCTAAAATTTTACACTTCAACTCAAAGGGTTGAATGTAGCTCAAATATAATGAATTGGTATAGCTCTTCTTCTCCTCCTTGATTATCTCAAGGGTCCTCTACACTGTGATATTTTGCTGCTTCAAATCAAAATTTTGTTCCAACCCTTGGTTATGACTTTTCCCTAGTGGAATGTTCCCATAAGTTTCAATAAGATCTATTGAAAAAATATGTGATGACAGTGCATGCATACCATGGATCAGTTGATGTGTGGAAACCTCTTGCAAGAACACAAGAGTTCCTCCAACCAGGACAATGGTGTCTCTAACTACTGGTAGGATTGATGGTTGCTCTTCTATCAATGTACCAACGCTAGAATCTACCTCCTCTTCCTCATGCATCTCCTAAATCATGCATGGGACTCTATATGCCAAGAGCTCAAAACTATCTTGCAAAGATGCAAGTGTCTCTTCTTCAAATACAAGTAATTCTACAGCTGGTGGTGAATGTAGTGACCCCTTGTCTAGAGTGACAAGAATGGCATCCTCCTTTGTTCCATTAGGAAATGTCTCTTTGTGACCCATCTCTGGTTTTCTCACATCAAACTTCTTTCTCAACTTGTGAAAGAAATCTGAATATTTAGTCACCTTTTCATGCTCCATGTGACGAAACCACCAATCATTGGATTCATTATAAAGATGAAGTGCTGCAATATGAACAACCTCTCTTTCATCCATAGGATGTAGCCTAAAAAAAGAATGTAGCTCTTTCCTCCAAGCCTTAATAGTGCTTGAAGAAGATCCATCATATGTAGGCAAATAGAATCTATTGTACCTCTTTCTTCTATTGCTGCTATATGATCCTCTTTCTTCTTTGATTTGGAATCATTGTTAGATATTTAGACTCTCCTTGAATGCTCTAGACTATTCTTTGTACTCTTCAAGATACAGACCAAGAGTCTCATGAGTCTCAGGTTCTTTCCTTTCTTCATTTCTACACCATTCAACTTCTTCAGATAAAGTAGGCATAGTAGATCTATAAGAAGATCTATGATTCTCTGGTCTTCTTTGATGTTTATAAGAAGTGGTTGGACCTTCCTCTTCAAATATTATTCTTGGATCCTCCTTTTACATTTCTCTCCTCATTTTTTTGACCTCTTTGGGGAGATCTTGGATGGATCTAAAGAGAAGAGTGGAAAAAATACAATCCTCCTTCATGATATATCTCATCTATCTAATTCTTCTTTTGATGCAAAATATACAGTGTCAAAAATATGAGCCAAAGATCATGCTCTGATACCATTGTAATATCCCAAAAGGGAGAATGTAGTAATACTGAAACACAATATAAGAACCGCAGCAAAGTAAACAATAAATCTAAATACACATCAGAAAGCACAAAAATAGTTGAGCCATTTTATTATATGGGAGGTGAGAAATCAAGTAAAACAATGCTCAAAATATGAGGCACTGAAGCCAAAGGGATGGCCTAGAATGACCTTGCAATGATCCCATAAGAGGGACTGTGTAACTGTTGAACTGCTGGAAGGTAAACTGCACTGTCCCTGTTGCAGCTGTTGGGACTGCAAATTCCAGAAATATAGAAATTCAGATCTAGGAATAATGGGAGCTCCGATGATGCTAGAAATAGAGATCTGAGCTCTATGATGGATACCCAAGATAACCCAGGAAGGGTTTCTCAGATCTGTCATTCTAAGAAAAACCACCCTCTTAGGGCTTTACATATATGTTGCTAGGCATGTAGATCTTCTGCATAATCTAATGATATGATGCCAGCAATTATTCACAATCAGATCTATGCAAGAAGGGCTGACCCCTTTTCTAGATCCTTGGGCTTAAAGCTCCAGAACTAGCTCCTCAAATATCCTCCACTAAAAATAGTTGCTGGATGAACAAAAACTTTAAAAAACTGCATTGTAAGAGAGGGAGGCTCAGTAGCCTACTGCTAGATGTGTCAATACAACTCCTTTATGATTGAAACAATAGATCCAATATGAGGAGATGATCCCTCACATGATTTCTAGCTGAAATACTGGAAACTTCCTTCCTCCAATAGATCTACAAGACTAGACTGCACAATCCTTGAAGGGAATACTTCTGCATGGAGGTAAAACCCAATGGCCTAAATGTCAAATATAGATCTGTTGCTCCTGGAAGACTTCATGTGAAGAAAAAAGTGGTAGGATGAATCCTCCACCTGTTTCCTAGTTGAATTCTAGAAACAACCTCCTAAAGATGGTACCAATTCTTGATAAGGAATATAGCTCAATAGAAAACCTTCCCAAGGTAGGCACACAAGTCCTCTCATTAGGGTAATTTTGAGGTCTGAAATGGGCCTCCTAAGGAAATTATAAAATAATAGTGGAAATAATAAAGTAAGATTTGATTACAACATCAAATTTTGGAGGGAAAGAAGAAAAAACTACTTTTTCAACTTATCTCCCAAATTTTTTACTCAAATTTCAAGTGGGAGTACCTATTGGATGAAAAATTTAATTCCTCATCCAAGGAGTGTCCATGATGCATACTTTTGATAGATCCTACTACATGAAAAATGAGAAATACATGAAAAACTTGATTGCAATCATGTTTTTTCATGTAATTCTCATTTTTTGTGTAGTAGGGTCCATCAAAAGTATTAAACATAGGTACTCCCTTGTTGAGGAATTAAATTTTTCATCCAACTAGTAATCCCGCTGAAAATCTGAGTAAAAAATTTGGGAGATAAGTTGAAAATACGATTTGAAAAAGTAGTTTTATTATTTTACTATTTTTTAAATTTTTTACCTTTTTACTTAAAAAATGGTGAATCATCCCCCATGGTTGAAATCATCATCTTGAATCCTATTGTTTATTTTGAAGTTTATTTTGGTTGTACATTTTTCTTAGGAGGCCCATTTTAGACCTCCAAATCCCCCTAATGATGGGTAAGGGTGGGATTCCCACTCAGGAACACCCTGTGCTAAACAGGACTGCAACTTATCTAAACAACATCAGATTGCATGGAGATGTCACCTGAAAAATCCAAAACTAAATAGATCAAAGAATAATCCAAGTATCCAAATCTGCCTTCTATTGTGCCTTCACCTTCATTATATAGATCACGAGCCTTCCATAGCCTAGGCCCACTCAAAAAATACGTTGTACATGTGGAAATAAGTCTCCATGGTTGACTGTGTTGTTTCTCCATGTCGTCCATCATGTTCACATGGGGTGATCACCCTCTCCAACATGTGTGCATTGAATGCATCACTTCCTCCACTAACTTATCATAAGTGCTTTATGATCTTCTTTGAATGCACTATGATCTCAGTTGACATTTCCAAAGATCCTCATGATTTTACATAGTAATATCCATGATCTTACTTGACTATTTCATCCTCCATGGTCTATCTCATAAATGATACATGATCTCCATTTATTTATCATTAATGGAGTTGTTCCACTACTCCATGTTTTAGATCTAGATCTATAATATCCACATACACACATCAAAAGTGGATTTTATTCATCTTTGAGGATTATGGGTCCCTCAACCCTTTTATTTTCTTAATTAATTAAGTTTATTAATAACTATAATATTCCAAATATCATGTGAAAATTTGGGAATATTATAGTCCTCCTCGGAAAAATGTTTCTTGTCCCCAAGCAACTGCAAAAGTAGATGCTATAGCAATCTGTCCCCCTCCAAATGGCATCCACACAAGGAAGGTCTCCCAATTTTTTGCAATGAGTTATGTATGCCCACCACCAAAGTTGCCGCTCTAGAATGCCTATAGTGATCTCTAACTATGTAGCTAGATTTCCCTCATCAATCATGAAGCTCCAAGTGACAACCATAAGCTATCCAACATCCTCCACAATACATGAGATACATAAATATAGATGGTTCTTTCCACAAGAGGAAAGCTCCAACTCACAAAGTACACCTCCATCCCATGCTACATGAAGTAAAGAGAGGTTTTTCATGCCTCCATCCTTAGCCCTGTTGGCCTTGTTGGATCTAAGCATCATCCTAACATTGTAAAAAAAAAGAAGTAGAGATATATGGGTAGACAAAGATGTCAAACCATATTCTCCCAATAGTAGCCAATGCAGAAATGCTCCCTTCTGCCACACCACACCATCAAGATACCAAGTATGGTGTCCATACTCAGCAAGTAAGAGCCATCGTAGGAGTGCCTCTTGCTGCCATCCTCCAACACTATCACAAAAAATAGGGGAGTATGTAGGACCAAAGTCCCCCAATAAAAGCCACAACAATAATATCCCTTACTGCCTCTTCACATCATCATGTTAATCATGGAGCAACAACAACATATTGAAGGACATATGGAATGTCATATTAGCCCAATACACACAAAATCCATTATTACACATCATGAGAGTATTATGCCATATTGCAAACAATACAAAACCCATAAACATGGGAGATGTCATGTGATGGCCAAAATCTCTCAACCAAAATGAACACACCTTCTTATGCTTCATTCTATCATAGATACACAAGTCATGAGTCAAATAAATATGAGCTATTGGGTGTTAAGCATACTCACCCAAGAGCAGCCAACGTAGCCATGCCTCCTTCTTCATTACATGATTTTTTTTCAAGGCATGGATCAAAGAATTAGGAGACTTTGGGTAGTAACCAAACTCACCCAAGAGCAGCCAGCATAACCAAGCTTCTTGCTGGCCAATGTCATATATCTGCAAGTGGTCATGTAACCCCTCGATTATCATCCTCACCCACTCATCCCAATGTGGATGATGAATGATGTTCTGCATAAAAATGATATCCTCCCTTTGTAGAATACCACCCACCTTAAACTGATGAAGAACTTTTCACTTCATGAAATGTTGAAGTAAACCTCCAATGAGATCTCTCCATGAGATTCTCTTTTCACCAAAGGCCCTCCAAAACCAATGAGGTTATGTATCTGTTGCAGGTAGAAGTTTCTCTTTGAGCCGTGAGATGCTCATTGAGAAAGTGTCATCTAGAAAGGAGAAAATATTCCTCATCTCAATATGTCTACCATCCATCATCTTAACCTCCATTGCTTCATGAGTGAAGCTACCTTTAGAATGCTCCAAGAATAATGGGACCCCTTCATTATCACTATTACTAAGTGACATCATTGTAGATCTACAGGATATTACATATGTTGTGTCAAGGCAAGGCACAATGCTGAATTTATAGCTAGCCATTGTACATAGGATCATGCTCATCCCATATTTTGAAATTATACACTTCAACTCAAAGGGTTGAATGTATCTCAACAATGATGAACTGGTATAGCTCTTCTCCTCCTCCTTGATTATATCAAGGGTCCTCTGCACTATGATATGTTGCTGCTTCAAATCAGCATTTTGTTCCAACCCTTGGTTATGCATTTTCCCTAATGGCATGTTCCCATAAGTTTCAGTAAGATCTACTGAAACAATATGTGATGAAAGTGCATGCATACCTTGGATCAACTAATGTGTGGGAACCTCTTGCAAGAACACAAGAGTTCCTCAAACTAGGACAATTGTGTCTCCAACTACTGGTAAGAGTGATGGCTACTCTTCTATCAATGTACCAGTGCTGGAACCTACCTCCTCTTCCTCATGCATTTCCTAAATCATGCATGGGACTCTATATGTCAAGAGATCAAGACTATCTTGCAAAAATGCAAGTGTCTCTTCTCCGGATACAAGTACTTCTGAAGCTAGTGGTGAATGTAGTGACCCCTTGTCCAAAGTGACAAGAATGACATCCTCCTTTGTTCCCTTACGAATTTCTCTTTGTAACCCATCACTAGTTTTCTCACTTCAAACTTCTTTCTCAACTTGTGAAATAAATCTGAATATTTAGTCACCTTTGCATGCTCCATGTGACCAAACTACCAATCATTGGCTTCACCATAAAGATGAAGTGCTACAATCTGAACAACCTCTTTTTCAACCACAAGACATAGCCTAAAAATGCATCTAGCTCTTTCCTCCAATCCTTAACAATGCTTGAAGAAGATCCATCAAATGTAGGAAAATAGAATATATTGTGCCTCTTTCTTCTATTGCTACTATATGATCATCTTTCTTCTTTTATTTGGAAGAATTATTGGAGAATTAGACTCTCCTTGAATTCTCTAGACTATGTTTTGTACTCTTTAAGATACAGACTAAGAGTCTCATGAGTCTCATGTTCTTTCCTTTCTTCATTTCTACACCATTCACCTTATTCAAAGAAAGTGGGAATAGTAGGTCTATGAGGAGATCTATGATTCTCCATTCTTCTTTGTTGCTGATAAGAAGTGTTTGGACCTTCCTCATCAAATATTCTTCTTGGATCCTCCTTTTTTCTTTCTCTCTTCATTTGTTTGACATCTTTGGTTAGATTTTGCATGGATCTAAAGACAAGAGTGGCAAGACAACAATCCTCCTGCATGATAGATCTCATCTAACTGCTTCTTCTTTTGATGAAAAAGATGAAGTTTCCACAAGCTAAGCCAAAGATCATGCTCTAATACCACTGTAATATCCCAAAAGGGAGATTTCAGTAATACTGGAACACAATGTAAGAACTGTAGCGAAGTAAACAATAAATTTAAATACACATCAAAATGCACAGAAATAGCTCAGCCATTTTACTATATGGGAGGTGAAAAATCAAGTACAACAGTGCTCAAAATACGAGGCACTCAAGCCAAAGGGATGGCCTATAATGACCCTACAATGATCCCGCAAGAGGGACCACATAACTACTAAACTGCTAGAAGGTAAACTACGTTGTCCTTATTGCAACTGTTGGGACTGCAACTGCCAGAAAGATAGAAAGTCATATCTAGGCAAAATAGGAGCTCCGATGATACTAGAAACAGAAATCTGGGCTCGATGATGGATACCCAAGATAACCCAAGAAGGGTTTCTCATATCTGTCAATCTAAGAAAAACCACCCTCTTAGGGCTTTACATATATGATGCTGGGTATGGAGATATGCTGTACAATATGACGATATGATGTCTGCAATGATGCATAATCAGGTCTATGCAAGAAGGGTTGACCCCTTTTCTAGATCCTTGGGATTAAAGCTCCAGATCTAGCTCCTCCAATATCCTCCACTGAAAATAGTTGTTGGATGAACAACAGCTTCAGAAAATTGCGCTGTAAGAGAGGGAGGCTCAGTAGCCTACTGCTAGATGTGTCAATATAGCTCCTGAATGATCGAAACAATAGATCCAATGTGAGAAGAAGATCCCTCATAGTATTTCCAGCTGAAATAATGGAAACTTTCTTCCTCCAATAGATCTACAAGACTGGACTGTGCAATCCTTGAAGTGAATACTGCTACATGGAGGTAAAACCTGATGGCTTGAATGTCGGATATAGATCTGCTGCTCCTGGAAGACTAAATTTGAAGAACAAAGTGGTAGGATGAATCCTCCACCAGTTTCCTAGCTGAATGCTAGAAACAACCTCTTGAAGATGGCACTAATGCCTGATAAGGAATAGAGCTCAATAGAAAACCTTCCCAGGGTAAGCACACAAGTCCTCTATGGGTAAGGGTGGGATTCCTGCTCGGGAACACCCTGTGCTAAAAATGACTGCAACTTATATAAACAACATAATATTTCATGGAGATGTCACCTGACAAATCCAGATTTAAACAGATCAAATAATAATCCAAGTATCCAAATCTTCCTTCTATTGTGCCTTCGCCTTCATTATATAGATCATGAGCCTTCCATAGCCTAGGCCCACTCCAAAAATGCATGTACATGTGGACATAAGTCTCCATGGTTGACTGCGCTATTTCTCCATGACCTCCCTCATGTTCGAATGGGGCGATCACCCTCTCCATCATGTGTGCATTAAATCCATCACTTCCTCCACTAACTTATCATAAGTGCCTTATGATCTTCTTTGAATGCACTATGATCTCAGTTGAAATTTTCAAAGATCCTCATGATTTTACATAGTAAGATCCATGATCCTACTTGACTATTTCATCCTCCATGATCTATCTCATAAATGAGACATGATCTCCATTCATTTATTATTAATGGAGCTGCTCCACTACTCCATGTTTTATATCTAGATCTAGAATATCCACATACACACATCAAAAGTGGATTTTATTCATCTTTGAGGATTATGGGTCCCTCCACCCTTTTATTTAATTAATTAATTAATTTTATTAAGAACTCTAATATTCCAAATATCATGTGAAAAGTTGGGAACATTACAACGGGGAAGTGCAATATTACCTCTACTTTGGCCGATTTAACTCAAATTCCAACAGCCGAGAGAAAATGTCCCAATATTATTCCTTCTTTCCTCATCATGTGACATTTAAATATACTAAGAGACACATGGGTCTGCTTACATCTTTCAATTAATTTTTCTAGATTCACCACTCCTTCTTCAAATGAATTCCCATATGGAGTAAAATCATCCATATAGATTTCAACATTGTCATCAACAAAATCAGAAAAAATTCCCAGAATTTCCCTCTGGAATGTCGTGGGAACATTTCACAGACCAAATCGGAGAACCGTGTATGCAAAGGTCCCCCATGGGCATGTAAGGTTTGTCTTATCTTGGTCATCCGGGGCTATTTGGAATTTATTATACTCGCTAAACCCGTCTACGAATGAGAAAAACTTCTTCCCAACCAGGGTGTCCAGGACTTGGTCAATTAATGGAAAAGGGAAATGGTTTTTTTGAGTTTTCTTGTTTAGTTCCATATAGTCCATGAAGATCCACCATTTACCATTATTTTTGGGAATGATAACTAGTGGGGACACCCATTGGCTGTCCGAGATGGGGTAAATAAATCCTACATCCAGTAATTTTTGAAGTTCATCCTTGACAATGTTCTTTAGAGTGGGATTCATTCTATGTTGGGTTTGTCTCACATGACAAAAATCATCCTTAATGTAAATATGATGAGTACATAAACTTGCAGGAATCCCATTCATGTTGGTATAATCCCAGGAGAAGGCTTCCTTATGGTTTTGGAGAACTTTTAGGAGTTTTTTTTGTCTGGGATTCTGACAGATTCAGGTTGATGTTCAATGCTTTTCTTGGTTCAATTTCAATAGGAACACTATCATGGGATGAATTTTCAGGGATGTCCTCAATTTCATAGTTTGGTTAAATACTTTCCTGTGTTTTGCAGCTCATGGCAGATTCTAAAGTTTGACGAGTCAAATTAGAAACATAACAGGGATCATTAATAAAAGTGTTAATGGTACTATCATCCTCAGTTTCTATTTTGAATTGAAGGGCCTTCCCTATGGTAATTACCAGTCTAATTTCTTCATTTTCGGGTTCAGATTCTTCCATTAGTAGAGGTTTCTGCTTGGCTAATGGTTTCTCTAATGGACTTGGTTCCGCAAGAGGATAGAGAGTGAGGTTCTTTGTAACTGTCCCATTTGATATAACCATATTTTACCATCGACACCCAATATAGGCATCCACAGTTGCGAGCTAATGTCTTCCCAAAACCAAGGGATGACCATCGGCTAGGGATCATGTTTGTAATACAAGGAGGTCCACGAGATAGTGCCATAAATCCACCGAAATAGTAACTTCTTCCAAATTCCTTATTGGTTTAATTGTAGACCTATCTTCCAATTCCAAGACAATAGGGGTTAGCTTAATGTTTCTAACACCCAATTCATTCATTGTTTCAGAGGTAATGGCATTTATGGTAGCACCCAAATCTACCAATACATTTGGGATTTCAACCCCATTAATTTGTACCCTTAGAATTTGATTCCCTAGGTCCCCATATTTTACAGGTGTGGATTTCCCAATATTATGCCAAACAATCTTCCCATCACATAGATGGTCAATGGATCCCTTGATTTCTTTCAAGGTTTTTTAGAACAATATTCTTTGAGAGTTTTTTCATATATAGGTACATCCCTCATAGCTTGGAGCAGGGAAATTTTAACAAACATATTTTGTAATTCTCCTAGAAAATCAAATTCTTCTTGAGGGCTCTGTTTACTCATGGTCAATCTTTCAGGATATGGCGTATTAACTAGATGTCCCTGGTTAACAGTAGGTTGGGGAGGTGTTTGATTTATAATGTTTTGGTCTGTTTTATCCCCAACTATTTTCTATTATGGTTCCTTAACGTCATTTTCAACTTGTTCAATGATAATAGGTGAAGTTGGAGCATTTACTACCCACCCAGATCATAGGTTTATTTCATTAAGCCCTGCGGTAGAAATGCTATATGATGGAATTTTGAGAGTGTCATCTTGTTGAACCCCTTTATTGTTAGGATTCGAGTTGGGTTGGATAGGAAGTTGAGGTTGAAGGGGTGGATTAACTGGACATACATTGGAAGGAAGCTGAAGTTGTTGTTGTGGCATTGATTGGGGAAAATGTCTAGTAGGAGAGGGTCCATGCCAGTTCTGATCCCATGAAGGATTCGAACTAGTCTAGGGAAACCATTTTTGACAGGGTGGACATTGATATTGAGACCACGTTGGTGGAAAAGGTACAGACTGGGGACCCATATTAAAATTATTAAAATACTGAGACGGGTCCTGAGGCATACCTGGATCTATATTTGATGGTTGCGGCTACCATGGCTTCTTTGGTCCCATGAAATACAGTTGATCCACCATGCTCTCTTCACTTTCTCCTTTAAAAACTACCTTCAATCCTCGAAAGGAAGGGCATGATCTAGTCGCATGGGCCTATTCGCAAATTGCACAGGCTTCAACTGTGTTCAATGGGCATTCCTTCACTCAATGCTTCTTTCTACACTGAGGGCAGAATATATCCATAGTATTTTCCAGCTCCATTTGTTTCTGCTTCACTTGCAAAGTGTCCATATGGGTAGATAATGTACTTAGGATATCAGTCCTCAGGTTATCTAGTAGATTTCCAATTTCCACAATTTTGACCCCTCCACCAAAAGTTTTTGATGACCAAATTCCTTGTCCATTTCTTGTAGCCCCTCGCGAACACTGAATGAACATCCCATGAATAGTGTCAAAGTATTCCTTCGATATGTCCCCCTTCCCTACTATGTTTAAAATTTGTAGATTATCTTTCCTAAGTGCCTAGAGAAGTATGATCTTCAAAATATCTTTGTCCAGATCACTATGGCCTGACCTATGTAGTATGTATTCAAATCGTTCCACACAATCTTCCATATTCTCATCTTCCTTCTGCACAAACTTAAAAATATCCTCCTTGATGTCATGGGATTTACATTAATCATGGTATTTCTCCAAAAATATTTCCTTCATCACATCCTATGAGGAGATAGTCTTTCCCCCTAAACCCATGAACCATCATAGGGTTGTCCCCTTTAAAGTAGCAGGAAATATATTTAATTTCTGAGCATCAGTGATATAGTTGTACCCCTGACAGACAATATCAAATTCAAAGAGGAATGTATCGGGGTCCTCAGAGGAAATCCCATGAAAATTAGGGAAAGTTGTTAATGGTATGGGCTTCATTGGTGCATCACCTATGATGTTCCCAATTAGGAAATCAATAGAGGAATTTTCAGGTGCCATAAATATCCTCTAATACTCACCCGATATTTCAACTAGTTCTGCAACTGATACTTGGGGTGATTCAATTCCAGGAGGTTTCACAACACTTCCTCGGTCTCATGGTGATGCCAACTCCTTCAGGAGTTCTTATTCCCAATTGGAATTGCTCAATTCCTCTGATCCCCTGCTTGCAATTTCTTCTCCTTCTACTGACAACAGGGGTGTTCCTTCTACTGATACTTTATTTACTTCTTCTTCTAGCATTGAAAGGGTCTTCTCTGGTACCATGGATGGCACTGGATTCACAACCGACTACCCCTCAGACTTTTTCTGAATCCTTATCCTGACAGTAGCATGAGAAGATGCTTCTGATTCAACCTTTGCGATGATCTCTTGGATATAAGTATTCCTTCCTAGATCCCTTCCTTTCTTTAGGGGTCTTCCTCTGCCCCTCTTATTCGAATCTTTGTTCATACAATTGGTGAGAATAAATCATTAAAATAACAGCAATGCTCAAGACCTAGAGCAGGACAAATAATTTCCTCGCTAGGATGAGAGATTGGACTCAAGCAGAAAATAAAACAAACTTAAAAGAAATTAAAGCTGGTTCAAAATAGAAAATCATGCAAACTTGAAAATTTAAGGTTTAGAACCTGAAGTAGGATAATCAAATACCCTCCCCAGGACAATAAATTGGCCCCTAGGAAAACATTCAAATTGTAAAAAAATAGAATACTACGCTAAGGACTTAGAGCAGGGTAAAAAATTCCTTCCCTAAGACGAGAGATTGATCTCTAGGAAAAAAATTAGAAAGTAAAAAAAGTAGAACACTATGCTCAGGACTTAGAGGAGGTTAACAAAATCCTTCCCTAAGACGAGAGGTTGATCTTTGGATCAATTATGGATCGTTTTCTTGCACCTTGTTAGCCTTTCTTGCCAACGACGCCAAAATGTTGGTGTCTGTGTGTGAATAAACTATTCAACCCTTTTCCACATTAATTCATCAATCCGGGTGCGTACATTATTTCAAGGTAATGTGCAAGGTATATGTAGGAGCAATGTTACAATCCAATATTAATCGTAGATTTAACAACTAAAATAAAAAAGAACCATTGTGACAGTAGTTAAACATAAATTGCAGAGCTACAAAAGAATTAACAAAAATTGAAGAAAAATATCATAACAACATTTAAAATACTCAAACAGAAATGTGAGAACAACACACAGAAATAATGCAACACCTGATAAGAAGAGTGGGCCCAACTCTCTGACCAGGGCTGTGATAGATTCACAGATTACAGGTAGAACAACCAAATGGCTTGCATTCAATTAATTAACAATATTCTGTTACAAACTTGATCTCTTACCTACTAACCCAATTCACCACCCTAAGACCCTTCTTATACAATTGTTCAGAAAACCTCCTTCCCAATTTTGACAGCTAATATCTACAAATATACAATTGTTATTACGACCAAACTAGTTGCCAAGAGAAAACCAAGAAAGGTCTGAGATAGATCTAGAGTAGGTTTGGAATATGTTATGCTATTACAGTGATATCAAAATGGCACTGTGAACTCAAAGTTTCTCCTGTGACTTGCAGATGCGACCCTTTGACTGTCGGATCTGCGTCAATGACATAATTAGTACTCGCATAGGAAAAATCCCCATGACTATTATTTCATTAATTAAACATTCTAGATAAGACAATGGAAGGGGATTTACCTTGTGCGTTTACAAAATTTAACGAATATTAATGATACAAAGAAGTGAAAGAGTGGGTGAAAATGGAAGAGAAAATTGTGCAGATTTGGTGCCCAACAACACTTCCAAATTTTACTGGTAATTTTTTATTTTTATTTTTGGGATCTATCAAAATGAAACCTTTTCTTTGATGTAAATATTTGATTGAGTATCGGTCTAACAACCCATATGATGAAGTGTGTTATTCCTTATTATTGGATATTATAAAACATGCATTGGATGAGAAGTCTTTGTGTAAGGTAGAAAAAGATACATCTTCCTAGGAAGCATGGAAGACCCTGGAAGTAGAATTTGGTATAAAGTGACATAAAGAAGAAAATATGTTACAGTGGGTTGAAGAACCAATAGAAAGTCAACTGCAAGTATGAGAGTAAATGAGAAAGACTCTAGGAGCAAAAAAGATCTTGGATAATCCCAATCAAATGTGTATTATGGTCATAAAGACTATAAAAGTGAAACCTATCATGCACACATGCATATGGATGAAGAAGAAAAAAATTATTGCAATGTGAGAAGTTGAAGCCTCAACATGTGAAGTAGAGCAAGAACATATATATGCTCCAGAACTACACTGTAACATGGATGGTGAAGATGATGGTGAATCCCACTGTGACAAGACAAATTTGGATGGCGACTACAAAGTAATTTGTGAACTGGTGAATAGAAAAATAGACCTTGTTGATGGTGGGGAAGTTTCCAATAAATAAGTGAATAACATGTGTGATCTAGTTGGTATAATTGTAGTTGATTATGACCTCTTTTCATTATAGTTTGAGGAATTTAAGTTTGAGAACAACAAAGGAAATTTTTCATATGAAGTAATGGTTTGTTGTGCTAAAAATGCATCTCTCATGAATCCAACGACAAATGATGAATCTGGTGAAGTTGAAATTGTTAATGAGCACATGCATGCTCAAATTTCTCACCACAGAGTGGATGAAAATTATGTTAATGAAATTTTTAGTCTCTTTTTTAAAACAAGGACTGATTGTGGAAAAATGGAAATTGTTATATTTGATGAATAATTAAAGGTGGAAGTTACCACTATAACAACAATTTATGATGCAATAGTTATAATTTCTCATGAACCAGTGCGCGAATAGAAAAAAATGATGATTAAGAAGAGGATAATGTGATTCATGAGTCTTTTATGAGAATATAAACTAACAACATAACAATAGAAGATAGCCCCATTGCAATTGAAGAGGAAGAGAAGAAATAAGAAGCAAAAAAAGTTCTCACTACAGAGCATAATGAAGATGCTTTTAACACTTATTTTGAGTGTGCAAGAAGACAAGACAATAGTCCATTTAGAGTTATACCTGAAAGAGAAGATGAATAAAAATATGTAGGAAAGGGCATTGAAGTTTATGAAGATGAAGAAGAAAGCATCGGAACAACCTTTCAACAATTTTGTCAAGATGAGATCAAATTATACTATCAAGAAATATGGTAAAAATAAGATCAGGAATATGAAGCGAAAGAAGCATGGAAAAGTTCATAGTTTGAAGATGAAGAGTTTTGGTAGTAGTCCACGAGTGAACAAATCTTTCAAGAGGAAGCTATACAAGATAGGCTCTGAAAGCCTAAATTTTTCTTAGAAAAAATATAAAAGAATTCAAAGAAAATTTGCAGTAGCACTAAAGTGAAGAAATATGGAGCTTACATCAAAAAAACAACTGAAAATTAAGTATTTTCAAGGGTATATAATATGGAAGAAATGGAAAATAAAAAAATACATTGTAAAATGTTTTTTGAGTCAATTTCTGATTGCAAGCGTAGCAGGCATAGTTGAGTCACAATAAATTTAAGTTTGAGTCATATGATATTAATTAAGGGGGAGTTTTAGAAATATTAATTACTCCCATATGCATGCAATGCATGAAATGTAGAGTTAAGTTAAGGAAATTAATTTGAGTCTAATATTAGAAGTAAAGTGAGCCAAAGTTAGAGGGTTAATGCCTTCTTTAGAAAAGTCGAGTCAAGAAAAAGAAAAATGTCGATTTAAGTTAAAGGAAAGCTAGAAAATTTTATTTAAAGAGTGAAGTCTTAGTTTGCATGAGAAAAGGAAAGTTAGACTTTGCATGACTCCATATTTAAAAAATTTGGTGTTTCTATACATGTGGTTGGGCCATTGTAATGTGAATCAAGAAGAGAGAATAACTGTAGCTCAATGGATGTATATGAGAAAATAATTAATGAATATAAATTATTTATTCAAGAAAAATCTTGTGTGTTTACCTTTTTGTATTTTCATGCTTATCTTTGCCTCTGACTAACATGAACCTATCTCCCTACACTTTGTCAGGTAAGAAAACTATGTGATGACTTGTGCAATTACCCACCCAAGCATGCCATACATTGGGTGATTACACACTATCCAAACCCATATAAACTTATGCATTGCCCCTCCAACACCTTCACCAACTCTTCATATCACATTAGCACTTATAATCCAAATGTTACTGGGTAAAACATTTGTTTCCTTAGCCAACTCTCTTGTTGCATTTACAAGAAATCATTCCAGATTGAAGAAAGTTGCATTCTTCCATTTCGAACGGGTCAATGTTATGTATTACATACTTTTCCCAAATCATATATTGGCCCAACCCATCTCAATAATTATCTATGCTCTTTTGTGTTCACCTGACTCATGCGCCATCCTGCCATCTCCACTCTAGCCGATTCAACTCATTCTAATGGGTTCATTTGTACATTTTTGCATGCTACCCTCATCTGTTCATCCCATGTTCTGCACATTACCCTTGTCTTTAGACTAGACTTGTTCAATCATCTTGTGTGAACCCTTTCATGCTTCACATGCCATAAAAATGAAAACAAATGTCTAAGGATTGTGCTTTCTATCATTCCATAATAATTGTTTACTACTCTCATTTACAAAATATGATTATTATAAGTGTCTTTCCTGTCAGTCCAAGTTTATAAATTTGAAACAAATTGTGTTTTTTGTTAAGAGATAATATGAATATATCCAACAAGAGGGAGAATATTGGGTTTCATTTCCTAATTTTTTTTCGTATTTACAATATTTACATAAATTTTCCTAATCCCAAAGATTATGTGTCAACATTCCCCCCTTAATCTGAGAGTATGTTGGTGAGTCTAATAATCATTTTTAATCTTTAAAACATTTCCCTTCCAAGCCCTTTGGTGAAGATGTCTGCAATCAGCTAATTTGTGGAACAATGTCATAGGTGGATTGTTGTTGCTTCAAAATTATGTCAAATCCGATGGTATTTTGTATTAATGTACTTCGTTTGGCCATGGAACTTTGGCTACTTGGCTAAATTTATTGCAAATGTGTTTTCAATTCAAATAAAATTTGAATTTACTTATTTCTCCTGCAAATATTCCTAAGCCACACAATTTCCTTTTTTGCTTCAACCGTGCCACACATTTTTCCTAAGTTTTGGCATTTGTTTGAAATGACTGTTTACGTGACCTCCGGGAGACAACTCCCAATCCAAGACTCATAACATAACCTGAAGTATATACTCTAGTTTCTCTATCTCCATCAAAGTCTGAAGTAGAGTATCGAATCAAGCTGAAGTCACCCACCTGTGTAAACTTGAGTCCAAAGTCTTGAGTTCCCTTCAAGTACTTTAGAACTCCTTTTGTAGCAGGCTAATGACCCTCACAAGAGTTTTGCATAAACCTGGAGAGGATTCCAACAACAAATGAAATGTCTATTATGGCAGTAGTTAGGTAGTTGAGACTTCTTATGAGTTTTCTATACTTTGTTTCATCCTCAAATTATTTTCCTTCAATGTATGTGAGTTTTAAATTTTGTTCCATTGGATTAGTTAAAGGATTTCACTTAGCCATGACAAACCTGTTCAACATATATCCAATGTATTTCTTCTGAGAGAGTAATATAAACTTCGGATGTTGGGTTAATTCAATACCAAGATAGTAGTGAACATAGCCCAAATCTGTCATTTCAAAACCTTTCCTTAGTTGTTTTTTTATGGGTGCAATATAGTTCTCATTTTTCATTGTCATCAAAAGATAATCTAAATACACCACAAGATACACAACTATTTTTCCAACTTTCTTGACAAACAAACTTTCATCACCAAGATCATAATGTTTGAAATTGAGTTTCAGAAGATGCTCAATCAACTTCTTATACCAGGATTGTGGTGCTTCCTTGAGGCCCTACAAGGATTTTACAAGCTTGCATACTTTCTGTTCCTGGCCCTTCACAACAAATCCTTCTGGTTGGGATATAAAAAAATTCTCTTTCAGATCTCCATTCAAGAAAGAAGTTTTTACATCTATTTCATGGAGTTTCCAACCATTATGAGCTTCCAACGAAAAGAGTGTCTCGATGGTATCCCATTCTACTATGGGGGAAATGTCTACTGTGGGGGTATCCCTAAAAAACCTAAAAATTGTAGACCCAAACAAGGAATTCATTGTTTGTACTGATGCATTTTTGGAAGGACTTGGTGGATTTTTGATGCAAGATAATGTAGTAGTAGCCTATGAGTCTAGGAAATTGAAACCATACGAAAAGAATTATTTTGTGTATGATTTAGAGCTGGCTATAGTAATACATTCGTTAAATATGTGGAGACGCTACCTATTAGGAAAAATTATTACTCTGGTAAAAGATCATATCATCTTGAAATACTTTCTCATCCAACCGGATTTAAGTGCTAGACATGCAAGGTGGCTAGATTTCCTCACTGAGTAATTTGATATTAAACACATAAAAGGAAAATAAAATAAAATAAAATAAAAGATTCCTTAAGTAGGCAAGCACATGCTTTAATGGGAATATATGTTAGAAGTATTAGTACATATTTTGTAGAACATATTAAAAACTCAAAAAAAAATCATAGATACCTGCAAATTCAACAAAAATTGTAGCAGATGGGAATTCTAGGAGATGTTGAAAATTTTGAAAAACTACTAACTTACAGAAATAAATTGTATGTTCCTAATGTGGGTGCTTTAAAAAAAAATATGTTGGATGAATAATCACAAGAAACCATGTGCAGGACATCGTAGATATCAAAATATGATAACAACTTTAAGGAAATAATTATTTTGATAGGGAATGAAAAGGGGGGTGGCAAAATACTTAGCAAAATGTATATAATGTCAATAGGTAAAGGTGGAACACCAACACCCTATTGTATTTTTTAACCCACTTCCCATTCCCGAATTCAAATGGGAATTTATTTCATTGGATTTTATAACAATATTACCAAAGACAAAATGACAACAAGACTCCATCATGGTGGTGGGCACTGTGAGTAAAGAAACACATTTTATACCGATGTAGTCTACTTATGGAACAACACATATTGCCAATATTTTCATGAAGGAAATTTTTCGATTGCATAGAGTACCGAAGATGGTAGTGTTAGATAAGGATGCTAAGTTTACCTCCAAGTTTTGGAAATATATATTTTGAGGCATGGGAACTCAATAAAATTTCAGCATTGCTTATCACCTTGAAATGGATGGAAAGGAAGAAATAACCAATCAGATCTAGGAGGATATTCTACGAATATACCTCATGGACATGCCTACCAAATGGGAGGATTTTCTAGATTTAACATAATTTTCATACAACAATGGCTACTAAACTTCAATAAAAATGAGTCTTTTTGAAGATTTGTATAGCAGAAAATGTCATACATATCTCATTTGGAGTCATCCAGAGGATAGATTGATATTAGGACTAGATTCTTTGCAAGAAATGGAATCAGTGGTACGGAATATTAGACAAAACATCAAAGTTGCACGTGACAGGAAGAAAACCTATGTGGACAAGAAAATAATTCATAAAGAATTTAAGATTGGAAACCATTTTTACTTAAGAGTAAAACCAAGGAAAAGTACCTTAAGAATTGAGGCCTGTACAAAATTGGCACCACAATTCTGTGGACCTTTTGATATATTACAAAAATTGGTCCAATGGAATATCAGTTGGCTTTACCTAGCTATATTAAAGTGCACAATTTTTTTCATGTGTCTTTATTAAAAAAATTATTTTCATGATAATTTTCATGTAATTGAATGTAATTTGATACAGGTGGAACTCAAAGGAGATTTCCTGCCATAGCCACTTTGCATATTATATTAGAAAGAGATATTTCTCTGGAATTGAGTTTTTGCTCAGGTTAAGGTGTAATGGAGGCACTTTACACCTGAGGAGGTTACTTGGGAGTAGGATGATATAATGAAGGAAACTTATCCAACATTTGTCAGGAATGAAAAAGAGGAACAATAAACATCGAGGACAGTGTACTAAAAAGGAGTGGAAAATGTAATACCCCTTTATTTCTATGTAATATCTATGTTTTAGATTGAATTATTATTAGATGTGATAGCTAGGAAACTATGATGGTTTTGATTTGAAATGAAAAATAAAGTATGTTGATGTAATAAGTGAATTTTATTAATGAAAAGGAAATTGGAAAATTACTTGGGAAAGAAACACTTGAGTTAAGAGATTCTTTCCAAGATCTGAAAACTAGTATTGGTGGATAAGATCGAGACAATATTTGCTTAAATAACTCCTAAAAATCCTTAGGAGTTGACTATTAATATTTAATATGATGAGACAGAGAAAATATATTAAATCACTCAACTGTAGAAAAATAGTAAGTAAGGGTGAATAAATAACTGCGAGAGAGAAAAGTGGGATTTAAAGAAAGAGGACATACCTTTTCCGGGAAAAAAAAAAGAAGCAAAAGTCCTAGGCCAGTGGGTTGGCAAACCCATGAAAAGAGGGGTGCCGCTAAGGAAAAATATGCTAGGGAAGAAATGTATAAAAAACATTACCTGGAATCACAAGAGGTTGTTGATTCTTTGGAAAGAACATATCAACTCGGGGGGAACTGGAGGACTCAGTTCAAGGTTGTAAGGAAAGTGGTTCGCCCAAGTGTAGTTCTAGTTATAAATACGGTTAGAAATTCTGGACAATTATTAATTGTTGGTTATATGAAAAAATTGGGAGCATATTGTTTTTTTTTTTAAGCATGAAGTAGGATTGTTAATACTTATATATGTTCTAGTATATTTATATTTTTTATAGTATTGGTTACCGAAATTATGGTGCAGGGAAAGAGGGGAGTGGTTATATAATCATGTGAAAATGCATGTGGATAGAAAATGAATAAGTCAAGTATAAATATATGGATATTTAATCATTATGAGTGCATACATGAGGATGTTTTTAATATAATGAAATTTGAGAAGATAAAATAGTGTAAGTGGGAAAATATTTTTTATTACTGGAAAACCCTTATCATGAGTTTTTATTGGATTTTGGATACCTGTGTTTACACAAATTGAATTAGTGTTTATTCCAGTTTACATAACTTTATATTTGGGAAGAGTAGGATACACTAAGAAAATGGAGGAATCATTCATTTTCATTAGCAATGAGTGTTTGACCAGAACTACAAATGGAGTAGCAAATTATAATTTATGGGAAATGATGTTAAATTAAAAATTAATACTTAAGGGAATTTTTGTGGGTATTTATCCATTTGTGACTGATACAATTAATTCCCATGATTTCCATTAGATTACAAAGAGAAGGGACTCACCATAATAGAATTAGAACTCTCAAGGAGAGATATTGTGGCGAACTCGATTTCCAATTTTGAGTTACAGGGTGGCATTAAGCTCTACAATTTTTGGGGAATCCTTAAGTATATAAATTTTGAAGACTTATTCTAGTAGCATCATCTTGAATCGTCGTCGTAGAAGAATAAATTTTACTAAATTACTAGTATTGATATACTCAACTGAATCAAACTAAAAATGTATAGTAAAAGGAATCCAAAGAAAAAATATATATAGTTTAACATAAAAAGTGTTTATTTAGCAATAGGATGGAACAGTTTTGGGGAGAAACTCGGGGCTCTGAAGGCTATAGTTAAAACATGGGAGAGAAACAAAAAGGAATTGATGAAGGCTGAGTTATCAAAATTTAAAGACACAGTTGCTAAAATATATGAAGACATGAAAGGGGTATCACCAAGGGCATCTACCTACTTGGAATTACAAAATTTCTGAAATTCTAAGGGTGCAAGAAATGATGTGGAAATTAAAAAGCCGTAATCAGTGGTTGAAGGAGGGCGATCAAAATACAAAATTTTTTCATAACTTTGCAAATGGGCAGAGAAATGAAAACTCTATATGGTATATCAAAGGGCTAGATGGAAACAAGATATACTCTTCCAAGGCAATTCAACAGGCTGCTTATAATCATTTCTCGGTTTTCTTCAAAGCGGATGAGGATGTTGATTTCCATTTTCAGGAATGGTTTATTCAAAACATGCCAATCATGTTCGATCAGGGAGTTAATGATGCTAATGGGAGGCCTATAATCTCAAAGGTTGAAGTTGAATTTGTTTTAAAATCATTTGCTCATGATAAGAGCCCCGGCCCGGATAGCTAGCCAGTGGATTTTTTCCTGTTGTTCTTTGAGATTATGGCGGATGAGCTGGTGGTAATCACATAACAGGCTTGGTTATCGGGGGTGATTCCGGGAGATATGAATGCCACTTTCATGGTTCTTATTCCAAAAACTCCAGTGCTCAAGTTTTTCTCTGACTATCGCCTAATATCTCTTTGTAACGTTATATACAAGATATCGTCAAAGATCATTTCTAATAGGATCAAAGGTTTTCTGGTAGAAGCATTGTGTAGGGAGAAATATGGTTTTCTAAGGGGGAGATCAATACATGACGCGGTTGCCATAGCTCAGGAGGCGATGCATTCCATTCACCAGCAAAAAATGGAGGCCCTTATTATGAAGATTGACATTTATAAAGTATATGACTCTGTCAATTGGTCTTTTATTTGTCTTGTTCTTTTAAAAGTGGGCTTGTCAATGGAAAACATAAGGTGGATAATGGCATGTATTACATCGGTCAGCTTTGTTGTCATTATTAACGGGATGCCTACTGATTTTTTCAATGTTGAAAAGGCACTTAGGTAGGGTTGCACATTATCTCCTCTTATTTTTATTCTTTGTATGGAAAATTTTAGACAAAGGCTCAAATTGGCTAATGATGTGGGTTTTTTCGCAGGCCTATATTTTTCCCCATCACTATGCATGACCCATTCTCTCTTTGTGGATGAACTATTGGTATTTGGAAGGATTCTCAGGAAATATAGGTTTTATCCACTCTTTATCCTTATTCGATTCAGAGCAGCATCTGGTTTATGTGTGAATAAAGATAAATCTTTGATGATTTATGAATATGGGGATATCAATGAAACTCTATTTATTACTGATTTCTTGGGGGTTGGTACCAAGGATATGAAGGAGGGGTTCATTTATTTAGGTTTCTGATTGAAGGCCACTACTCTCAAGGTTGCTGATTGGACCTGGATGACAGACAAATTTAGAAACAAGATTCAGAGGTGGACAAACAAATGGATTTCTCTAGGGGGGAGGTATACATTGGTACTAGCTATCCTATCTCAATTCGTGGGATATTGGGCACACATTTTTTACATTCCAGAGTATATTGTGGGAAAGATAAATGCCATAATTTCTCAGTTCATTTGGTCGGGATCGATGGAAAAGAGGAAAATTCATCTTGTGGGTTTGGATTCCATCTCGATTCCTAAAAAATTTGGAGGATGGGGTTTTCTTAATATTAGAGTCTTCAATAAGGCTTTGCTGACGAAATCGTTTTGGAGAGGAATTGACAGAAAGGGGATGTGGTCTTCCATTATTCATTGCAAATATGGAGGGAACATATCTTTAAAATATATATACATATTGAATATACAGAAGGTTACCTCTGCATCGATGATTTGGAGAAGTTTTCTCAAAATTTCTCATGACATGGCCTATCGACTCAGTTGGAGGTTTGGGAATGGCCTAGACATTATGCTGGGCAGGGATTGGATTCAAGGTGTGGATATTTTACCTTTGACAAATTGTAATTTGCTCCACAAAATGTCGCATAGACACATTTTCTTCCTCTACCAAACAATTGAATGCTGGAGTATGGGATATCTAATTTGGAAGACAGGGAGAAGTATGGGTTTACAAGAAAAGGAGGCTTACGAATGGGATTCAATTGCTATGGAGTTGCACATGGTGGGTTTATGTTATCACAGTGGTGGTGATCAAATCTGTTGGGATGGGTGTCTTAAGGAGGGTGCATTAATTGTGAAGGATATCTACCTGCACTGTATTTTTGTAAATGTGAGAAATAGATCACAGTCGATATTTTATCATCTTTGGCGTTGGGGCATCCCAACCAAGATACTCCTCTTTGTGTGGTTTCTTTGGAGGAGGAAGATCTTGAATTGAGAGGGCCTCCAACATAGAGGTTATATTGGCCGAGGGTGGTGCCCACTGTGTCATGTGGATGTGGAGACTTCTCATCACCTATTCTTCACATTTACTTTCACAGTTGATATATGGGCACTATTTTCTCCTAAAGTGGGTAGACAGGGATGGCATCCCGCAAGCTTTGAAGATTCTATTATGGTATGGGGGCAGAATGCGGGATCTTTTAAATCATTTCCATTGTATATATATTGGGAAATATGGGGGGCTAGAAACCACATGATATTTGAAGGTACATATACATATTTTTCTATGATTTATATTTTGATTATGAGATGGCTGCCTATGGGGTATGTGGATGCCCGCCAAATGAGGGATTTATCGATTAGAAATGCCCCACATCAAATTGTACTTCCGGAAATTTTCTTTGATGGGGAACAATAGGGAGGTATATGTGGTTGCAGTGCCTGGTTAAAACTCTGTAATGATGTTAGATATCACATATGCTGGTTCGGGGGGTCTGGGACAAACAATAGAGCTGAATTAATGGCCTTATGGAGTGGTATTTGGATGGCCTGTCACCTGGAAATTAAGGAGGCTAATATTTATGGTGACTCCAAGATTATAATTGATGGTTTGTCTGGTAATGGTGACATATTTATTCAGGGTGCTTTGGGATGGTGTGACAGGGTGAAATACTTGATTTCATAATTTTCTTTGCTATCTTGGAATCACATTTTCAGAGAACTAAATACCAGGGTTGATAAGTTGTCTAAAAATGGTCTGGTTCAAGTGAGCATATATATCTTGCCATCTCATGTTTTTTATGGTTCATTCCGTGACCGATAGTTTTGTTTTCTCCTCATAAATATATCAGGAGAGTGGTGCTATATTTTTTTTCGTATTTATCTTGCATAATAGGGCTGATTGCATCAAGCGAGTGTGATTTTTAACTTCAAGGTCAAGCACTGGGCCTGGATGGAATCTTCCACTGCATATGTGTGTGGACTTCTTATTGGTTTTGGGTGACCCTTTATATTGTTTGATGAAGGAGTGGTTTTGTTATTATGTTAATATGATACGATCATAAGATTATCTGTTGAGACTAATGGTCTATCTAGGATCATGTTTTCTCAGTACATGAGAAAAGTTGTCAATGGTGTGTATTAAGTTATGCTTTATGTTCAGCGGCATCATACAACCTTTTATCCTATTTACGGGGTGATGGGTTTCCATTATACATGAATTATGTGCTGTTTTTATATCTAATATATAACAACGTTTTTTTCTCTGAAAAAAACATAAAAAGTGTTAAACCCTGGAATAGGAATTCGATGAGAAGGAAAAATGCAATAGAGGTTACAAGGTTATATGTTACTTGAGGTATATGTAAATTAGTTTTAAGAGAAACATTTTTTCCTCAGATTAAGAAGTCAGGGGAGAGTTTCCACACAATCGACTGGTTTAGCCTTTGTCAAACTTTCTTCAAGATGAAGTAGTTAAGGCAAGGATTTAAAAAAAAGGATTCAAGGATTGATATAAAGGTCCGAGAAAAGAATATAGATTGTATCACTATTAGCATTGGCACCATTATCATATGAGATTGTAGATGGCTGTAACGTAGACTCGAAAAAAAAATATACTTTGCAAAAAAATGCCGGAGAAATAAAACCATTGATACAAAACGTGCTTAGAGAAAGAATTTCCATTGTAGATACTTATATATAAATTCTTCGAATATTTATAAAAGACTAGGGACAATATTGTAAAGAT
Organism: Pinus albicaulis; assembly: GCA_034641835.2. NCBI lineage: Eukaryota > Viridiplantae > Streptophyta > Pinopsida > Pinales > Pinaceae > Pinus > Pinus albicaulis. The sequence continues at coordinate 572,369,184 of CM076569.1, forward strand.
TTAAAACTAAACATAGATAAATCAGGTTGTGATATTTAATATCCATCACGGGTGCATATTTAAAGGAAGAGAGGGGTAAATTTAGTAATATTAGTAGGAAAAAAACCACTTCCAAGTAGAATTCAAAATCTACAAAATTTTCACTCCAAGTAGAATTCAAAATCTACAAAATTTTCACTACAAGCCACCACTAGAAATATTATTTAAATAGAATTGGAATAGAGAAGGAAAATTTGCAATCACATGATAGTTTTTGCACAGGAACAAATATTCCATAACACATGGAATTAAGGAAATATATCCATACAACCACAGTTAGGAAGAAAATTTGAGAATACGTCTCGTTGAAGGAAAAAAATCGACCAAGACTTCCGAGTGGGAAAACTTCAGTCAAGATCTAGTCAGTGGTATAAACCCCCTCTTAAATATATGTACACATTTAATAGATGAAAAAACACTCAATATAAATAAATAGTTTTAGTTCTTAACCCTGTGGTCATACTGGAAGGAAGAAAAGGAAACCAGTAATGACCCCTAGAAAGGAAGAATTACACAGAACATGAAAAAGAACACCACTATCTCTTTAAGCGTGAACTACTCCTTCGAGAAGCAAAGGTTATATGGGAAAACCGACCTGGGCGTGAGTAGGAGTGGTTATCTAGTGAAACATAACATTCTAACCATCGTTGGAACTTTTAAGGAAAAACCCATGAACCTGCATGTGGTGAAGTTACCTGCAGAAGAGGAACCTAGAATTAGTGCCAAACCTGTTGGAGAAACCGACTAACACGATATTGTATAAAATGGTTAAAAATAACTTCAAAATGATTTGGTTACCTGCTGAAGGGAAGTTTTCAGTCGAGAACACATTATCTTCCCTGGAATGTGCAACATAGGAAGGAAATATTATTATTTAATGACAACTTCACCATCATGTCAGAGGATATCAAGAATGTATACCAGAAATTAGATGAATAAAATTAACAAATACAACGTACCAGTGCCATGCAGAGCCAACATAAGGAAACACGCTCCAGAAGGATCACCAATTTTTGCATAACGAAAACATGTTAGAAATGTCACAACTCGAGAACACAATAGATTATAATTTGTATTCCTCAAAAATCTTAATAATTCACTATAGGAATCCTTGCAAGAAGAACCACGAGAAGTAAGGGATTTACTAAGATAAAAACGAGAGATGGATTCAAGCAAGTCTTGGTTTAAATTTCAAGTCGAGAGAGAAAATCCATCTGGTTTCTTGTTTAGGGATAGGTAAGGCAGAAACCCCAATGATTATTTTGGTACAAAAAAAATAGTGCATTAAAAAGAAATTGAAAACTAGCTATGATGACACAACTTACTTGCATCAGTGAGAGGTGGAAGCACAGAATCCATGGTGGATGCCACAATAGCTTGAAGGAAACCCCAGTTGTTAGTATTCCTCCTCCTATCATGGTGGTGTTACATGAGCTTGACAATGTGGAGGTAAGGTATGAAACTTCTCGAATGCAGCAGGTTACAAACCTCATCACTAGGGTAAGAAAGGAGAAATCATAACAGTCTTCAAATAAAATACGAATAAAATCCAATCATAGATGGGTGGAGGTTATAAAAACCATCTGAAATTCACATGGGCCTGGCCTATGTGGCACTAAAAAATTCGGGTGAAAGGTCCAAAGTCCAGTATACAAACATTCTAGTAGCAAGACAGGTAGACAAAATAAATTTCCAAGTGCTAATAAAGAAAAGAGGGTGTACATGTCAATTTGGTTATAAATTTATAACACTTAACGACAATTTCATTTGAAACTTAGTACAACTATGATCCATGCTCTCACGCAAAGCACAATTGAAATACCAAGGTTAAATAAACATCATGCCCCAAATCAAATATAAGAATTTGTATTAACGTTCATACATCACTATGTATATCAATGTCATAGGCCTTAACACTATCAAATGGGACCTTTCCATGGACACCATAACAAAATGACATGTCTTTTGGAACATACTTCTTCCTAACCCTATGCTTAGGATGTCACCCAATAAATAATTTGACCAAAAATTATCAACATCGTGCTGTTATACATAACTAACGAAAGTGGACCACAAGGTGTTATTATAATTATGGAAGTGATTAAAGTTTCCATTAAATGGGAACCAAAAAGGATGAAATGGTAGGATTTGAGTAGACCCCATGGTGTTATTATAAATTATGGAAGTGATTAAAGTTTCCATTAGATGTAAACCAAAAAGGATGAAATGGTAGGATTTGAGTAGACATTATAAGGGAATTGGGAACATTGTTTATATATAAGTAGTATATAAAAAAAAATATGTGGATGGAGGACTCTTACAACATTCATAGTATCATGGTGGTTTAGAAAAGAATTAATACACAAACATTCATCTATTTTAAAATGTTTTACACATTATTTTTTTTTCCATTACAAATGTTTGGATACATCACTCTTTTATTTTAAGTCATTTTTTTCGATAACACATATTTGTCACATCGGTTGAAGGATTACATTTAGGGATATTGATATTATTATTATTTTTTAGGTCATCAAAAAGCTGCTACAGAATCAATGACTTCTAATATTTTTTATTTTTATTTTTCCTCTATTAATGTTGATATGAAATGATATGTAGAAATAAAGAATCACCTTATAAGCATTGAATAGGTCAATTGAGGCCAATATTTAATTCTACATGATATTAATTCCAAAATAGATTTATATTTCAAATAAGAAAGAAATGATTCTAGAATCAGCTCTGTTAATAATAATATACAAAATAATTCCAATTTAATAATTTACATGTCTTATTATTTATGATAATTTTAATGATTGAAAATGAGTTAGAGAATAACATTTTCATTAATGTTCAGAAGTCTATTTTATTGGGTTATCTATTTAATAAATTTAATAATCTCTTTTCATGTCCTATTATTTATGATAATTTTAATGATTGAAAATGAGTTTGAGACTAACATTTTCATTAATGTTAAGAAGTCTATTTTATTTGGTTATCTATTTAGTAAATTTAATAATCTATTTTTCTTGATTCCTTGTTACTAATCTCTTTTTCTTGATTCCTTGTTAGATATCATCATGTAGTTAAGGATTTTCTTTTTATTTTTTCTAGCAAAAGTAGAATTCAAATTTAAATGATCTTAATTTTAAAATAAATTTATATTTAAAAATAAAATAAAAATTATTTAGAATCATCTGTGCCAATAAAAATCTAAAAAGAAAAAAGACCAATTAAAAATATATATATAATTAAATGATTAACATGTTGCATTTTTTATGATAATTATAAAAATAAAAATATAAACATCTTTACTTATGCTCGAAATTCTATTTTACCAACTTATCCATGAAAGATAATAATATTTATATTTTTTATGACTTGCAATTTTATTCATCTCTTCATTAAGTATGAATATGTGTAGGTAAAATATGAAAGAATCTATAAAAAGAGTGCCATAGATTTAAACATTTCCATGAATACAGCATAGCCATCTTCCTCGTCAAAGAGAATGGATTGTCTTTAGACAATGAAAATGAATGATACAATTGTATTTTGAAGTATTGAGGTATTTAGTTTCAAACAATTTATGTATGTGCTAAAATATTTTTTTAAATTATAATTCAACATATAAAATAACATTATAATAATATATTTATACTAACAATTCTAGAACCAGTTTTTTTTTTTGAATTCTTCTTCATTTTCCTACAAATTACATGTGCTAAAAAGGTTGATCGAGTCAAACATTTTTTACTAATATCCTTGTAGTGAAAATAAAGAACTCATTTCATCAAAATTGTGATGGGAAGAGATGATATAATAGTTTCCACATTGATTACCCAATGCATGTCTTTATGTTTCTTACAAATTCCAAAAACATCAATTTTTTTATCAATTCAAAAGAAAAAAAAAATCTAAATAAAATTATCAATATTTTCCATTAAAAAAATAAATAAATAAATTTACATGTTAATCATGTTATATAATTCTCTTATACCATGAAAAAAGATAACCCAATTTTTGGAGTGAAGATTTGAAAACAACCTCTTCTATAATCCTGCAATTTTCTGATTTCGTAAACAACAAAAATATATACATCAATTGTAATGTTTATAATTTCTTCATTAATTTTAAGAATACAAAATATATAAAAGCATTGTACTTTGGAAAATGTTTTAGATACAACTCATGGGTGCATAAACCATTTTTATACAAATTCACAAAATAAAACACAAATTTTTTATTAAATTGTATTAATTTTGTTTTAAAATGATGAAAAGTTTTAGTGTTAATTTCATTTTCTATTATATTGATACTCTATAAAAAAAAAAAATTCATATCACCTGCCATTTGTAACAATTCACCCTATGTAACCTTCCACTTTTTGAAAATATTTTTAATTCATAAAATATTAACTTGTAATTTAAGTTAATTTTTTAACCAAATTATAAATATAATTTGGTTAAAATTGAATTGAATTTTTTTATTGATATAATAATATTTTTAATTATCGAGCTTGTTTTTCCTTATGTAAGGAGGTTACGGGCTCGATTTTGTCTTTTACGATGTACCTGCGGGACGGATAGTTTCTCTTTTGACCGGTCCCTTTTCTTAATTTGTATTAATTTGTGGAGGCTTTGTCGATTGCATTCTTATATTTGCTCTCATCTGTTTGTTTCGGTTCAACGGGGAGATGATGAGCTAAAAGGAGAATCTGTGACATCTTGTGTGGTTCTTTTTTTGTTTTTTAAATTTCTTTATGCATCTTTACGGGTTATGTGACTATGTCTCCATCTCCTTTCGATAGGGGAATGGCTATTATAAATCTCTTTATGCATATGTTTGAAACTATATATAATAGAGATTAGAGCTTTTTTTACTTGTTAAAAAAAAATAATAATATTTTTAATTATCATTAATTTCAAAATTTTATATTTATAAAATGGTGAAATACATTATAATTGGATTTTGTGAATGTATTAAACATTTATCGTCCACCATTATTTTGTAATATAACACCACATAAAATAATTTATCATATGTATTTTTAAATTACAACATAGATAATTGTTTTTTGTGAATATATTTAATAGTTATCATCAATTATTATTTAATAAAATACTACCACTTAAAATAATTTATCATACTAAATAAAGAAGTCATGTTTTTTTAAAATACAACATAGCCTCTTTCCTCGTGAAAGAGAATATAGTTATGAGGATTTTTTTGGACAACGAAAATTAGAGAATATAGTTAGAAGGACTTTTTGGAAAGATGAAAATAATTACACGTTTGTATTTTTAAGTATTGAGGTTTTTCATTTCAAACAAAACATTTATTCATTGAAATAATTTTTTTTAATTATAATTTAACATATAAATAAAATTTTAATAAGATTTAAATTGAAAATTTTAAAATTAGAAATTTTATTGGATTTTTCTTTATTTTCCAACCAATTACATGTGCCATAAGGGTTGGTTGAGTCAAACATTCTTCACTAATATATTTTTTACTAATATCTTTGTATTGAAGATAATCAATTGCTTTCATTAAACATGTGATGAGAAAAGCCGATATTATATTTTCCAGAGTGATTACTCAATGTATGTCTTCATGTTTTCTAAAAATTTCACATACATCATTTTTTTATAAATTCAAAGAAAACAATTCCAAATAAAATTATTAATATTTTCCTGTGACATCTACATTTACTACTAACTAGCTATTCACTAGTTAAATGACTTTTAATATTGTTTAAGGAAAAAAAGACTGAGACAATTAATATTTTGTTGGAAAAGTTATTTTCTTTCTTTTTTAATTATCAATAATAAAATTAGTTATGGAAAGAAAAAGTGAAAAGGTTGATGGTAAATGTTTCCAAGAACTAAAAAGGTGGTTGGACAATTTAAATAGTTACATGCTCCTCTGGGGATAAGAGACTCATCCTAGTGAGGAATAGGGGTTTTGTTCGTGGGTGAAGGAAGAATGAAAATTTTTCCTGGGCTGGTAGAGACCAGTGGAAAACACTCGTAAATTCCTGAAGATTTCTGGCACTGACTGGACTTGGAGTCCTGAGGTCACAGCAGAAAATATACTGTCAACCCGTACCTTTCCAGGTGTGGAGCACGAGGGCAAGCAGAAGACATAATAGCCTCTCTCGAGAGTTGGGTGGACACCAACAGCCAGCTACATTTTCTAGATAAGTGACTATCTAATTTATTATTATTTAGACAACGACTATATATTTTATCTATTAATCGACAAGCGAATATCACAAAGTTTTATTTACAGAAAACATGTTATTTAATTTCAGGAGAAAGGTTATAATTTTCTTGGAATATGTCTTATGTTGGAAAAATAGTAAGATAATGTAAATAATTAACTCAGCAAATAGTTACAGGGTTCTGTATATTACTACTGTATAATTTATAAACCTGTGTATGTTACATATTTGATGAGGGTATTTTTTTTTAAAAGAAAATACATATAGTAGATTTATTATCAATAAGCCGGATAAACAAGTATATTGTAGCTTTATACAGGATTTAATATTCTGTCCGTATGCTTTTCAAAGAAGAATAGTTTTTAAAATGAATTCTATGTAAAACATACTGTGCTTATATTTTATATGAAAAACAGAATTATAAAGAAGTTATGTGGGATGAGTTGTTGGTACTGGGTATGGGGTAAAACCCCTACCCGATATGCATCGCTTTTCCCCTATCATCTCTATAGTCGGACTAGAGAATAGGTGGTCCGGTCAGCAAGAAAACCCTAAGAAATTTATAACTCATGGACTATTCTAGTAAATTTTAAAAGAAAGAAAGTAAATGTTAGAAAATAGATTAAAGAAAAGACAAGAACAATTTATCCTAAAACTGAGTTTATACTCGAATATTGAGCGAATAAACATGAAAAATATGCATGAACAGGGATATAAGCTAAATGCGAGAAAATATTGACAAGGAAATAAACCATTCTTAAATGATAGACCACCCATCTACAAAGAGAAATAGCAATAAGATACACTATCTAATTTCATAAGGCACATAGTCTATATAAAAATACTTGAAAAGGATGAATTCGTACTACAGTAGCTACCTCCATTTGGAGTAAGATAAGTATAGAGTTTATGTACAGTAGAAATGTAAAGAAAAACTTTATATAAAACAATGTTTAGGAAGGAGTAAATGCCAAAAACTGTTTGCTTTAAATTTCCACTCTATGCTAGCTATAACGTCGATGGAACCAAGGATTTTGTTCATGCATTTGGTTAAATGCCAATATAATGGCAGGTATGGTGCCAGAGATAAACAACTGTAAAGAAAACTTAAAACAAGACTTGACCTTATAACATCACATGTGATATGTCATGTTGAATTATGGTAAAAAGATTGGGTTCGTAAATTTAGATGTAATCTTATAATAAAATTAAGGTTAGATCATTTGGTTAATCATTAGTTTATAAAATGTAACTATGTGATGATCTATCTTAAGTAACGTTGTGACATTTTAAAATATACATCTGGTTAAGGTATTTATTTTTATAGGGGTAAGTAATAAAAAAATTGGTGTATATGTTGTAAGTGATATCAAAGCAGTGTTTATACGCCGGAACCCTAAGGTTCAACTAACAAATTACACTATGTGTATATTGATGCACAGAATAGAAGCATAACAGGAAACATTATGAGAAGGGGATCAACACAACAATCAATCGAGGACACCAGGGAACCCCAAGCACAACCAATTTCGAACCCTAAGATGTGGGTTCAGCTGAGTGTCGATCAACACCAGCAAACGAGTAGACTGTTGGAGTAACAACAGTATCAAACCAGCATATTTTTGAATATAATACAATGACTATAGGAAGAGATGGTATGAGTTCGAAGGGATAATGAATGATTAATGAAAGAGCAAGAAAAGATACTCAAAAGTCTTTCAAACAAGCAAAATCAAGAAATGGAACACCCCAGTGCTGATAGGGGCATGCAAGAAGGTGATGAACAACAAACAAGGGATAACACCACTGACAGAGTGGAAAAGATCCCATCTCAGTGAAACAACAAGACCAAAAACTACAATGAAGTAGAATCTAGAAATTTGTCGGATCAACAAGAAGTTAAGAAGCAGAAACTAGACCTTCAGGGGGAGTTTCATAAGATAAAACAACCAACATTTGATGGTGAAGCTGAGGAAGTGGCAGAGGCATGGTTAATAAACATGAACAAGTATTTTTAGGTGTACGAATACAACAGCAACCTGAAGGCCAGATTGGTCATATACATGTTAAGGGAGAAAGCCACTATGTGTTGGGAAGAAGTGAAGAATGTTCGCAGCATTGAGGAACAAGATGTCACTTGGGAATCGTTCCAACAATACTTTTAAGACAAGTATTTAAAAAAATGTTTCAACAATGAGAAAGCTAAAGATTTTCATGATTTGAAACTAGGAAATATGACTATGGATATCTTCCATACCTTCAAGAGGAAAAGGCTAGGGTACAAATATTTTTGAGCAACTTGCCAATACAAATGAAAGAGCGAAATGAGTTTGTAAATCTCAGAACCATGGACGAAGCCATTTGTAAGGCCCGAATGTGCTATCAGCAGTCCAAGGCTAAAGGGGAGGTTGGAAAAAGTTGGCAACCAAGGAAAGGACAGAAAAACAACTCAAATTTCAAAGGCGCCAAAAGTAATAATTTTAAGAATTCTGCAGGAAGCTCTCTGAGTAAACAATTTGGCAGAAATCATCAAAGAACTTGATGGCCAACAGAAGAGAAACCTACAGAGGCATCCAACAAAATTGAGCAAGGGCAGGTGACCAAGCCACTTCTACAGTGTTGGGGGTGTGGTGAGGCACACTATTATAAAAACTGCCCACAACGGGCAAGAAATGATAGAGTTGAAAACTTGCAGGAAGCTTCTACAATAGGTGATGTTGTGCAAAACATTCCCTGTATCAACACGACGTTGGAGGAATGACAGACAGATTATCATCCAACAATGATTGAGTTGGAAGGTAAATTATTGTCTCAATCTGTTTCTATTTTGGTAGACCTAGGTGCAATTCTAAGTTATGTTAGTCCAAAAATAGTGGAAATGTGTAAATTGAAAGAATAAAAATTCAAAAATTCATGGCTGGTATAGCTAGCCATAGGAGCAAAAAGAAAGGTAACTGCCAAGATTCCAAATTGTACTTTAGAAATTGCAGAATAGCAGTTGAATGTGGACTTGAACATACTGCCATTAGGGTCCTATGATGTTTTTCTGGGTATGGATTGGCTAGAAAAACATTGGACCTTAGTGGACTGCAAGGAAAATATCATCTATTACAGAATGCAGGATGGAACACCCAAGGAGATTCAAGGAATCAAGAAGCCACTACAACTACGTCCAATTATAGCATCCCAAATGAATAAATGTATATGGAAGGGATGCAAGATATATGCTATTCAAGTAGGATATACTAATTCCAAGGAAAAAGCACCTATGATGGAAATCATACAAGTGGTACAAGATTTTATGGATGTTTTTAAAGAAAATATTCCTGGATTACCACCAAGGTGAGATGTTGATTTCACCATAGAATTAATGCCAAGAGAATCTTCTATGCCAAGGGCTCCATACAGAATGAGTGTTCCATAATTGACTGAATTAAAAATGTAGTTACAAAAACTGTTGGAAAAAGGGTATATTAGTCCAAGTGTGTCCCCTTGGGGAGCACCAGTGTTGCTCGTGAAGATGAAGGATGGAACCATGCGAATGTGCATGGATTATAAACAGCTTAACAAGTTAACAGTCAAGAATAAATATCCTCTACCCAGGATTGATGATCTGTTTGATCAGGTGAAGGGGGCCACAGTATTTTCAAAGATAGATGTAAGATCTGGATATCACCAAACCCGAATCAAGGATGAAGACATTTGTAAGATTACATTCCGTACCAGGTATGGGAATTATGAATTTGTGGTGTTACCCTTTTGGTTAACAAATGCACCAAAAACCTTTATGAGGTTAATGCATGGAATATTTCATCCTTTCCTAGATAATTTTGTACTTATATTCATAGATGAAATTTTAATTTTGTTGGAAATATGATGCAGAGTGTTGTCCTTGATGGCAACCCACTAAATGAAGATGAAGACATGTGACAGTGGATATGTGTTGTCCTTGATGGCAATCCACCTGATGAAGTTATGCTTGACTTGATGGACTTAGTAAATGATGTAAATCTGATGTGATATGATGTTTGTTGACAATATGATGCTAAGTGTTGTCTTTGAAAGGCAAACCACTTGATGAAGATGATGACAACTTCTTGATGAAGTTGTGCTTGCTAGAATATGTTCTTATGATGTATCTACAGTGTGTACAGAAGGAAATGAAGAAAGGAATTCAGAATGTGCTCAAAGTATGATGAAAAGAGTATGTCTCTTGGTATACGCGGATTGGCCTAGGGTAAGTCGCGTATAGACACGGAAAATAACGTGCCAAGTCGCGTATGGGAAAAAGCGCTCTTACAATGCAAAACCAGGGGTAACCACCATGGTATTGACCCATTGTATTGGGTAATGATCCGCCTAATTGACCCCATCCAGGAATACCATCGGAAGTAATGTAGTTTTGGGCTCATGGTATTGAAAGGGGCTCATGGTATTGAAAAAGGATAAACCTATATAAAGAGATGAAATTCATTATGCAAATCATGAGTGGTGGTGCAAGATGTCTGAGCTTGAATGAATACTTCTGCAAGTATATACGTATGGAAAGGGTAAAGGTTTGATAGTAGATACGAATCTATGAAGCATATGAAGAAATGATGAAGACGGAAAAACTAGATCGGGGGTATACTTATCTCGTTGTATTTGCTAGATACGTTTATGGAAAGGCTTAGATCTATGATGAGGCGAAACATCTAGCGAACATCGTACGAAGCAAAGGGTAGATCTGTTCGAATATCGATCTAATGAAGTATGCTTTGCACAGGCGATTGAAGATCTACGCTACTTCACCGCGGAGGAAGCGTATATATACGGCTTGACGAAACGCGTATGCGCAATAAAATATCTGGCCGGAGTATATGGTTTGTGTGGACGGAGACGCGTATACTCTGTGACATCGATAAAGAAATTCACTTGGCAAACTAGGAGTTGGTGAAGCAACCTATTAAAATATCGATCTATTCTGTTGTGTTTACGCTGTCCCCGGTCTGGTAGTATGTTATACAGTGATGTATGTTTGTGCTTAAAAGTTTGGAAAGGGTCCAGTCTGGAAATATGATGAAATGTGGCCTGAAAGTGGTGTTCTATTGAAGTTGTTGGATCCAGTGTGAAAATTGATGAAACGTGGTCCAAGGTGGTGCTGAGGGTTGTAGCCTTCAGTCAGGGGGTTGTAGCTCCCTTCCAGGTGAGGCTGGTAAACGAGATCGGGGGGTCGTAGCTCCCTTCCAGGAGAGGCTGGTAAACGAGTCAGGGGGTCGTAGCTCCCTTCCGGGAGAGGCTGGTAAACGAGCGCAGGTGGGTGCCTGCGTGCTGGTCAAGTCTGCGCCAGCACATATGTTGTAAGATGTTTTCTCTATAATAAAATATTGAAGGCTGAGCAACTGCAGCGGTGGTTTTCTCCCGACTTGGGTTTCCACCTAAAAATCCTGGTGTTCATGTGTGATGCTTGGTGTGATGGTTTATTCTGTTCTTACTGCACATGTTTACTGTTTATTGAACATCTGATGAATGAATAATGGAATGATACAAGCAAGAACTAATGACATAATTAGATCTCTGTGTATACGCGAGTTTTATGAAGGATATCCGCGTGTATACGCTAGTTGGCTTCAGACAAGTAGCGTATGGGTTTTAGAGCATGAAAAAGTAAAAAGTTTCGGTTGCCTGCATCTTTTGATTCACCCCCCCCCCCCCCCCTCTCAGTATTTTTCCCAACAATTGATATCAGAGCGGGTCCTTGTGGAGAAGCTTGATCGCTTAAAGGAGATCCGTCGCAATGGGAAGTCAAGAAGGAGTAATGTCTATAAAGCCACCTCTATTCAATGGAAGCAATCTGATATTCTGGAAGGTACGTACAAAAGCATATCTGCAAAGTCTTGGTGCAGATGTATGAGCAATCGTGGAAGAAGGTTATCAATACCCGGCAAGTATTCCTACTGATGCAGCAGAAAGGAAGAAGTATGAAACCAATGCCAAAGCAGTAAATGTCTTGCTAAGAAGCATGTCTGAATCAGAATTTTCTAAAGTGATGCAGCTACATTCAGCAAAAGAAATATGGGACAAAATCATTCTGAGCTATGAAGGAGACACAAAGGTAAAAAGTGCAAAACTTCAAACTCTTAGAATTGAATATGAAAATTTGAAGATGCATAGTGATGAGAGTGTTGCCAGTTTCTTTCTTCGTCTGGATGATATTGTAAATCGAATGAGAAATTTAGGTGAAACCATAACTGATACTACTCTGGTGGAAAAGGTCTTAAGATCCTTGACTTCTAAATTTGACTCTAAAGTTTCGGCTATTGAAGAAAGGCAAGATCTGCAAACTCTTTCTATTGTTCAATTGCATGGTATTCTGACTGCTTTTGAAATGAGACAAGGAGGTTCGTCCCAAATCAGAGAAGCTTCTTTTAAGGCATCTACAAAAGGAAAGGAAAAGGAAGTTTTCAAAGAATCCAACTATATATCCGATGAAGAAGAAGCGAATTTCGTGAGAAAGCTCCAACTAGGTATTGGAAGATTCAAAGGTAAGCTTCCCTTCAAATGTTTTGAATGTGGAAAAGTTGGTCACTATGCTGCTAAATGTCCTTATAGAGAAAATCATGGTAAAGGGAAACAATTTGAAAAGAGAAAGAGTTATTATGCAAAAGAAGATGATGATGAAGTGTCCAGTGAAGATGAAGAAGATTCTGACCAAGATCTGAAAGTGCTCGTGGCTAAAAAGCAAAAGAAGAAGGCTACTCGAAACAAGGAGATACCTCAGAAATCATGTATAGCAAAAATTGAAGAAGATGAATCTGATAGTGATTTGGGCCCTTGCAATCTTCTTTGTGCAAACAATAGTGAAGATAGTAAAGTTGTGGAAGCTCTCAAGACTAAAGTTGAAGAAATACAAAGTTCAACTGCTAAGAAAGAAGCTATTTACAAAGAGAGGACCTCTCAAATGAAAGATCAAATAGAAATGTTGAATGGACAGGTGGACAAGTATCAAAGGTTTCATACTTATGCATCCAATCGAATTAAAGATCTAGAAGCAGATCTTGGAAAATCAAGCAAGAAGAATGAAGGACTTGAAGCTGCAATCATCTCTCTGCAGGAAGATCTAGAAGCATCAAGTAAGAAAAATGAGGAACCTCTACAATCATTTGAAAAGGAAGGCCTTGAAGCAGAAATCATATCTCTCAAAGAATATCTGGAAAAATCAAATAAGAAGTATGAAGAGCTAGAACAAACATGTGAAGAAAACGAAAATTGGTTGAAAGAAGAGATTCTAAATCTGAAGGATCAAGTAGAAGAAGGAAGAAGAAAAGAAGAAAGCATGACAAAGCAATGTCAAGCCTTGGAGGTTGAGGTAAACATTATCAAAGGTAAATTAGAAGAAAAGGTTAAACTTTTGAAATTTCAAGATAGTACTAATATTTTGGACAATATTCTGAGTAATCAAAGGTCTCCTGCTATCAAACATGGTCTTGGTTTCCATGAAACTGTTAAAGGAGAATCTAGCTCACAAGGAAGTGCCAAAAATTCAGAGGATGTCAATGCAAAACCTGAAGTGTTGAAAGAGACAAAAGCTCAACCAACAATCATGAATTCTCAAAAGAATTCATTCAAGAATGTTGAATGTTTTAAATGTCATAATTATGGACATGTTGCAGCAAATTGCAGGAGCAGATCATTTCAGCCTCAAACAAACAGTTCCTACACAGAAAGGTACTCTGCTTTCTTCAAGGGATATTGTTTTTCATGTAACAAGTATGGACACAAAGCAGCTGATTGTAAAAGGAGGAAGAATAGAAATACTCATTATGATTCTTATGCTTATTTTTCTGGACACATGAGATGTTATTCTTGTAACAAGTATGGACATATAAGAAAGAAATGCAGGTCGAACAAATATGAGAAATTTCAGCACACAAATAGAAAACAAATCTGGAAGAAGATGGAGGGATGGAATAAGAAACAATCTAGAGAAGAAAAGGATGTTTTTGTTGATGCTCTAGAAAACAATGATTTTCTTGAAGAAAACACTCAATTCAAGATAAAGGACCGATCAGAAACGTAGGGAATTATGACCCTACTGCAGTCATCCGCTTCTGAAGCTGACTTTTCTTGTTGACTGCAGGAATGATGTGAGATACATTATGAGATCTATTAATGTATCGTCACAAGAGGAGCAATGCATGATGACTCTCATGGTTGATTTGATTATACTGGTTATGTTTACTTCTGACAGCGCATCTGATGTGGAAAGGACAGGTACAGGAGGTACAAGCTCTGGAAGAAATGAAGGAAGATGGAAATTTTCTATGCTTCACTTTCCATACGCAGGTTCCATTAACTAAAGTCGCGTATACACGCGAGTTCCAGAAGACGCAGTCGCGTATGCATTGATGATAAGAAAATTTATCTGATAGCTGAAGATCTGAAGCAGAAGTCCAGGGGGAGCATCAGTCTGACTGCTGATGATTGCACTGTTAGCATCATTCTAGTTATACTCATGATAATGAAATGATGCATGGGGTCTTGTGTTGAAGATTATGGATGAAGCCTGGTTGCTTTATGATGAAGAGCATTCATTGTTGAGATGAAAGTCTTATAGTTCAGAGATGAGGACAGATCATGCAAAGATTGTTGTTGATGACTTGCTGTTGAAGGTGTCTCAGATTGCACAAGTTAAGGAAGAAGCACTGGTTTAGGGGGAGTAGCAGGTTGAATTCTAATGGTTGCATTATTGGCAATATAATTGCTTATTCTTTGGTCTTGGTGATACTCATGATCAAATCATGATGGATTATTATGATGAGATTTTGAGCCCTGGTTGCTGATAAGTATCTTTGTGTGGATGAGTTGGATATCATTTGTTTCAGATCATGTAGAGTTTGGTTGCTATGGTTGAGATCTTTTGCCTACATATGTTACTTCATGTTACATCTTGAAGATCATGGTGTTTTTGGACCACATGGATGATTGCTTGACACATATCTGAAGATGCTGTTCTGGTATGATAATCTCTTTTGGAAAGAATGTATTGATGCTGCAAAGGATCCAAAGGCTTGGTTACTAATGGGCTTATGCTACAACCATTGGATGACGCTTGAAGACACAACTACACTATTCTGTTATATCTGTAGTCCAGGGAAGTAGTCAAATATCTCAGAAAGAAGCTGAACATTGTCTGTTCCTCATAGAGAATCAGATCTGCATAATTTTTAGAAGATGGCTTGGGATACGCGGGTTTCATGAAACACAGTCGCGTATGTACGCGAGTTCCTGCACATAAAACCGCGTATGTTTGGTTGCTGACAATTTTTTGGTTGGTTCAACATTCTTTAGCACAGCTACAGTGCTGTTTGGTATCTCTGATACTATTTGGTATCTCTGGTGGTGTTCCAGTTCTCATAATTCTGTTTCTAATGTTTTGATGAAGATGCCTTGATGATTTGTTGGTGGAAGTTTTCAGGATGCACAAACTAATGGGGAGCCTTAGTCTTTGGAAAGATTGCTTGGTTGCACAGATTCAGGGGGAGCATTAGCTTTGCTGAGTATAATGCAGTGTTGGCATTATGATGGTTCTAAAATATGTTCTCTTTCTTGAGGACTTTTTGGTATTGGTTATGAAAAGGTCTGGTGGAGACCCATGTTGTAAAATTGTAATATTCAGTCATGTAAGGACTTGTCAATTTTGTAAACCCACTTGGTTGGGTAGCTGAGTCAAATTTGTAAACCCACTTGGTTGGGTAGTTGAGTCTCATATGTAAATCCACTTGGTTGGATATTTGATGTAAGTATGAGTCTTTGGTGATAGGAAGAGTCATGTACTTTATTGAAAAATATGTTTGAAGATTCAGCATGATCTCAGGGGGAGCTTGGACACTTCAGCACATATCAGATCTGCAGAATGTTTCTTCCACATGAAGAAAAAAAAAAAAAGGGGGGGGTGAGTGCGTTGTTTTTGATCCGCCCTTTGCCCTTGATGTCAAAGGGGGAGAGTGACATGGTGTTTGAATGAAGAAAAGATAATGATGTCAAATATTTGGGAGAGTGACATATTTGGGAGAGTGACATGGTACCTATCTGCTGTGGTAACCAAACACCATCGTGGTTGCCATCAAGTCCAAAGGGGGAGATTGTTGGAAATATGATGCAGAGTGTTGTCCTTGATGGCAACCCACTAAATGAAGATGAAGACATGTGACAGTGGATATGTGTTTTCCTTGATGGCAATCCACCTGATGAAGTTATGCTTGACTTGATGGACTTAGTAAATGATGTAAATCTGATGTGAGATGATGTTTGTTGACAATATGATGCTAAGTGTTGTCTTTTAAAGGCAACCCACTTGATGAAGATGATGACAACTTCTTGATGAAGTTGTGCTTGCTAGAATATGTTCTTATGATGTATCTACAGTGTGTATAGAAGGCAATGAAGAAAGGAATTCAGAATGTGCTCAAAGTATGATGAAAAGAGTATGTCTCTTGGTATACGCGGATTGGCCTAGGGTAAGTCGCGTATACACGCGGAAAATAACGTGCCAAGTCGCGTATGGGCTAAAGCGCTCGAAAAGTGCAAAACCAAGGGTAACCACCATGGTATTGACCCATGGTATTGGGTAATGATCCGCCTAATTGACCCCGTCCAGGTAGTTTTGGGCTCATGGTATTGTTTTGGCCCATGGTATTGAAAAATGGGGCTCATGGTATTGAAAAGGGTAAACCTATATAAGGAGAAGAAATTCATTGTGCAAAGAAGAGGTGTGAGAGAAAGATGTCTGAGCTTGAATGAATACTTCTCTGGGAAGTATATCTGTATGGAAAGGGTAAAGGTTTGATGATAGATCTGAATCTATGAAGCACTTATGAAGAAATGATGAAGCGGGATCTTTAGATCTGTTGTATTTGCTAGATCTGTTTATGGAAGGCTTAGATCTATGATGAGGCGAGCATCTAGGCGAACATCTGTCTGAAGCAAAAGGGTAGATCTGAACTGAATATCTGATCTGATGAAGTGTGATGCTCTGTAATGATTGAAGATCTATACGCTACTTCGCCGCGGAGGAAGCGCGTATATACGCGGCTTCAGCGAAGAGAAAGCGCGTATGCACAATAAAATATACACTGAGGTATACGCTGGTTTGTGTGGACGGAAGCACGTATATACGCGACATCAGTAAAGGGAAAGCGCGTATGCAAACTAGGGTTGGCTGAAGCAAAGGGTATGAAATATCTGATCTGTTCTGCTGTGTTTCTGCTATCTGATCTGTGTTGATATGTATCTGTTGGTGATGTATGTTTGTGCTTAAAAGTATGGAAAGGGTCCAGTATGAAAATATGATGAAATGTGGCCTGCAAGTGTTGTTCTATTGAAGTTGTTGGATCCAGTGTGAAAATTAATGAAACGTGGTCCAAGGTGGTGCTGAGGGTTGTAGCCTTCAGTCAGGGGGTTGTAGCTCCCTTCCAGGTGAGGCTGGTAAACGAGATCGGGGGGTCGTAGCTCCCTTCCAGGAGAGGCTGGTAAACGAGTCAGGGGGTTGGAGCTCCCTTTCAGGAGAGGCTGGTAAACGAGCGCAGGTGGGTGCCTGCGTGCTGGTAGGAGTCTGCACCAGCACATATGTTGTAAGATGTTTTCTCTATAATAAAATATTGAAGGCTGAGCAACTGCAGCGGTGGTTTTCTACCGACTTGGGTTTCCACCTAAAAATCCTGGTGTTCATGTGTGATGTTTTGTGTGATGGTTTATTCTGCTTCACGTACATTTTACTTCTTTATTGAACATCTCGATGAATGAATAATGGAATGTGGATACAAGGCAAACTAATGAGATAATTAGATTCGTGTATACGCGGAGTTTTATGAAGGATATCCGCGTGTATACGCTAGTTATTTGAAAGTAGTCGTGAGGGTTTTAGAGCATGGAAAGTAAAAAGTTTCAATGTCTTAAATACTGATTCACCCCCCCCCGCCCCCTCTCAAAGATATCTCCAACAAATATTCCAAAAACCAGGAAGAACATAGACAACATTTAAGGATTGTGTTGGAAATGCTAAGAAAACACCAGTTGTATGCTAAGTTCAGCAAATGTGATTTCTTTAAAATATAAATCCAATACTTAGGCCATGGCATTTCAATATAAGGGATTGTTGTTGATCCAGAGAAAATCAAGACAATCATGGAGTGGCAAGTACTCCAAAATGTGGCAGATATTCGATCCTTTATGGAATTAGATGGGTATAACTGGAGATTCATTGAGGGATTTTCCAGAATTTCTTTTCCCATGACCTCTTTGTAGAGAGAAGGAAAAGTCTTTAAATGGACTGTTGAGTGTCAAAACAGCTTTAAGAATTTGAAGTAGATTTTGACCACTGCACTAGTATTGAGGGTAGCTGACCGCAACAAAGAATTTGAAGTTTGTATAGATGGTAGTAAAGGAGGTTTTGTGCTAGTTCTATCTCAGGAAGGAAAAGTAGTGGCTTATGAGTCAAGAAATATGAAGGATCATGAACAAAGATATTCAGCCTATGATCTGGAGTTAACAACAGTAGTACATATCCTTCGGGTATGGAGACACTACTTGCTGGGGAAAATTTTGTGTTAAAAACATATCATAGCAGCTTGACTAGTTATTTCAAGCAAGTTGATTTTAAACTCTAGACAGGCAATATGGAATGCCTTTCTAAGTGAGTTTGATATGGACATCTAGCACATGAAAGGTAAGGAAAACCGGGTGGCTGATGCTTTAAGTAGGAAGCTGCATTGTGTTTATGAGCTTTATTACAATCAGCTTGAAAGTAAATTCTTAGATCAAGTAAAAAAAGAAGTACAAAAAGATCCGGAATATAAATTTTTATGGCGGCAAATGGAAGAGACCAGAAAGCAAGGAGGCACTTCTGAGTATGGAGTAAATAATGATCAGATGCTCACTTTTAGAGGAAAGGTGTATGTACCAAACCGTGTAGACCTAATGGAGCTGATAATGAATGAATACCATCGTAGTAATTATGTAGGTCACCTAGGATACCAGAAAATGTTGACAGCTATTAGAAAGGTATATTTATGGCCTCGTATGCATAAAAATATTGTTGAGTATTTAAATAAATGTTTGGAGTGTCAGCAAGTGAAGGTGGAGCATCAACATCCCACAGGATTGTTGCAGCCCATACCGGTACCTAAATGGAAGTGGGAGGTCATATCCCTGGACTTCATTAGAGGTTTATCGCGGTCAAAAAGGAAAAATGACTCCATCATGGTGGTAGTGGAAATATTGAGTAAATCTGCACATTTTATACCTATGCAACCTACTTACAGGACTGTACATATAGTAGACATTTTCATGAGAGAAATTTTCAGGCTGCATGGTATTCCAAAGACGGTTATCTCAAACAGGGATGTTAAGTTTACATCAGTGTTTTGGAAGACTCCATTTATAGGTCTAGGGACCCAAATCAACTTTAGTACAACTTATCATCCCCAGACAAATGGTCAAACAAAGCGAGTAAACCAAGTGTTGTAAGACATGTTGTGTATGTATGTGATGCAGCAGCCAACCAAATGGGAAGACTATTTTCATCTTGTTGAATTTGCTTACAACAATGGTTATCAAGAGTCCCTTAAGATGAGTCCTTTTGAGGCCTTGTATGGGAGGCAATGTCGCACACCCATAAATTGGAGCAGCCCCGAAGCAAAATTAATGTTAGGACCAGATATGCTGGCTGAAATCGAATCAGAAGTAAAGAAGAGAAGACAAAATTTAAAGGCTGCACAAGATCAGCAGAAGATCTATGCAGATAAAAAGAGGTCTTATCGGGAATTCGAAGTGGGAGATCATGTGTATGTGAGGATGAAACCCAAGAGGAGTACCTTACAGTGGACCTCTTGTGCCAAGTTGG
Organism: Pinus albicaulis; assembly: GCA_034641835.2. Lineage (NCBI taxonomy): Eukaryota > Viridiplantae > Streptophyta > Pinopsida > Pinales > Pinaceae > Pinus > Pinus albicaulis. The sequence goes on from CM076569.1 coordinate 572,389,331, forward strand.
CTTCCAAGTTCTGTGGACCCTTCAAAATTTTGGAAAGGATAGGCCTTGTGGCCTATCGGTTGGCTTTACCCAGTGACATTTGGGTACACAATGTGTTTCATCTGTCCCTGTTGAAGTGTTATGTGCATGATTCGAAGCACGTAATTCATTAGCAGAATATACAGGTAGGATAGAATTAAAAATCCTAACGTAAAATATGATTTATTTATGAGAATTTGACAAGGAACTTTGTTGTTTGCAGGTAGAGCCGGACGACTAGTTTTTGGTTGAGCCACAACACATACTTGACCGAAGGGAAATTATGCTCCAGAAGCGAATGATACCTAGGTTAAAGTGTAGTGGAAGCACTTTGGCCTAGATGAGGCTACTTGGGAGGATGAAATATTTGTCTGTGAGGCTTATCCAGCACTCTTCTCAGAGCTAAAGTGAAACACCGAGGATGGTGTTACTTCCAGGGGGAAGTTGTGACAGCTGCATTTACTGATAACTAGCTGTTAACTAGTTAAATGAATTTTAATATTGTTTAAGGAAAAAAATATTGAGAAAATTAATATTTTGCTGGAAAATTTATTTTCTTTCTTTTTTAATTATGAATAATAAAATTAGTTATGGAAAGTAAAATTGAAAAGGCTGATGGTAAATGTTTCCAAGAATATAAAAGATGGTTGGACAGTTTGAACAGTTACCTACTCCTCTAAGGATAAGAGACTCATCAGTGAGGAATAGGGGTTATGTTCATGGGTGAAGGAAGAGTGAAGATTTTTCCTGAGCTGGTAGAGACCAGTCGAAAACACGTAGTAAATTCCTGAAGATTTCTGGCACTGACTCGACTTGGAGTCCTAAGGTCACAACAGAAAATCTACTGTCAACCCGTACCTTTTCAGGTGTGGAGGACACGGGCAAGAAGAGGACGTAATAGCCTCTCTTGAAGGTTGGGTGGACACCAACAACTAGCTACGTTTTCTAGATAAGTGATTGTATAATTTATTATTATTTAGACAATGACTATCTATTTTATCTATTAATCGACAGGCGAATATTACTAAGATTTATATACAGAAAACATGTTATTTAATTTTAGGAGAATGGTTATCATTTTCTTGGAATCTGTCTTACATTGGAAAAATAGTAAGATAATGTAAATACTTAACTCAGAAAATAGTTACAGGGTTATGTATATTACTACTGTATATTTTATAAATCTGTGTATGTTACAGATTTTCTAAGGGTATTTTTTTTGAAAAAAATATATATAGTAGATTTATTATCAATAAGTCGGATAAACAAGTATACTATAGCTTTATACAGGATTTAATATTTTTTCTGTATGGTTTTCAAAGAAGAATAGTTTTTTAAATGAAGTCTATGTAAAAACAAATTGTGTTAATATTTTATATGAAAACCAGAATTATCAAGAAGTTATGTGGGATGAGCCGTTGGTACTGGGTACAGGGTAAAACCCCGAACCGATATGCATCGCTTTCCCCTAATATCTTTATACTCGGACTAAAGAATAGGTGGTCCAGTCACCAAGAAAACCCTAATAAATTTATAACTAGTGGATTGTTCTAGTAAATTTTAAAAGAATGAAAGTAAATGCTAGAAAATAGATTAAATAACAGACAAGCACAGTTTATCCTAAAACTAAGTTTACACTCAAATATTGAGCGAATAAACATGAAAAATATGCATGAACAGGGATATAATTTAAATGTGGGAAAATATTGACAAGGAAATAAACCATTCTTAAATGACAGACCACCCATCTGCAAAGAGAAATAGCAATAAGATACATAGTCTATATAAGAAGACTTGAAAATGACGAATTCTAACTACAGTAGCTACCTCAATTTGGAGTAAGATAAGTACAGAGTTTATGTACAAGAGAAACATAAGCATAAGCTTGATATAAAACAATATTCACATGAAAATATCTCGGAACAAAGTTTATGCGCAAAAATCCAACCAGGGTCTAAATGCCTGGCTAGAAGAATTGTTACTGTCATTACAGTAAAAATGAACTGTTTTGAAATATATAAATTATAATTCCAAAATAAATAATTACAGGTTGTCAATTAAATCCTTAAAATTCACACGGGATGAAAGACCTAGGTTAAGAGGAAAAATCCTTCAGTGCACCTGTAAGGAGAAGTAATTGCATTAGCAAGAAGCCGGAGAAGGCCCTGGAAACGACATGAAAATCTTGGGTGTGGAAGACTCTACCACCAAGGTTGAGAATAATTCCCTGCAAGTATCAAAGCAACAAAGCGGATACCATGAGGAAGTGTAAGTGCTAAATATTTAACTATAAAACCAAATAAGGAAATAAAATGTACGAAGGTGAATCAGTGAGAGGTTAACTTGGAAAAGAGGTTCCCTCGTTCCTCCAGATCAATAAATTGAATGAAATAATAACAAAGCAGAACAAAGAACCCAATAAATTAACGACAGAGAAAAATAGTCCCCAATTACAGCGAAAAAAAACTGAAGAATACTATTAACGAAATTGGGAATGGGATTAATTCTATACCTGATTGTGCATTTGGGAAGCACACAAAAAATCGAAGAGAAGGCCTTGTTATGTTGAATACCAATACCACAGAGATTCATCATTATTTTCCACATAACTTTATCCATCGTGCAGTATCACCACCGGGTGTTACAACCTCACCACACTTGTAAAAACAAGTTGAAATTCATAATTGTGTCTGTGGTAACAAACCCCAAGGCATGGGCAGAAAAGCTTGTTGTTCACTTAGGAACTTAACCACAGAGCTGAAGGAGCTTCTCGACAGAGACAAAGAATGAAAATGCTAAAGGTATTAGGGTTGGCGTGATTAATCCGGATGTTTCCCACTGGAAATGTGGAGCATTGATCCATAAATAGATCGATGGTGCAGATCAAGAAAAGTACCATTGAAACCCGTGCAACATAACTTTGGATCTTACAGCTATCGAGAAGGAGTAAATGCCAAGTACCGCTCGCTTTAAATTTCCACGCTATGCCAGCTATAACGCCGATGGAACCAAGGATTCGGTTCATGCATTTGGTCAAATATCAATATAATGGTAGGTATGGCGCTAGAGATAAACAATTATAAAGAAACATTAAAACAAGACTTGACCTTATAACATCACATGTGATATGTCATGTTGAATTATGGTAAAAAGATTGGGTTCGTAAAGTTAGATGTAATATTATAATAAAATTAAGGTTAGATCATTTGGTTAATCATTAGTTTAGAGAATGTAACTATGTGATGATATATCTTAAGTAATGTTGTGACATTTTAAAAGATGCATCTACTTAAGGTATTTATCTTTATGGGGTAAGTAAATTTTTGTTTTGGTGTATATGTTACATTTCCATAAAAAATAAAAAATTTAAATAAAGTCACAATTTAATGATATAGGATTTTGTTATACCATAAAAGAAGATAACTCATAAGAGTTTGTTTTTTTGGAGTGTGAAAGGAAATACATTTCCCTCTTCCATAATTCCACAATTGAGTAACGATTTCATAATTCCAATGATTTCGTAAACAACCAAAGTATATATCAATTGTAATTTTTTGAATTTATTCATTAATTATTAATTTTAACTATACAAAAAATATATATATATTTTAAGAATTATACCATGTAAAATACTTTTGTTCCAGCTTCCGTGGATGCATAAATAATCTCTAGACAAATTTAAAAACATAAAACACAAATTTGTGATAAAAAAATGTATTATTTTTGTTTTAAAATTGTGAAAAGTTTTAATGTTAATTTCATTTTCTATTATATTGATATTCTTTTAAAAGACGAGTCACTTGTAATTTGTAAAAAATCATTTGGCTTAAACTTCTATTCCTCGAAAATGTTCTTAATTCATAGAATATTAACTTGTACTTTAATTTAAAGTTCAAATTTTTAAGTTAAAATTTAATTGAATTTTATTATTTATAATAATAATAGTTTAAATTAATATTATTTTTAAAATTTATATATTTTATATGGTGAAATATATTATAATTGGATTTTGTGAATAAATTAAACATTTATCAATAATCACTATTGCTAATTTATTAATTTAATGTTATTATGAACAAAATTAGCACCACCTAAAATAATGCATGATTTTAAATAACGAAGTCATGTATTTTTAAAAATATTAACTCTTTTCGCTACCCAAGACTCCAAAAAGTTTCAGTAGGGTAGAAACGTCAACCAAGTCTCATACAACTGGAGACTAAACAAAATTCTTCAGAGAATTAAACTCCACATCGACCTTGCCAAAGGTGTCACCTTCCACGCGGTCAGACACACGGCTAACCAACTGGCCGACTTGCTGGAAAACGTTGGTGTTAATGGTAATACTCGTCTCCTATCGAATTTGTGGGACGCCTTCGATTTGCCAGACATCAGAAAAGAATGCTCTTGCATCAGGGACAATGAAATGTCGGCTGAAGTACAACCCATCCCCTCGGAATCACTACTCCTCCCCCACGGAAATTATGATCCAAACCTCTCGCACCCTCACTACCCTCCATCCGTATGAGCATGCCTACAGATACATCTCTGTCAGAAGTCTGAATGACCACTCCAACTGTAGAATTTATTTCCCATAGATGAAATCCAGCCCAGGTTTCCTATCTACCCACCACACCTCCTGTCTCGCATTTCTCTCTTCAGTCTATATTAACCACACCCTCCCATACTATGGCTCATTCCATTTTTAGGCTTCTGCATCCTTGTCTCCAATTTCCCCAATTTCCCTCTTATCCTTGTCTCTCCTCATGCCCAGCTACCCCGGCCTCCCATTGCAGTCTGCTACTCTAGCTCTGCTCCCACTGATCAACAACTCTCTTATGGCCCCCCACAAAGCCAATGCCCCTCTCCCTACCCATGGTGGATCAGACCACCCCCACTTGGACCCCGGTAACACCAGCGGACGCTGCTGCCAGAAATGCGGAGTTGGATTTCACTGTAGCCACTAGTAAGGATATGAAGAATCATATCGAGGAAATTGAAGAAAAAGTCAGGACAGTCTGCATAAAAAATCCAATAGGGACAATAGATGAAGCTTTTAGATGGATTCCCAACCCTGGCCTCACTAGAGCGAGGGAAAAATTATTCAGTTGGGCCATCGAACTCCACTAGCAAACTAAGACCATGATTGCCATGGCATTGTGAGAAAAAAAAGACCACAACAACATCCTGGAATGGAAAATTGACTTCGTCACTGAAAAATTTGTAATGTACATTGGCGAGGTGTACCATCGTCAGTTCATTAATAAAAGCTCCCCTCAGTACGCTCTCCTCAAGTGTCGGACTGCTACATGCCAACTCAACCCTGTCACCAAATCTGAGGGTGTTTGTCCTTCTGCTCCTCAAACTTTCTCTGTGAAAGTCAACCCTAGTGGCACTGGATCCTCTTCCAGTAGAAAGCAGCAATATGGCTTTGACGATGGCAACACTCTGGAGCCATATCAATGTCGATGACTTCCTGATGGATGACGTGGCCTAACCTTGCTCCCTAAGCTCCTTGTTCTCCAAGTTTTGCGACTGCAATCTCAAAATTTTCAGTTTTACTTCATCAGTGAGGCCGAAAGGCCTTTTTTCTTAGATTAACTACCCCTATTTTGGTCACTGCTCCAACCCCTTTGTATCTTTCCTTGTAATTCCTTTCCGAGAGGGCGAAAATACTGTCCAAAGTGACGAATGTAACGAATGTAACAAGACAATAATCTTTAATTTTGTCTGGCACTGATACCAATGTAACTATCTGGTTTTTATATGAATGTAAATAGATCTATCTTATTTACAAAAAAATTAATAATATTAACTCTTCATCTTAGAAATAAAGTGACAAAAAACATTTACATTGATAGTAAAATGAAATATCAAGTCAACTTGATAATAAACATTAAGAAGCATCAAAATGTTTATATCATAATATATTTCATATTACTAAAAAATAAATTAAAAAATAAAAATTTTATAAATTTATCTTTAATTATTATTATTATTATTATTAATTATAAAAAAAATGAATGCATGAGTTAACCATATATACATTTCAAATTTCATGTAAAAATATTTTTAGCTATACAATTTATAGGATGAAGATTTTTTTATCTACAAATAGAATTTGTTACTATATAATGGGCCAATTCTATGGATTTTCAATATCACATGACAAAAAACTCTAAATAATTTCATTATATATATATATATATATATATATTAAAAAAGAAAAAATGAATAATATGATTGTAACATATTTTAAGGCTTATAACATTTATATATTAACACGTGATATATCCAACATGGGCATCATAGTCAACAATAATTAACATGACTACCATAGTCAACCATACTTATCTAGGGACTCATGATCTATCTATAAGTGACCTAGTTTGAACTATAGTGGATGACCATGGTTGACCATGAAGGCTTATAATTGACAGTTAGGAATAAAAAGATTTATCATGGGGTTAATAAAATTAACCCTAAGGTTTAATATATTAAACATAGGGTTTATAATCTTAGTGTTTATAATAACAATATTAAGTTTTATTATATAGGGTTCTATAACTTTAGGATCCTGTATTAAGATTTAATATTGTAACATTGGGTTTATAATATTAATCACATGTTAATCATGATATGGGTTTAATATTATGACATTAGAATGGTACAAAATTCTATCCAATGTTTCATTGTGGAAAACATTGTATCAATATGACAATCAATCTCACAATCATTGTGCCAATATTACATTGCATTACAATTGATTCAATGTCACATTGTTACATTACAAAAAATGAGTTAAATATTAGGTTTATAATATTAGGGATTTTTAATATTATGTTTTTAATATTGTACTAGGGTTTAATATTATTCCCATGGGTTTATAACCCAATGGGTTTATTGGATGATCATGGTTGACCATGGAGGCTTATAATTGATGTATCGGGATAACACTGTTTATCGTGGAGTTAATAATATTAATCCTAGGGTTTATAATATTAGGGTTTAATATATTAAACTTAGGGTTTATAACAATAATCTTAGGGTTTATTATATTGGGTTTTATAACTTGAGGGTCTTGTATTAAGGTTTAATATTCTAACAATGGGTTTATAATATTAATCATAGGATTGAATATTAATCACATGTTAATCATGATATGGCTTTAATATTGTGACATTGGAAATAATATTATTAATTAATAATATTAATAATATTAATAATATATTTAATATAATTAATAATATTAATATTGTTAATGGTTAATATTAATAATAATAATAATAATTAATAATTAATAATAATTAAAAATATATAATTTATAAATAATTAATATTAGTAATAATCATTAATTAATTATTAATTATAATTAATAATTAATTAATTAATCCATCATTAATTAATTGAACCTATGGTTAACAATGGTCAACCATGGTCAATCATAATAATTAATAATTAGTCATAATCAATTAATTAATCGTCAATCATGATCAACCATGGTCAACCATCATCCCCCTTGGTCAAACATGGTCAATTATGGTAAGCCATGGTCCAATGTTACATTGTGACAAATATTGTCTCAATATGAAAATCTACCATGGTGAACCACGATCAAGTATTGTTCAAATTTACATTATGACAAAGATTGTCTCAACATGAATATCAACCATGGTCAACCATGTTTTTTTTAGGGTTTATAATATTTATTTGAGGGTTTATATACCTTGGTTTTATAATATTAATCACTTAGGTTTAATATTATTCCCTTCGGGTTTTAGTATTAACCCCTTGGGTTTATTATTTTGTTGGGTTTACAGTATCAATCCCTTGGGTTTATTAATCGAAGAGTTCATATTTCTATGGTGTAATATTATTTATAGGGTTTATAATATTAATCCTTGGGTTTAGAATCACGGTCAACCTTGGTCAATCATTTTCCAACGTCACATTGTGACAAAGATTGTTTCAATATGAAAATGAACAATTGTCAACCATCGTCAACCATCGTCAACAATGGTCAACAATGGAAAACCATTTTCAACCATTGTCGACCATGGTCAATCATGGTTAACCATCATCCAATGTCACATTATGACAAAGGTTGTCTCAATATGAAAATTAACCATGGTAAACCATGGTCCAATGTTGCATTGTGACAAATAATGTATCAATATGAAAATCGACCATGGTTTAATATTATTCCCTTAGGTTTATAATCCCTTGGGATTTTAGTATTAACCCCTTGGGCTTATTATTCCCTTGGGTTTATTAATATAAAGGTTCATATACCTAGGGCATAACATTATTCATAGGTTTTATAATATTCATCCTTGGGTTTAATATAAATATGTTGGGTTTATAATCATGGTAAAAAATGGTCAACCATTGTCCAATGTCACATTGTGACAAAGATTGTCTCAATATAAAAATCAACCATGATAAACCATATTCAACCATGTTTTTTTACAGTTTATAATATTTATCTTAGGGTTTATTTACCTTGGGTTTATAGTATCAATCCCTTAGTTTAATATTATTCACTTGGGTTTATAATCCCTTAGGATTTTAGTATTAACCCCTTGGTTTTATTATTCCATTGGGTTTATAATATCAATCCCTTGGGTTTATTAATCTAAGGGTTCATATACCTAGGGTATAATATTATTCATATGGTTGATAATATTGATCATTGGGTTTAATATAAATCTGTTAGGTTTATAATCATGGTCAGCAATGGTCAACCATTTTCCAACATCACATTGTCACAAAGATTGTCTCAATATGAAAATCTACCATTTTCAACCATCGTAACCCATCATCAACAGTGGAAAACCATTTTCAATCGTCGTCAACCATGGCCAATCATGGTTAACCATGGTCTAATGTCATATTGTGACAAATATTGTCTCAATATGAAAATCAACCATGGTCAACCATGGTTAAATGTCACATTGTGACAAATATGGTCTCAATATGAAAATAAACCTTGGTAAACCATGTTTATTTTAGGGTTTATAATATTTATCTTATAGTTTATATGCCTTGGGAATATAATATTAATCCCTTGGGGTTTTAGTATTATTCCTAGGGTTGATAATATTAATCCTTGGGATTAATATAAATATTATTGGTTTATAATCATGGTCAACAATGATCAACCATCTTCCAATGTAATAATGTTAGAAATATTGTATCAATATGAAAATCAACCATTTTAAACCATCGTAACCCATCAAAAAAAATGTAGAACCATTGTCAATCGTCATCAACCATGGTCCAATTTCACATTGTGACAAATATTATCTCAATATGAAAATCGACCATGGTCTAACCTCGCATTGTGACAAATATGGTCTCAATATGAAAATAAACCATGATAAACCATGGTCAACCATGTTTATTTTAGAATTTATAATATTTATCTTAGGGTTTATATACCTTGGGTTTATAATGTTAATTCCTTGGGGTTTTAATATTAACCCCTTCGGTTTATTATTCCCTTGGTTTTATAATGTTAATCCCTTGGGGTTTTAGTATTGACCCCTTTGGTTTATTATTCCCTTGGGTTTATAATATAAATCCCTTAGGTTTATTAATCTAGGGGTTAATATAAATCCCTTGGGCTTAAAATCAATCATGGCCAACCATTGTCAACCATGGTCGACAATGGTAAACCATTGGGTTTATTACCAAGGTTTATAATATTAATCCTTGGGTTTAATATAAATCCCTTTGGTTTATAACAATGATCAACCTTGGTCAATCACGGTCCAACATCACATCGTGAAAAATATTGTCTCAATATGAAAATGAACCATTGTCAATCATCATCAACCATGGGAAATAACGGAAAAAAATTGTTAACCATCATCGGCCATGGTCAATAATGGTTAACCGTCTGAATATACAAATCAACCATGGACAACCATGGTCCAATGTTGCATTGTGAAAAATATTGTCTTAATATGAAAATCAACCATGGTACACCATAGTCAAGCATTTTTATTTTAGGGTTTATAATATTTATCTTAGGCTTTATTTACCTTGGATTTATAATATTAATCCCTTGAGTTTATAATCCATATGATTTTAGTGTTAACCCATTGGGTTTATTATTCCCTTGGGTTTATAATGTTAATCCATTATGTTTATTAATCTAAGGGTTCATATACCTAGGGTATAATATTATTCATATGGTTTATAATATTAATCCTTGGATTTAATATATATATACGTTGGGTTTATAATCATGGTAAACAATGGTAAACCATTGTCCAATATCAGATTATGACAAAGATTGTCTCAATATGAAAATAAACCATTTTAAACCATTGTAACCCATCATAAAAATGGTAAACCATTATCAACCATCATCGATCATGGTCAACCATGGTCTAATGTCACATTGTGACAACGATTGTATCAATATGAAAATAAACCATGGTCAACCATGATATAACGTCGTATTATGACAAAGATGGCCTAAATATGAAAATCAACCATGGTCAACCATTGTCAACCATGGTCAACAATGGTAAACCATTGGGTTTATTCATAAGGCTTATAATATTAATCTTTGGGTTTAATATAAATCCCTTGGGTTTATAATCATGGTCAAACTTGGTCAATCATGGTCCAACGTTACATTGTGACAAATATTGTCTCAATATGAAAATTAACCATTCTCAACCATCGTCAACCATTATCAACAATGGTAAACCATTATCAACAATCGTAAACTAGTGTTAATCGTCATCAACCATGTTCAATCATGGTTAACCATCATCGAATGTAACATTATGACAAATATTGTATCAATATGAAAATCAACCATGGTCAAATGTCTCATTGTGACAAATATTGTCTCAATATGAAAATCAACCTTGGTAAACCATAGTCAACCATGTTTATTTTAGGGTTTATAATATTTATGTTAGGGTTTAATTATCTTGGGTTTATAATGCCTTGGGATTTTAGTATTAACCCCTTGGTTTTATAATATCAATCCCTTGGGTTTATTAATATAAGGGATTATATACATAGGGTATAATATTATTCACAGGTTGTATAATATCAATCCTTGGCTATAATATAAATCTTTTTGGTTTATAATCATGTTAAACAATGGTCATCCATCTAAAAAATGGAAAACATGAAGAATGATCTAAAAGAAAACATGGAAGGTTTGACAAAGTTGATACAAGAAATGTTTCCTAATGGCGGAAATATAGTAGTTGAAACTCATGATGAGAAAAAAATAAATGTTAATCATGATTTCATAAAATCTCATGTTGGATGGAAGACCCACCATATTCCTAAGATCGATATGAGGAAGTTTGATGGAAAGGATCCCGTAACATGGATACTACAGATGGAGCAATATTTTGATCTCAATAATGTGAAAAACACACAAAAGTTACGCATTGCAACTTTATATTTAGAAAAAAATACATTTGTATGGTATTGATGGCTTTGTTACCTTAAAACAATTATCACTTGGTCAATTTTTATAGAGGAAATGATAGCACATTATGAGGATACAAAGAGCAACACCTTTTTTAGCCAATTGATAAATATCAAACAAAAGGATTCAGTGGTGGAGCACATTGAGGACTTCCAAAAATTGAATATGATATTCCAGAGGAACACAGGATTGATGTTCGCAGACTTAATGACCAGATGGGTGTCATGTTTGAGGTACCTGATTTATTGAGAAGGAATTCAGGGTTGGCAAGAAACATAAATTATGGTGGATAGAAGCCATCACTGCTAGGTAGTAAGATGGAAATGCTGCCCTCTATATTGGATGTTTGCAGAGTTGGAAACATAACAATGGAAGAAAAGAGAAAAGCACAGATAGAAATCACTAGTATCATAAAATGAGAAGAAATATTGCATAGATTATGAAGAGAAGGGTGAAAATAATAAGGAAAATCTCAAAAAGAAGAGGGAGCATAAACTAACACTAGAAGAGAAAGAAAATGATCAGCATAATTATATAAGCTGCATTGGTAGGAATTACCACTCCTCAAACTCTCAAGATAGAAGGACATATCAAGAAGAAAAAGGTAATACTGTTGATTGATTTGGGTAGTACCAATAATTTTATTCATTGTAAGGTAACCAAGAAATTGAATCGTTTCCTATACCCAACACTATAATGTAAAGTGATTGTTGCAAATGGAGGAACTATAAATTGCTCTAGAAAATGCCATAATATCAAGCTAAACATGGGGGAATATGTATTGAATAGTCCAATTCTTTCCATTCCAATGGGAGGTGCTGATGTTGTACTAGGAGTACAATGGTTACAATCTTAAGGGAAAAATAATAACAATATGGGGGCTATAGGGGTAAAAAAATAACAATAAGGGGGCTACAATAACAACAATAAAGGGATACACTAGTATTATAGGGACCTAACATGCCCCTCTCCTTCAAAAAAGTGTTGCCCTCAATGCATGATTAATTCTCAATGCTTCTGTATAAAATTCTCATCCTCCCATGTGGAATCTTCAATGAGTAAGTTCTTCCACTTGCTAGGATACTCTAAAATTTATCGATTTGGTAGTTGTCAAATTCTTGTTTCTGTGACTGATTTAGAACTTCTTTCGCTACGATGTTGATCTTCCTGTTGTTTCATTTGATTCTACACCAAATTTAGGTTATCCTTTGAGAGTTGGAGAACTTGTTTTTGATGCTCGATGTGATCTTCCACTACTTTATCATCCATATTAGTTCTCATTTGATCCTTAAAACCGTCCAACTTAGCCTCCATTTTTTCTTTTAAACCATCTATGTCATCCTTTATTACTCTTTGTAAGATCGAAATTTGTTGCACTTGGTACTATAATTTTGATATCTCATACTTCAATTCTTCCTCTTCATACATCATAGTATAGGTTTTAGAGGGCTTAATAAGCATGGAATTATTTTTGGGAGGCATTATAGAACCCAATACTGATAAAAATGCTTCAATATTCCCTTGGAATCACTTCACACTACTTTTTCAAAGAAACGTTATGCAATTTTAAAAAACAAATACACACCTTTTTATTTCTTTTTAGGAGGTTGATATTAAACTTGAATTATCTCTGTGATTTCGGATCTTAAATATCTAAAGTTCAGTTTTGTAGTATCCCTCTTAATCTTCTTTCTATTGCCACCAGTATAACCTGATTTGGATGCTTCAAGGCAAAGTTATACCCAATATCCCACAATTTCCTAATTATGGATTGGTTCAATAGAGAGAGTTTGTACGATGTGCCCTCCTTCAACTCTGAAATTGATACAAAGGAAACTACAGTCCGTGCGATTTTAGACACTTTTTACAGAATTCAAATACGATGCTCAGAGACAGAGTTATGATGATTTTACGAAGGTCACCTTTTTAGATGGAATTCGGGAGCCTACAAAAACCATAACTTCCATAGACCATATCTCATAAAATTTTACGAACTAGTATCTGCAATTTTTACACAAAGTTCCTCAGGATTTCAGCTTCGCGTGATAAAAATTTAAGCTTCTGAACCTTTGTATAAAAAATGTTATAGAAAAAATGCCACGATGGCATTTTTGGAGCAGCGAAACACTAGAATCCAAAGCTCTGATACCAAATATTATGAAACCAACTCCAAAAATAGAAGAAAAGAGAGATCAATTCTTTATAAATAAGCCACTTCCAGGGGGGAAACCTCCTTTACATTACATAAATTAAAAATTCTTGGATGATACAAATGACACAACCTCCTTTCTATATATAGGAGTCTATGGGGTCACAATATAATCCTAGCCGACCTAAAAATAATAATGTAAGGGCACAACAATAACAATATGGGGGCTACATGGGCAAAACAATAACAATAATGGGGCTACAATAACAACAATAAGGGGATACACTAGTATTATAGAACCTAAAAATTCCCTTGGTTTTATAATACCAATCCCTTTGGTTTATTAATATAAGGGTTTATATACCTAGGGTATAATATTATTCATAGGGTTTATAATATCAATCCTTGGGTGTAATATAAATCTGTTTGGTTTATAATCATGGTTAACAATGGTCATCCATTTTTCAATGTCACATTGTGACAAATATTTTCTCAATATGAAAATCAACCATTTTCAACCATTGTAACCCATCATCAACAATGGTAAAACATTGTACACAATGGTAAACCATTTTCAACTATCGTTGACCATGGTCAATCATGGTCAACCATGGTCTAATGCCACATTATGACAAAGATTGTTTAAATATGAAAATAAAGCATGTTTAACCATGGTCAACCATGGTCCAACATTGCATTGTGACAAAGATTGTCTCAATATGAAAAACAACCATGGTAAACCACAATTAACCATGTTTATTTTAGGGTTTATAATATTTATCATAGGGTTTATATACTTTGTGTTTATAATATTAATCCTTCAGATTTAATATTATTCGCTTGGTTTTATAATATTAGTCCCTTGGGGTTTATTAATTTAAGGGTTGATATCCTGAAAAAGATTGTCTTAATATGAAAATCATCCATGGGAAATTGTTGTCAACAATGATAAACCATTGTCAGTTGTCGTCAACCATGGTCAATCATGGTAAACCATGGTCCATTTTTACATTTGTCTAAAATTTTGTTGAGCGTTGTATTGTGACAAACATTGTCTCAATGTGATAATCAAACAAATAATGATTATTGCAATGTGACATTTCGTTGCTATTTATTCAATGTTGTATTGACATTAAAAACATCGATTTGATATTATGGTTTCTAAAATTATTTTTCTAATATTGTGTTTAATCTTAGTTTAATAATTTTAGAGTTTAATATTAGGATTATAATATTAGGGTTTTTAATAAACTTTAATATTAATCCTAGGATTTGTACTATTAATCATATTATTTACTCTTAGGTTTATTAATCCCGTAGTTTTATAATACTAATACCTTGGGTTTATTAATCCATTAGGTTTATAATATTAATAATATCTTAGGTTTATTAATCCCTTGAGTTTATTAATTGCTTTGGTTTAGGATCACTTGGTTTTATAATATTAATAATCCCTTTGGTTGACTAATCGTTTAAGTTTATAATACTAATAATCCCTTCGTTTAATAATATTAATAATCCCTTGGGTTTATAATATTAATCTCAAGAGTTTACAATATTAATCCTTTGTGTTTTTAATATTAATTCCCTGGGTTTATAACATTAATCCTTTGGTTTATTAATTCCTCGGACCTATAATATTAATAATCCTTTATATTTATAATATTAATTAAAAGGGTTCATTATATTAATACCTTGGGTTTTTAATATTAATCCCTTTGGTTTATATATATGTGTGTGTGTGCGTGTGTGTTTCATATATGTTCTATATATCGTTAATAATAACCAAATTTATTAATAGTACTTATTTATCTCTTACCATTATGTTCTTGTCAATAATATATATATATAGTTATTAATAATTATATACAATTAGTTTTTAATTAACAAGGTATGCATAATCATTATTAATGTGGTTAATATAATCCGATTAGTGTATATCAACCACGTTGGTAAATGTGGTTCCGCTAGTTATTAATAATTATTAGGTCGTTGGTAGGGGTTTAACCTCCATGGAATATTCTAAAATATTCTTAGTAGTCACAAATGAAAGGTTGAGATTTATTTCCAAAATGGTTATGTCTTTTCAAGTAAAAATAAGGTCATGCATTATATATAATAATTTATTGTTTTTTTGGACATATGGTATGCATAAGTCATAGTATTGTAAAAGAACATATTTATTTGTTAAGAATCTCCATGATAAAGTGGAAATCAATCTCTATGGTTAAGATTAATGTTACAGGTTTTCCTAAATGCATATATTTCTAACTCTTATATTAATTTTTTTATAATTAATAATAATGACAATAATAATAATAATAATAATAACAATAATAATAATAATTTTTTTAATTACATTGTTAAGTGTATCTATTTTGCAAGAGGGCTTTCAAAATTTTAATTTAATTATCAATAATTATTTGGTTGATGGTAATGATTTAAACTCATAATATTCTAGAACATTTTTAGTGACCATTTACTAAAGAGATTTAGTATGATACATTATTTATAAATTTATAACTTAGATCGATGCAATATTTACAATGATAAATATACCCATAATTCTCATAACTTAGAACATACTGCCCATGGATCTTTATAACTTATCTCGATGCAGTATTTACAATGATAAACATGTTGAAAAGAAAACAAACATGAAAAACATAACAACATGACAACTGTTGTAGCTCCTAGAGACAATTTTGAGTTGTAAAAGACCAGTGCCTAGGACATATTAAAATAATAGGTTAAATGTAGACAAATATAAGGAAGCCTCTGACAAAATATGGAATAAGAGAATAATGGTTTTGGTTGTTCAAGAATGGATAAGTCCTTTGAGTCTAATTCTTGCGAATTGCCCTATACTATGAGAGAGCTCAAAAGGTTGAATGACTTGAGGGCTTTCAAATGGGCCAAGTATGAAACAATGAGAATAGGTTTTCAAATTATGTAGATGGTACTGAGGAAAAATGGAGAAGGAACTTGCAAAAGTAAGGCTTAAAATCCTTAAGAATATGTCCCTCATGAACTCAGAAGAAGCGGGTGCAAGTGAAATATGACTAACAGTAGAGATTTGTGGAGAGCGAATTAAGGAAGTGCAACAAATTTAATACATGAGTGTTGTACATAAACGAATCCATGAATAAAAATTCCTACTGTTGGTAGCTACATTACACAAATCATCAAATCAGCAACACTTGGAAGATGGTTATACATAAACAATAGATTGCAAATAAACAAGAGAACATAGATACATACTACTCATTGCCCCATATGGAATCCAAATAAACAACATTGTATCATATTAAGTTAAAAACAACTCTCCCAAATATG
Source organism: Pinus albicaulis (assembly GCA_034641835.2). Lineage (NCBI taxonomy): Eukaryota > Viridiplantae > Streptophyta > Pinopsida > Pinales > Pinaceae > Pinus > Pinus albicaulis. The sequence continues at coordinate 572,406,301 of CM076569.1, forward strand.
TACCTCAGAGCACAGGGAGCACAATCATACAGAAACTACAGCAAAATTATCCAAAATTCAAAACCTTTCTTTCATCTCTGAACTCTCTACATATAGAGTTCTCCTTCAGGGTTTATGATCAAATATTCTTTCATGATCGAACCACACATGTGAAAACCAAAATATCCTAACAAACTAGCAGAGTGTGCATCAAGCAATCACTCCTGTAATAGAAAATAAAAACAGAATCAGGATTTCACCAGTGAAACATCACTATCTAACATTGAAAACAAAAAATATAGTTAGCCATGGAGGCCAAATTCTAGAATCTTCAAAAGGAGTGGCGAGAAGTGGCTAAGAACAGGTGGGCAGTCTAACCTTCATAATATGATTCCATCTATTGTTTGAAAGCTTCCACGCTCTAATTCTCATGATTTCCACTTACTGTTGCGAAATGACCATCTGTGCCACGCATGCTTCACTCTTTAGCAGGGATATCCTGAAAAAAATGAATATACCTATGTTGTTCGTGTCCCACCTAAACCAATGTTGTGTTTGAATTATGAAAACTGGAGACTAGATTTCGAAGGGGGGCATGAATGATTTGTGGTATTGGATGGGGGGTGAAAAATCACTACACGCTGCCACGTAGCACCAGAGGTAGTAAAAAAAATCGGCCATTTCAGACCCCTCCCCCCCCCAGTGTTATCCTTCGGAAGGTGAGATGGGGGCCGAAAAAGTTCGTGAGTCGTTGGATGTGGGAAATGGAGTAGAGATGAGGGGAGGATAGAAGAAGAAATAGTGGAGTTAGCGGGCCCCTTATCACTAAAAAGAGTGCAAAAAAATATGTGGAAGGGCTACTGATGATGTGGCAAGGAAGGTGGGGCCCTAACTCATATCACATATCGCAAATAAGAGGTTTTACCTATGAGCAAGGAAGGTTAAAAATTAAGAATTGAGATGTGTGAAGTGCGATGGGTAGAGGAGTGACATGGCAAGACAAAGGTGGGGCCACCCACACATCGCAGATTGCAATCTTTAGTTATGAGCAGTGAAGGGTAAATGTTAAGAATTGCGATGTGCATAGTGCGATGGGTGGAGGAGTGACGTGGCAGGACAGAGGTGGGGCTGCCCGCACAATGTAGATCGTAAGTTTTAGTTATGAGAAGTGAAGGGTAAATGTTAAGAATTGCGATGTACGCAGTGCAATGGGTGGAGGAGTGACGTGGTAGGATGAATGTGCGACTGCCTGCACATCGCAGATCACAAGTTTTAGTTATGAGCAATGGAAGGTAAGAGCTATATTCTGCGGGGAGCGAAGTGCGATGAGCGGGGATGGATGATGTGGCACAGAAGTAGGGCTACCCGTGGATCATAGATCACAGGTTTTATGTGTGAGCAGCAGAAGGTAAAATTTAAGATTTACAGAGAGTGGTGTGCAATGAGTGGAGAGATGTTAAGAACGATAAATGATATTACACATATTATATGTAATATATAGTATATGTAAGGGTTTGTGGGATGAAGAAATTAACACAAATTTGGATCATATTACCTTGACCACAACACTTTTCTCTTTTTACTGTGGGGCTTTCCACTCGGCTTGCGCTTGAATTGCTTGGCCTTCCCCTTAAACATTCACACATATGCCCTGTGATCTTCTTATACGGATCACTTCTCCATGTTTAGTGCGATCAAAGGCCAACATTGGCTCCATCTGGGGGAAACGTGTTGTTCTAAGTGCATTGAGAACCTGCAGACCTGAATGCCTATGCTTTATTGGGCACATAAAGTCACAAACGCATACTGATTAGACAATTTTTTATACCAACAACCAAATGGGCACAAAATGGAAGATGAAATGAAACCTAATATGGAAGATGAAATGGAAAATGCAAACAGTGGATGAAACAAAATGGGAATAGTGGAAGATGATATGGAAGATGAAATGGAAAATCAAAACACTGGAGGAAACAAAATGGAGTATAGACAGTGGAATGATATATAGAGTTAGTTTGATTAGCCCACGTTAGTGATGAAAATAGAACTTGAGGAAATTCCCATTTACGAGTGCCTCAAGTATGTCTCCTTCTAAGTTCTCCATCGAAAAAGCATTGTTTGCCTTTGACCTCTGCCACCCTAAATGGAACAAACCAGAGGGGGTCGAACTTCCCATGTTTCCCTTTTTCTGCCCACCTGACATCCCATCGCAGCACCAAATACCCTACTTGGATTTCCCTGTCTTTAGCTCTTTGATAAAATAAGCTTTTCATATTTTCCTGGTACTCTACTAGTATGAGGCTTACCTGTTCCCATATTTCACTTGGCTCGACTAATTGACTCATTCTTCTGATAAGTCCATTTTTCTCTTCCTCACTCTCTTGTAAAAATCAAGCCACAGGTAATGCAAGATGGATAGAAAATATTGCAACTCTGCCATACACTAGTTCATAAGGGGACTTCCTTGTGGATATTTTAGTGGTGATGAAATTTTCCCAGAGTGAAAACTTTAGCTGGGAATCCCAGTTATTTCTGTTTTTGTTGATGATTTTTTTCAATATCCTCACCAGTGTCTTGTTAGATGACTCTACCAGCCCATTCCCCTATGGATAATATGTAGTGGAGTGTCCCAACATGATATTATAACGCTGATAGAAATTTAGATTTTTTTTTGAATTGAAAGGTTGGGCATTATCTATTATGATTTTACCAGGGCATCCAAACCTAGCTATTACTTTTTCCTCTAGGAAATTTATCACCACCAAATTTGTAGCGTTTCTTGTAGGAACTTCTTCCACCCACTTAGTGATGTAATCCGTAACAGTGAGGATCCATTGACGTTGATTGCTAGAAGCCAACTGAATCTCTCCTGTGAAGTCTATTCCCCATTGTTTGAAAGGCTCTTCAACATGTACTAGGATCAACGAGAGAGGTGCATACCTTTTCTTTTCTGCGAATGCCTGACACTTCTCGCAGGCGCGGACGTGAGCTTGTACATCTCCAAACAGTTTAGGCTAGAAGAAAACAACCCTCAGGATATTATGTGCAGTAGATCGACAGATGTAATGCTCGCCACATATCTCTTCATGAAACTTGATCATCACTTGGTCAACTTCTTTCTCTATTAAACACAATAATAGGATCCACGTTGGGTCCTTCCAATACAGTCGCCCATTTTCCATGATGTAATTTTGATATCTCATCCTCAAGGTGCGGTATTTAGTCTTGTCATAGTTAGGAGGGAATCTCAGTGTTAAAATATATTCCACTATATCTTTATACCATGAGGATAAAATATATTTTACATGCGTCTTTTTTGTGGAGGATTATATGCACTGATGTGCACTTGTATCCTCCTATGCTTCTCCTCCTGTCATAGATAGATTTATCCCCAGAACTTGATAGTTGGATTCAGACAGACTATTTACCAGCCCTTGGCCTTTAATGAGTTTGGTAGGCTTTATCTCCATCTCATACTCCTCAATCTTAGCTATCCATTTTCCCCTTTTTCCTTCACTGTCGCCCTACACCAAGATATCCTTCACTATTGATGTGGGAACATCAGCGGTTATGGTAGATTGTAACACATACACCTGGAATTCCTTTAGAGATTTTACCAGAGCATACGCTTGCTTTTCTAGGATATTATATTTCATTTCAACATCCCGCAAAACCTGGATGAATAACACAATAGGTTGTTCATGCCCTTTGTCGTTCTTCTGTAGCAGCACTGCAGCTATTGTATGAGGAGAGGCAAAAGAGAAAATCATGAAGGGCTTCCCATAATCTGGACCTATCAACACTGGAGCTTCTTCAAATGCCTGCTTGATTCTATCAAAAGAATCCCTCGATTGAGGGGTCTGCCTCACTTCACTATTATTTTTTAGAATTTCAGTGATATTTCAGATGATCTCAGCATAATTGGGAATAAATCTTCTTAGGAAATTGATCCTTCCTAGGAACACTTATACCTCCTTTTTGTTTCTTGGCAGAGAAATTTTTTTTATCACCTCCACTGATTTCAGATAGATATTCACTCCCTACTTAGTTACTATATGTCCCAGTAACTTTCCTTCTTCCAAGGAAAACATGTATTTTTGAGGGTTCAGGGATAGGCCATACCTGCGACATTTATCAAAGGTTCGTCAAAGATTTTCTATGTGTTCAGCGTCACTCTACGAGAAGACAGTGATGTCATCCATGTAAATCACCAAAAAATTATCCTTCTCTCCTATGAAAGCGATGTCCATAGCATGCTAGAATGTGGCACTGACATTTATCAGGTCGAAAGGCATTTGGGCGTATATGAAATTTCCCCAAGGCATAGAGAACATCATCTTCTTTTGGTCTCTCCTGAGCACTCCCACTTGATTCTATCCTGAAAAGCCATGCATCATAGACATGCGGGAGGATCCCACCACCTTTTGCAAGATGTGGTCCATCTTCAGAAGGGGATAGTTGTCTTTGAGTGAAGCTATGTTTAGATTGCAGAAATCCACACAGAGCCTGATTTTTCCATTCTTCTTCCTCACGGGTACCAAGTTTGCCACCCATTCAGAGTACTTTAGAGGGAAAATTATCTTTGCTTGCAACAGCTTCTTTATTTCCTTTTCAATATTTGGGAGAATAAGAGTATTGATCTGTCTCAGGTTCTACTTATGAGGCTTAATGTCCTCTTTAAGTGGTATCTTATGTTGTATAATGTCAATGTCGAAAGCGTTCAGATCCTGGTATGAACAGGCGAAGACATATTTATATGATTGAAACAGCCTGAGGTACTAATATTGGTATTTTTAGGGACCCCTTTTGATAAATTCACCACCTTCAGATCTTTTTCTGTCCTAATATTCACATCCCTGACAAGCTCATCGAGGGTCATTTTTCTGGGGTTCACCAATATATCATTCTTGTCAAACAATCTCTCCAACGGTACGAGACCCCTGGGAACGAAATTTCCCTTTAATTACAGAACACAGTGACCGGCTAGTGTTTCTTCCCATATGGTTTGTGCCTCTTCACTATCGTCCTCGGTGACTGAGTCGGTCACCATATTTGAGAACTCACCCACCGTTTCCATAAAACGCTTGACCTAGTCTTCATCCTTGAAGACTTGCCAATTCTTTACATTGTCTCAAATGGAGGGGCGGTATCACACTTCAACCTCATACCTAAGCAAGGAATTTTGCAGGGGGGAGAAATTACTAGCAGCCACAGCTAGTGAGTCTTCCATTATGCACTTGTCCCTTAGCATGAATTGAATGTTAAAAGCAGAAAATAAGTTCTCAACCAAATCCCATACCTCATTCCTGTAAGCTCTGAGCCATGGGTGTTTAGTTTGGCATTGGCTCTTGACTTGCCTCACTACAAGCTCTGAATCTCCAAACACCTTCAGATTCTAAATGTTCATGTTCTGTGTTGCTTGCAATCCCAATGGTAGGGCTTCATACTTATCCATGTTTTTTTGGGCTTCAAAATCTAGCTTAAACGAGAGGGGAACTAAGCAACCTTCTGGTGATATCAAGAGTACCCTGACCCCATTTCCTTCTCGTGAATAAGCTCCATCAAACTACAAGGTCCAATTTTTTTTTCTTCTTTGCTCATAGGATTCTTCTATGTTAGAGTACATACATTTTTTTCTTGCAGGAAATTTTCATCCTCCTCGAGCATAAGAGAAGATAATTCACCCTCTTTACCATATACCAGAGAATTTGATGAATAGTTGACTTTGGTGACCATATTCACAAACCTGGATTCACAGAATAACCTTCTTTCTTCCCCACCAAATAATAGAATAGTGGTGTAGGTTAGGTCAAGTTTTATTGTTCCTCCAATCTTGGAACCCTAGGATCTGGAAAACAACATTCCAAACCGAGCCGGGATATCATCTATAAGAATTTCCATTACCACACTTTTGGCTAGAATCTAGACTAGGTTTACTACCAGATCCTTTATCATGCCCAATAATTTCACTCTCTTGGAATCAAAAGAATACAGGTCTTTACAAGGCCTAGTAAACTGCAACCCCAACTACTCCATGACAGACAATGGCAACAAATTATGTGAATCCCTAGAATCTAGCATGCAATTGTGCAACAATAAGTCATGTATCGCTAGATTCACATAGAATGGGGGAGTGTTTGTTTCCTACCCTTCTACATGATGTCCAAAAACTAGCATGGGTCTTTCTTCTTGGAGATTGAGGATGTCAGGTAGAGGGCTTACACCATGGGGCAACATGAATTGGGACACCTGGGCCTTGAATGAAGGTTGTTTTAGGAGTTCAATCAGGGGGACCTAGACCTTGACCTTCTCTAATTCTTTCTGGAGGTTAAAGGCTGTGGAAATTTTTTTGTAATAATTTCGTTGAACTAGTCTTTAGGAGGTTCGGGCAGTTTCAAGGGTATAGCTGTGGCCTTCTCATTTTTGGGAGGATCAAAGCCTTGTTTCGTGGAAGTGGATGCAGTAGCTTTGTGAGGGGAAGACTCTTCTAATGTTTTTTTCCCCTTACTGGCAGAACTAGGAGGGGTCTATTCTCTTGATATGGACTCTTCATTTTTCTCTTGCACTCAGGTTCTCTTCTTGGAGGAACTCAGACCATACTTTTTGTGGATTTCAGCTTGTATGAAATCCACGAACTACCTGCAGTATTTGTCAATATCTTGGTCTTCTGAAGGGACTTCCTTCTCTCTTTGCTCCCCTTGCAGGGTGACTTCACCTTCCTCATCATCTGAGTAGGTGAGGAATTGATCTACTTTGATGTTTGTGACTTCCTCAGCCTATCCCTCCACTTCCCCCTCCAAATACAGAGGAGGTTGGATATGATCTTGTTATTCTTTCCTTTCCCACTGCAACAGTTATAGAGGGGGCTTCCGATACTGGTGATTAAACCCATAGTTTGGAATCATTTGGTTGGAACGAGGAGGGGAATTATTTGCCTCCAATTCAAGCTTAACGAGCTTATTTGGGAGGTTCTTGATCAACTTATTCATTTATTCCATTCTATACTCTTTTGATTCCCTCTCCTGATTAGAAGTAGAAGCCTCCTCCCTATTTTTTATTCTGGCTTCATGCTCTATCTTACCCTTGAATTTACCAGTAGAAGAAAATTTTTCTTCTACCTCAAATGCATCAGTCTGGATCTGATCCAGAGATATAGATTTTATTTCTCTTAGGGTGAACCCAAACTCCGATTCGAAAGCTCCTTCGAAGACCACCTTAGCAACTACTTGAGGAGGCTTTATTTCAACAAGGAGACTATTATAGAGCTTATTGAACCTATCTATGAATTTTTTTCACATCCTCATTTTGTCTCCTTTTAAGAGAAATGAACTCGGTGAGAACATATCCATGATCCCTCTTTTCTCCCCATTTTAGTGTGAAGAAATTCTCCATTTCTTCCCAAGTGGTGATTGTGCTATCAGCTAGAGACTTCAACCATTTTTGAGCCTCTCCATCCAAGGATTGGATGAAAAGCCTCAACACAACATCTAAATGTTCTACATTAACATTCTAGGAAAAGGCGCAGAATTTTTCAATATGTCTCTGCGCAAAAGTATTATCTTCCCTGGTGAACCGAGGCAGGAGCTTTAAATAATCTTGAGGCATGTTATTCAATACTTGAGGTAAAGCCAATGGAGCATATTTTTTGAGGAGGAAACCAGGTACAACCATAAGATGTGTTGGTGGTAAGTTATGAGGATTATTTGGCTGTGGTATAATAGGAATATTATGAGTATAGGTTGGGATATTTATCTGTGAAGAGCTTTGGAGTTTTGTAACTTCCTTGACTTCCTCAGCCTCAGGAGTAGGGTGCAAGCGAGGCATAGAAGCATCAACGGATTCGGCTTCGTCTTTTATGGCTCAATTGACTAAAGAAGAGGTTTCTGGAGGATACTCAAGTATGCAAGCTGTGGATCCAAGGTCGTAGATGTCAGCTTTATGAGAATAGGAAGGTTAATATTCTAGAGAAAATGAGGGTAGGTCAGCCTGTCTGAGCTACTTCTTCCTCCATATTCTCTTAAATATGATCTTTTCAAGATTAGATACAGAAGGGGTTCTCTGCTAAGAAGTATCTAATCGGGTATGAGGCCTGGTGTAAGGCAGGATTACACTTGATTTGAAATTTGATAATGGTGGAGTTGCAAAGGTGAGGGCTATGAAACTCTCAACCCTTCATGCTCACCTGATTGAAGCATGAAAATAATGTCATATCCTAGGGGAAAGGTTTTCTAATTCGTTCCCTGACAATGATGCCAAAAATATGTTGTAGCTCCTAGAGACAACCTTGAGTTGCAAAAGACCAGTTCCTAGGACATCTTAAAATCAGGGGTTAAATGTAGAAAACTATAAGGAAGCCTCTGAAAAAAATAAGGAATAATAGAATAATGGTTTTGGTGGTTCAAGAATGGAATAGAACTTCGAGTCTCATTCCTATGAATTTCCCTATACTATGAGAGGGCTCAAGAGGCTGAATGGCTGGAGGGATTTCAAATGGGCCAAGTTTGAAAAAATGAGCAGAGGTTTTACAATTATGTAGATGGTGCAGAATAAGAATGGAGGAGGAATCCGCAAAATATAGGCTTTAAATCCTTAAGAATTTATCTCCCGTGAACTCAGAAGAAGCGGGTGCAAGTGAAATATGACTAACAGTAAATATTTGTGGAGCGTGAATTAAGGAAGAGCAACAAATTTAATACATGAGTGTTTTACATAAATGAATTCATGAATAAAAATACCTATTGACGGCAGCTACATTGCACAAATCATCAAATCATCAGCGCTTGAAATAAGGTTATACATAAATAGGAGATTGCAAATAAAAAAGAGAACACATATACAGACTACTCATTGCCCCATATGGAATCTAAATAAACAACCCAGTATCATATTAAGTTTAAAATAACTCTCCCAAATATGTATCTCAGAGCATAGGGGGCACAATCATACATAAACTACAGCAAAATTCTCCAAAATTCAGAACCTTTCTTTCATCTCTGAACTCTCTACTTATAGAGTTCTCCTTCAGGTTTTACGATTGAATATTCTTTCATGATCGAAACACACTTGTGAAAACCAAAATATCCTAACAAACTAGCTGAGAGTGCATCAAGCAATCACTCCTGTAACAGAAAATCAAAACAGAATTAGGTGAAATCAGGATTTCACCAGCAAAACATCATTATCTAACATTGAAAACAAACAAAATAGTTGGCCATGGAGGCCAATTTTTGGAATCTTCAAAAGGAGTGGCGAAAAGTGGTTGAGAACAGGTGGGTGGTCTAACCTTCATCATATGATTCCATCTATTGTTTGAAAGCTTCCACTCTCTAATTCTCATGATTTCCACTTATCCTTGTGAAATGACCAGTTGTGCCACACATGCTTCACTCTTTAGCGGGGATTTCCTGAAAAAATTGAATATACCTCTTTTTTTCTTATTCCACCTAAGCCAATGTTTTTTTTGACTTGCGAAAACTAGAGACTGGATTACGGAGGGGGGCATGAATGGTTTGTGGTATTGGAAGGGGGGGGGGTTGCGAAATCATCGTAGGCTGCCACGTAGCACCGCAGGTGGTATAAAAAACCATCCATTTCAGACCCCTCCCCCCCAAGTGTTACCCTTTGGAAGGTGAGATGGGGCTGAAATAGATCATGAGCCTTTAGATGTGGGATATGGAGCGAAGATGATGAGAGGATGATGGAAGTGATAGTGGAGTTAGTGGGCTCCTTAACACTGAAAAGTGCGGAACAAAAGATGTGGAAGGGCTACTGAAGATGTGGCAAGGAAGGTGGGGCCTTAACTCATATTGCATATCACAGATCAGAGGTTTTACATATGAGCAGGGAATGGTAAACATTAAGAATTGCGATGTGCGAAGTACGATGGGTGGAGGAGTGACGTGGTGGGATAGAGGTGGGGTTGCCTGCACATCGCAGATCACGAGCTTTAGTTATGAGAAGCGAAGGGTAAACGTTAAGAATTGTGATGTGCACAATGTGATGGGTGGACGAGTGATGTGGAAGGATGGAGGTGGGGACACCTGCACATCGCAGATCGCAAGTTTTAGTTATGATCAACGAAGGGTAAAAATTAAGAATTGTGATGTGCATAGTGCGATGGGTGGAGGCGTGATGTGGGAGGATAGAGGTGGGGCTGCTTGAACATCACAGATCGCAAGTTTTAGTTATGAGCAGCGGAAGGTAAGAGCTATATTCTACAAGGAGCAAAGTGCGATGAGCAGGGATGTATGATGTGGCACAGAGGTAGGGTGGCCCTTAGATCGCAGATCGCAGGTTTTATGCGTGAGCAGCGGAAGGTAAAAGTTAAGATTTTTGGAGAGCGATGTGCGATGAGAGGAGAGATGTTAAGACATGTAAATGAAATTACACATATTATATGTAATATATAGTATATGTAATGGTTTGTGGGATGCGAAAATTACCACAACTTTGGATCATATTACCTTAACCACGACACTTTTCTCTTTTGACTGTGGGGATTTTTGCATGGCTTGTGCTTGAATTTCTTGGCCTCCCCCTTAAACATTCACACCTATGCCCTGTGATCTCCTTATAGGGATCACTTCTCCATGTTGAGTGTGGTCATAGGCCAACAAAAACCATACTACTTATTAGAGCTTTATAACACAACTCATAGGGGTATTTACATCCATATACATATATACATATACCAAAACTTCTTTGCCTCAACTGAAAAACAAGGAAATATACATAGCATGCAACTGATCAACCATCTCCCATGTAGCTTCACCGGGCCCAAAGTGATTCCATTTCACTTTAACCTGCTCCATTTCTCAGTTTTGGAGCATGAGAATTTCTAACTGTAAAATAAACTGAGGTTCCAACTAGAATTCTCCTTCTATGTCTACCTGCAATACAAACCAATAAATAACATGATCAACATTCTTTACATGTATTTTAAGCAATGAAACATGGAAAACATCACGGACTTTCAATGTTGGAAGAAGTGCAAGTATGTAGGAAACTGGTCCAATCCTGTCAAGGATCTCAAAAGGATTGCAATACTGAGGTGCTAACTTCACACATGACCCAATCCTCAAGGAGATATTCTTGGGATTGATGCAAAATTACACATGTTCCCCAACATGAAACTCCTTAAACATCATGTGTCGATCTGCATAAATATTTTCATGTTCTGTGCTACATTTAGATTATTCTTGATAACTTACATTTCCTAGTCCATTTCTACCAACATGTCCTATCTAATCAATACCATGTTCACTGGATCACTCCAACTAATAGGATTATTACAACTCCACCCATAGAGTGCCTCAAATGGACTCATCTTCAGTGACTCATGATACCCAATTTTGTAAGAAAACTCTACCAATGGAAGGTACTCTTCCCACATCTACTATTGATGCATCACATACATCATCAGCATGACCTCTAGTATCATATTGATCCTCTTTGTTTGTCCATCTATCTGCAGATGATAAGCTATAATGAAGGCCAATTGTGTACCCAAACCTAAAAATAGCTCTTTCCAAAACCTAGAAGTGAATGTGGCATCCCTTTCTAATACAATCTTCTTTGGTACAACATGCAACCTCACTATATCTTTGATGAAGACCTGTGCTATGTCACTAGCCGAATATGTAGATTTCACCAGGATGAAGTGCGCTACCTTTGTCAACCTATCCACCATAACCATGATGGAATTATGTTGCCTAGATTTCCTTGGAAAACCTATAATGAAATCCATGGAAATGACCTCCCATTTCCATTCTGGAATCAGAATCGGTTATAGTAATCCACTTGGATGCTTCCACTTTGCTTTTAACTGTTGAAAATCCAAGCATCTAGGCAAAAACTCTATCACATCCTTCTTCATATTCAACCAATAGTAAAACTTAGTCACCAGCGTCAATGTATTTTGATATCTTGGGTGACTTGAATATGACTTAGCATGAAGTTTCCTCAAGATAATGTTATTGAGCTCATTGTCATCTAACACATAGATCTTGTCCCAAAATATGATCAAACCATTTTTTGTGAGATGATATTCCACATCATGTTCACATGCACCCTACTCTAACATGTGCCTAAGCTCCATATAATTTTCGTCCTGTTATCCTGCCTACAAGATCTGATCCTGTAATTCCATACCATATGAACTCATAGATGTTATGTGATTCACATGAACTATTATGCTAAGAGAATATGAAACTCTTTTCTCTTTTCCCTTAATGTACCTGATCTCAAAGTCAAACTCACTAATTGTGGCCAACCTTATATCTTTCCTTGAATTCATGTTTTTTTGGCCAAACAAGTATCTAAATCCATTGTGAGGACTCATCAATACAAACCTCGTTCAAAGAAGATAGTGTCTCCACATATTCAATGCATGGATGATCACTTCCAACTCAAGATCATTTGTAACATATTTCTTCTCGTGCTCATTCTATTTTTATGACTCATAGCACACCACCTCTCCCTATTGCATCAAGACTCCAATAATTCCTCTTTTTAATGCATCTGTACACACCAAAAACTCTTTATTTGGATCTGCAATCTTGAGAACTGGAGCATTTTTCAACAATTGTTTCAAATGCTCAAAATTGGCTACACATTCCTCTCTCCATTAAAATTTCTTCCTTTTTCATTGAAATTATGTGACAAGATATGAAATCTGTGAGAAGTTCCTAACGAATCTCTTGTAGTAACCTAATAACCCAATAAATCACCTTACCTCATCCACATTCCTATTAGTTTCCCATTCCATGATATCTATTATCTTTTCTAGATCCATTACTATGCCTTCCTTGGAAACAACATGTCCCAAGTAATGTTCCTTTGTTTGAAAGAAACTACATCTCCTAATATTGGAATATAACTAGCATTTTTTTTTTTAAATATAAACATTGTTTCTAAGTGCTCGACATGTTCTTCCTCATTCTTAGAATATATCAATATATCATTAATGAGCACAATAAAAAACCTTTCCAGATAAGGACGCAACACACTATTCATCAAGCACTTAAAAGTAGGTGGAGCATTACTCAAACCAAGAGGAACTATAAAAAACTCATAATGCAAATACCTGGTCTGAAAAGAAGTCTTGTAAATATCCTCTTCTTTGATGCACACCTGATGGTATCTTTATCTCATATAAATATTCGAGAACATTGTTTCTCCCTTAAACTAATCAAACAAGTCGTCAATCCTCGACAATGGATACCTGTTCTTTATGGTCACCTTATTCAATTGCCTATAATAAATGCATAACCTGAGAGTACCATCCTTCTTCTTTACAAACAACACTGGTGCACCCCGAGGTGATACACTTGGCCCAATGTATCCCTTTTCAATCATCTCCTTCAACTGCAACTTAAATTCCAATAAATCTAGAGTTTTCATCCTATAGGGTGCCTTTGATGTTGGTGATGCCCTTGTTACCAACTCAATAAAAAATTCCACTTCCCTGGGAGGAGGAAAATCTTAAATATATATAGGAAATACATCCTAAAACTGTTGTAAAACAAAGTACCTACTCAATACCTATGCATCCTCAACATCCTTACCTTTATCACTAGAAATATGTACTGCAAATAACACACAGCCTTTCTTGTGACTGCATTTCCCCTGCATATTTATCACCATCATAACCAATGTAGAGTACGACATTTTGGGTTAAAATCCGATAGCGTAATCTGCAAAGGGATAAAATCGAAATCGTTGTCAAATGTTTAATTTATTTTTTGTTTTTGTTGAAAGACCTCGATGGTCGTTGACTATGTGACGTTAATTACATAGAGTCAGATACTGGACGATCAACATTAATGGAATTTTACCGACCAAATTTCAACATTAATGGCATTTTACTATTGTGCAATGTTTATTCGACAGACTAGTGTCGAATATCCAACAAGAAATTTATTTATATATATTTAGGGTCAAATACCTATTTAAAAGTTCCACATTCTTGTTATACATATCGTGCATTTCAAATGTTATAGGCCTATTTTAAGGTTAATTTTGGTTGATCATCATCACTAAAAGCTATTTGGTGAGGAGAAATGTCAGATAACATTCCTCAAGGACTAGGCCAAGTAGACGTGGGATTGACATCAGGGACTTTGGAGGATAGAAAATGTTATTTCCCTTGTAAAAAGTTCAAGGGCTTGAAAGTAAGGAGACTTTTAATAATAGCAGCTAAAAATCATTGTAGAAATTATGGACATGATGAAGGTGGAGATTAATATCATCCATTAGTAAGTACTTATTCACTATCATCCATTAGAACATAAGAGACTTTTTGTTTATATTTCTTATACATGCCATAAGATACTTGGTCTTTACCTAGTTCAAATATATAATCAGTTGCACAAGTGACAATCTTCCAAAATATTCATTTTTTGTTTTATGCATTGAGAAAAAATATCATGATGAATTCTAGGTAGTTAATTTGCAATTAGTATTTACATTTGTTCATGCATATTAATGATAGGTAGTTTGCAATTAATATTTATGCTAGGTAGTTTGGAATTAATATTTATGGTAGTATGCAATTAATATTTATGCTAGGTAGTTTTGGCATTCATCGACGATCTCTCTCACTCTCTCTCTCCAAAAATAACCTCCTCTCCTCATTGGTGCACTATGTTTCTCATTTGTTCAAGTTTCTCCTACTAGGATTTAATTTTTCCCTCCCTCGTAGCACTAGGTTTTCCAATTTCCTTCATTCCTAGCATTATATTTTTAAATTGTCCTTTTCATAACACCATATTTTTCACTTCTTTTAACTTTCTAGTGCTATATTATTTCTCATCTACCTTGTTTAATAGTGCTAAGATTCCTCCTTGTTTCCTTTTCCAGTGCTAGGAATTCAAAAATGTTCCCTTTTGTAGTGCTAGGATTCCTAATTTCTCTTTATTCTAGCAGTGAGTTTGTCAATTAGACTTCTTTCTAGCAGTAGGATTTGAAATTAGGATATTTTCTAGTAACATTTATTTTTCAATTTTACCCTTTTCGAGTGCTAGGAGTCTCCAAAATTCCTCATTCCAACATTTATCAATTTCACATATGTTCCTTTTTCAGGTGCTAGGTTTTTAAATTGTTATCCTTTTGACCTTTTTCTATATTTTCCTTCATCCTTTTTCTCCTGAATTGGTTACAAAGGGACAGTTGACTTAGGACATTATAAATGAATATTCATATGCAAACATAGAATAAATAAATAAAAACAAGAGAATAGACCCTGTTGGAGCTCAATCTTGCACAACTAAAATATTAAAAAACTTAAAAATAATTTTATTTTAGCACAAGATTAAAATTTCTAACTTTTAAGCAGCAAATAATTTTGTTGGACTCGCTCCTTGGATGGAAGGAAAATTAACACAAAGGAATGTGTTGAAAGAGAAGAAAGTGATGAGGAATATGTTGGTGAGGATCTTGATCTAGAAGGTGAAGATGAGGAATTTACTGATCTTGATTTAGAATGGAAGATGCTTGAATATACAAGAGTGATTCTGGATAAAAAATAAGCTTCCCGTCGACCCATATTCTACTAAGTAGCATTATTACTGTAATTTATGGTCATCAATAGCAGTTAATCAAAGATATGAATCACATGAACAGTTGAAGGTCAGCAATATGGATGCTCTGCATTTAATTATGCACATGGGGAAGATAACCCAAACTTCTAGCACAGAATCTATTGGATTATTTATAAGTATTATAACCATATTGTTCTTGTTCATTGTAGAGAAGTTACAGAGGCAAAGATTCAGATAACACAATGTACATCGTGCTGCAGAGTACTTGAGTTTATTGCCGAGGAGGGTGTGATTTATATGCCATATTGGATGATGGAAAATGTGTTTTTAGCAGAGAGCTTGCAAGTATGAAATAAATCGATGATCCAGATCATTCACGCCCGAATCTAATACAGGCACGGGGGCACAAAGTACACAAAATGTATTCCAAAAAGTTGTTCCACAAGTTGATTCATCAAAATTGCTTAGTCCAAGGTCAATGACTATTAATTATTGCAGCGTCACTTTTCTCATTTCCAGAAACCTCTAAGAGGTTATCCAGTAGGCGGTTTGATCTTTCCAAAACAAGATTGCATGTATTTAAGATAAGGGGTTAATATTAGTGAATAGAGATAGTTAGGAAATTGTCCATGAGTTAGTTCCATAACAAATTTTGGGATAGTTAGTTAGTTAGGCTGATGGGGGAAATAAAAATGGAAAATCAAGGAATTGTAGAGGTTCCAAATTTTTGGCCTAAGAGGCAACAATTTTTTACTTTGGATCTCCATGTGTTAATGAATAAACCTTTCAAAGTGATTCCAAAATTTGTTGAATATGATTCGACTTTCCATGTTGCATCATATTTTTTATGTATTTCTTTTTTATAGTTGAGCAATGAAGTTGTTGGTCTTTAATTTTATAGTTTTGTAAGTTAAATTCAAAATCCTTAATGATGTGCTCCTCTATTCTATTTTCACCTCCTAATTCTGCCATTTTTTTTTCGAAAGTTTGAAACAAGAAATTCCACACACGCAGCCTATTGTCAAAGACTTTCCATTATCACTTCTTCATGTCTAATCTATTCCATTTGTATTCATCGCTACAAGGCCACTTGAAATATCTTTCTCACACTGGAGACTAATACGGATTGAAGCTCTGGATTTATAAGAACATTGGGACAGTAAAATATTCTCATCATGTTTATTGATAAATGTCTTAGGCACTGATCTCCTTCAGCCATAGATTGTCTCCCAAGGTACAATAGACCCATCTAACTCCAGTTCTACGAAGCCTCAAGAGGGATAAAATCCCTTGAGGTGCAAACCTCTCCTCACTTTTTTACTTAAAAAATGGGTTTTCACCTTAAGGGATTTGATCCCTCTCAACGCTTCATAGAACTGTAGTTAGATGGGTCTATACTAGTTTCTATTTATTTTCACTATTACATGTTCATATTATTAAGCTCATTAAATCTATGTAGTTAGATTGATATTTTAGTATATTCAATGGAATCATTCCCACTGAGGGTATTTTTACTTTGATTATTATGAAAGTGTATTTTTTAAGTTGACCCATGAGAAAATCATGATTATTTTACTAGCTAAGTTGTCTTTGTCTAGCTCTTTGTTGTATTTGTTTCCCTATATTGTATTTACAAACATTTATATCATTTAATTATTTTTGATGGCTGACTAATATTATTTTATTGATTGTAATTGTCTAGTATTTTGTTTGATTATTAGAATGATTATGTGAATGATACATATATGAATGTTGTGAATGTAGTTGACTCGGTTAACTATTTATTGAATTTTGCATCATTTTTATTCTAGTTTCTTTATGATTTCAGCCTAAAGATCTAAATCTTAAGCTTATTACTAATTTTTGAGAATTCATGCATGATAATAATAATAATCCTAGGATATAGAAGAGCGATAATATTTTAGTATACATTTTATTTTGAATAGATATATTTTCAACCTTTAGGTTACAAATATTCTTCCAAAATCTCTTTCATAACCTCATTCATTAGAATATTCTTTTAGGATTTCTCCATATTTTGGAGTAATGTATTTAGGAGGAAACCAGGGCACATAGTGAGAATCACCATCCAAGATGGATATAATAGGGTTCATGTCAAAGGAAAATATTAAAAAATAATTTAGAATAAAGTATGTTTTAAAGTGTTAATCATATATTAATATGATTAATCCATTATGTAATAAAGTGAAACCATATTGGCATGTGAAATAAAAATCTCGCAAATTTGAAGGCCCAAGATATTTTGTGCTCAAATCAACAATGTGCATCCAAACCCACACCCCCCAATGTTTCCAAATGATATTCACAGGGGTAGGGGGGTCTAGGTAAAGTCATTTCACTAAAACCATTGTTTCCTACATGTTGCCATCCCATTCAAACTGCACCCACCCCCCCCCCCCTCCCCCCTTTAATTCCACTTACCATACGCCCCCCCTCCATGTAGGCGTCAAAACTGCTCTTTCACTTTTTGACTTACTCCCGCCATCTCGTCATCACTCACATGCCATTTCCCCTTCAAATGATAAACAACCATGTTTTGTATAATTTATTAATTATTATTTAAATGTAGTTGTCTTAGGTTTATTAAGTGAAAGGGCATGATCAAAGATCATGCCTCTTCACCAAGGGAGATTGTGAGGCTATATTTAAAGCCTTGGCGATTCCCCATTGTAATCATCTCATCTTTTATCAATAATAATATATACTTATTCAAGTTAACCAAATTTTTTATACTCCATTGGTATCGGAGCAGTCGCTCTTCAGGATCTGTGTGAGAAATTCACGACATCAATTCAATGAAAAACAATTCACTCTTGTAAAAGATCTATCTTGGTTCGATTATACTTATGTTAGGGTCCAATAGTAAAAACAGTCAACTCGGATGTATTGAAGAAGAATCAACTTGTTGTGGAGAGATCGAATAGCAGGCTTCTGTGGCGAACCTATAGGGACCAATTTGTGTGTTCGTTAATCACTCACTACCCTCACCTCATCGCTCTCCCCTCACTTCACTACCCTCACCTCATCGCCCTCCCCTCACATCACCGCCCTCCCCTCACCTCACGGCCTTCATCTCACCACCCTCCCCTCACCTCTTGTGTCGCCGCCTCCCCCGCCCACCTCTCCTCCCCGCCTCCCCCACCGATCCCTCCTCCCCGCATCCCCTTCCCACCTCTCCTGTCCCCATCATCCCTCGCCCACCTCTCCTGCTCCTGACCCACCTCTCCTGTCGCCCCCTCCCCCGCCCACCTCTCCTCCCTGCCTCCCTCGCTGACCCCTTCTTCCCGCATCCCCAGTCCACCTCTCCTGCTCCCCGTCATTCCCTACAGTTTTCCCGTCACTGCAATCACCTCCCCGCTGCCACAGTCCCATCCTTTGGCATCCTTTCTGTGTTCACCTCACCGTAGGCAAATTTAAAAAAAAAAAAAAAATGAAATTTATTTTAAAACAAGGTGACTTTTCGAATGAGTAAATTTTTAAGTGAACGAAATTTTTATTGTTAATATCCATAATTATATATATAATTCAAATAATAAAATAGTAATAATAATAAATTATTATTATTATTTTAAAAAAAGAGAGGAAAAAACTAGCAGATAAATATTCACCACCGCATACACGTTCAATGTCGTCATCAATGTTGATGGTATAATTCCAAGAAAAATTGTTGGATCTTGAGAAACAGAGCAATAATAATTCCGATGACTTCGGAAAAAGATTAGTTGATCTCAAGGGTACAGTTTTAGGACACTCCAATGACATCAAAAAGCTTCAAGATACGATAAATCAAATAGAAAGACAAATTTGGCTACATCATAGTGAGGCCACAGAAAATCATAGCCAAGCAATTCAAAGGATGACATAACTCTGCGATAAGATAAATGCAACAACCAATATTCCACAATATGAAACAAAATCAACAGAACAATTCAGCAGATTCAGGGAATTCAGAAGAGCATCATGAAAAAATTGATTTCCCACATCATCACGAAGATAGTAATGCAGATTCTAAAAATAAGCAGCTCTGGAATGCATTTGCTAATCAATATCCCCTTCTCATCCCACCATTAGCATATCATTGAAAAGAAAAAATCGAGCTACCCAAGTTTGACGGTTATGAAAAAAATAACGTTGCATGGCTTAATAAAGCCGAAGAATATTTTGAGATTTATGACATTAATAGTGATGGCGAAAAAATTAAGCACGCTTCCATGAAAATGGAAGGAGAAGCAAATAATTGGTATATGTGGTGGAAAAAGACGACGCTTGCTATTAGTTGGACGAAATTTAAGGATGCATTATTTAAAATATTTCAAGGTATAAAAGAAGAAAAGTTTTTCTCAACATTCATCAAATTATGCCAGAAAGGAGATGTGGATGAGTACACTCGAGAATGGGAGACCTTAGTGACACGAGTAATTGGATTGTCAAAATCTCGTCTAATCTAGTCTTTCATCTCAGGACTTAAAACCCATATACAAGAAGAGCTTGAACTTCACGAAATTACATCAGTATAACTAGCAAGGGAAAAAACAAAAGCTACTGAAAAGAAATTTGAAAGGTTATCTTGGCCAAAATCAGAAAGAGCATATTCGAGATGAAGGTTTCCTCAATATACAAAAGAAGATAACATGAAATATGTTCCACCACGCCTTCATGAAGGAGATAAATCTAACATGGAAATACAAAGGATGAGAGAGGGCAAGTGCAAACGTTGTGGCAAAAAGTGGGACCCTAAGCATAGATGTGCTAATGGAAAAGAAAAAAATCTATATAATTGTGAAGCAACTAATGACTCTAACAATGACGATTCAGATGTAGAAGGAATAGAAGACACCCCAGAATTCTCTCCAGAAGTAGATGATGAAAGCATTCTGCAAGTGTCATTTTCAGCCATGACTGCTATATCACAACCTCAGACACTAAAATTAAGAGGACATATTAATAAAAACAACGTAATGGTTCTCATCAGCACTGGCAACACCCACAATTTTCTAGATTCAACCATGGCCAAAAGACTCAACATCTTAACTTTTCCCATGCCTAATATGAAGGTAATGGTGGCTGATGGTAAGAAGATTGAGCAAGTAGGGAAATTCCATAAGGTCAAATTACAGATTAAATACTTTATTTTAGAATCTCCATTCCATGTCGTACCACTAGGAGGAGTAAATGTGGTCTTAGGAATTCAATGGCTACAAACCTTAGGTACTTATTCTGCCAACCATCAGAAGCAGTTTATAGGCTTTAAGTGGGAAGGGTAGAAGCACAAGTTATATGGATTCCAAGCCCCATAATAAAATCGTATCATCATCCCAGATGATGAAGATGATTCGAAAATGAGCGCCAGCCTATATAGTACAATTTCATCAGTTAGAAATGTTATCTAAAAAAAGGAACCATGAAGAGTCACCAGAAGTAAAAGGACTAGTTCAGAAACATGAAAAAGTATTCCAAGACCTACCAATGAAAATGCCTCCTAATAGGGAAATTGAACATACAATAGAATTCAAGGCAGGAGTAGACCCTATTAACATTAAGCCTTATCACTACCCGCATCACCACAAAACTGAAATTGAGAAGATAATCCAAGACATTTTAAAATGTGGGGTCATCTCAAAAAGCAAGATTCTGTATGCTGCCCCATTTATATTGGTAAGAAAAAAATATGGATTGTTCCGGCTATTCATTGACTACAGAGGATTAAATAAGATAAAAATTAAAAATAAGTTTCCAATTCCCTTTATCGATGAAATGCTAGATGAGCTACATGGCGCAAAATACTTCTCTAAGTTAGACTTAAGGTCAGGCTATTACCAGATCATAATTATATTGGAAGATATACCAAAAACTGTGTTTCAAACACATGAAGGTCATTACAAGTTTAAAGTAATGCCCTTTGGGTTGACAAATGCACTAGCTACATTCCAAGCTACTATGAACGAGTTATTTTGTCCACACCTTAGGAAATTTGTACTAGTATTTTTTGATGATATTTTGATTTATAGTAAAACTTGGAAAGAGCACTTGCAACACTTGGATAAAGTTCTCACATTATTAGAAGATCATAAAGTGTATGCTAAGAAATCCAAATGCACCTTTGGAAAAGAAGAAGTCGAATGTCTAGGACACATAATATCCCATGAAGGGGTAAAAGTGGATCCTTCTAAAATTAAGGCTATAAGGGAATGGAATAAACCAGTGAATATATCTAAGCTAATAGGATTCTTAGGATTAACAGGATATTATCGAAGATTTATTAAATACTATGCACACAAAACTTCACCTCTTACAAATATTTTAAAGAAAAATTTGTTTCAATGGAATGAAGAAGTAGGAAAGTGTTTTGAAGATTTGAAGGAAGTAATGTCTAATGCACCACTATTGGAAACTCCCAATTTTTCTAAACCATTTATCATTGAATGTGATGTTTCTGGATTCGGTATAGGTGCAGTATTAATGCAAGAAGGGCACCCTATCACTTTTGAAAGCAGGAAGCTAAATAAACGAGAGTGTCTCAAGTCCACATACAACAAGGAAATGCTCGCAATTATGCACGCATTCGCCAAATGGAGACAATATCTGTTAGGGAGTAAATTTTCCATCTGAAAAGATCATAACAATCTTCAGTATATCCTTCAACAAAAAACACTCTCTGAAGAACAAAAAAAATGGATCGAGAAAATTTCTGCTTTCAACATGGATATATTACATAAGAAAGGAAAAGACAATGTAGTAGCAGATGACCTGTCCAGAAAAGATGAAGAACCAACATTACTTGCAATTTCAGTTGCTGTTCCTGAATGGCTTAATGAGATATGAAGTGATTACGCCAAAGATCCGGAAATGTTCGCTATAATCAATAATCTCCCAGGAAATTCAAAATTTGAGTGGAAGAACGATATCTTATGGTACAAAGGAAGAATTTATCTAAAATCCAAATCCAAGTTTATATCAAAAATAATCAAGGAATCACATGATTCCATGTCATCTGGGCATGTAGGATATTTTAAAACCTATTACAATGCACGTCAGTCATTTTTTTGGAAGGGTATGAGTCACGATATTCAAAAATATGTAGCAGAATGTGACAAGTGTCAAAGAAATGAAAGTGAAAATATTATGACACCTGGGTTACTTCATCCCTTAAATATTCAGAAATGGGAAGAAATATGGATGGATTTTATTGAAGGATTACATGTATCTGATGGGAAGGATAAGATATTCGCCGTAGTAGATAGATTCACTAAATATGCTCACTTTAGAGCTATCAAGAAAACAGACTTTGCAAAGAAAATTGCAGAGATATTTTGCAAACATATTTATAAACTACACGGCTTCCTGAAAGTCATTGTCAGCTACAGGGATGCCAAATTTAAAGGAAATTTTTGGAAGGAATTGTTCAACCATATAGGAACCTACCTAAACATGAGCTCAGCTTACCACCCCCAATCGGATGGACAAACAAAGGTTGTCAATAAATGTTTGGAAGCTTACCTACGGTGTTATGTTACGGAAAAAAAAATAAGTGGGTTCAATGGTTGCATCTCACTGAATGGTGGTATAATTACACTTACCATACATAAAAAAAAATAACTCCATTCCAAGCTTTATATCGATACGAGCCCCCGAAATGGAAAGATTTTGTTTCAGTCCAATCAAATCTTCCAGCAGTTAAAAACCAGTTAGAAGAACACCAAAAGGTCGTCCAATTTCTAAAAGAAAATCTGAATATTGCGCAAAATCGTATGAAGCAACAGGCAGACCGTAATAGAACAGAGAGATCATTTAAATTTGGACATTGGGTGTTTTTCAAACTCAAACCGTACAAGCAGTTGTCCCTGAAACAAAAATGGAAACATAAATTAGCTCCCAAGTTCTATTGTTCGTATCAAATCATCAAAAAGATCATTCAAGTCTCTTATGGTTTGATCCTTCCCAATACAAGTTGTGTTCACAACGTCTTCCATGTGTCATGCTTAAAAAAATCACTTAGTGACCATCATTCGTCCCAAACGACACTTCCATTTTTGGATGATGAAGGAAGGATCATTTTGGAACTCAAAAGCATCCTATCTACCCGAGAAAATAAGTTGCACTCTCATGTTATCACAGAATATTTAATCAAATGGAAGGATTTTCTCGAAGAAGAAGCCTCTTGGGAAACGAAAATGTTTTGCCAACAACACCCGTCATTAAGTATGCTTTGAAGACAAAGAATCTTTAAGAGAGGGGCAATGTTGTGTATAATTTATTAATTATTATTTAAATGTAGTTGTCTTAGGTTTATTAAGTGAAAGGGCATGATCGAATATCATGCCTCTTCACCAAGGGACACCGTGAGGTTGTATTTAAATCCTTGGTGATTCCCCATTGTAATCATCTCATCTTTTATCAATAATAATATATACTTATTTACCAGAGTTTTTATACTCCATTGTGTCTCTTTATTACCTATTACCATTTATTTTTAGTATATCTGTTAACCTTAACGTTTTCATAATAAATCATCCTACACTCACCTTGTTTAAAACTTCACTCTTCACTATCAGAAAAATATTTCCTGCCATTCTTTTTGCTCACACTATTTCCTAATTATTCCAAAACTCTAGCAAATCACTGAAGCAGAACCCACCACCATTCAACTCCTCCAAATCTATGAATTGGATTGAATAATACAATTTGTGAAGAATGAAAAGAGTGAATGCACAATCTCCTAATGTCAATTTTCAAACGCTTGGTTAGAAATGTGTTTTTAGTGGCAATTAGATCAAGCATACCAAAGCTAGAGATTGGGCATTAAAAGACAGATGACATCTAAAAGGTCAACACTAGCAACAATAGAATATTCAAGGTGAAATATTAGTATTTGGGTTATTTCTAGATCCATAAAAGAAGAACATCTAGAGTTGACCATTTTTAATGGTGCAGCTCAGCAATCTACTCCAAATGGCTAACATGGTTAAAATAGCTCATCATCAAATCAGTTTTATGAATACCTTAAATCCAGTGTATCAGTTGGCCACCTCAACATGGCATTTGATTCGATAGGGATGACAAAAATGGGTTGTTATACATTTATATTCATAGAGTCCTTTTTTATTAACAAATTTACTAAAATAGTACCTCAGAGTCAAATCTCATGTGGGAGTCACTCCTACATCTTAGTGAAGTAGTTTATCTAATAAATAAAATACCAGTTGCAGAAGTACGATATATAGCTTTACCAAAGATTCAAGTATTTGGTGTCTTGAATGTGTCTCTTTTCTCATGTGAGTTTACTATGTTTTGTTAATCTTCTCAAATTATCTTTAGATTCTTAGTATTTAAGTTTATAATTGAGTTTCATCAAATTTTAAGAATCAATTATAATTTGTTTTAACTATTTCCCTTACTAAATAGATTGTTTATGTATCAGAAATCACTCTTGATAAGTGCTTTGTTTCAAATACAATCCATTATGTTAAAGCTATATTAGGAATTCATCCTTGATAGATGCTCATGATATAGTGGATCATCCTTCTCCTTCTTCTCAAACTGATAAATCAATTATCTTTTATGGTATACATCAAAGACCTTTCCTTTTCTTCCTTAGTTGTATGACCAATCCTCTAGTTTTATCTTAACTATAGATTTTGGCTCCATTTCCCAATCCTTCTATCTTTATAGAGAACAAACCACAAATATTTTTCAGTTCTACAACCTCATAAGACCTAGTGTCTGCACTTAAAAAAACCTATTTCTTTATGCTTGACAAACATATTTCACTATTTCACTATTTCAATATTTCACATTGCACTATTTCACTATTTCAGGCCAAGCATGAGAGAAAAATCTTGGTTCTGAAAGAGGCTATAGTGGAGGACAAGCCACAACTCACCAAAAAATTATCCATGTTGTTAAAGAAAGAGTATGTCTCACTCCTAGATTTAGAGGATATTTCCATAGATGGTTGGTATCTAGACAGTGGTGCCACATGCCATATGACAAGGAGTGTGATCTATTTCAGCCACCTGGCTCAGTATATATTGGATGCTTTACGAGGTGTGTGATCCAAAATGAAGGAACAGTTGGTGCAAGAGAGGGTTCAATTGTATTTGATTTATAATCAGGATGGATTGTAGCCTTTCATTATGCTCTATATGTTCCTCGGCTGAGAGTGAATGTTCTCTCTGTTTCAACCTTGGAGAATCAAGGCTATAAATTTGAGCTCATAGGAGATTCAGTATAGTTATGGCCAGAGGGAGTTGTGTATGTTGATGAATCCATCATATTTGGAATCAAAGAGGGACACTTGTACCGATTATGGGATAAAATCTAGTTTGAGAGGGACAAAGAGCTAGTTATGCAACAATTTTGAGGAGGCAGGAAGACCGCCTTAGCAGACCCACTTGGTGGGAATGGACCCAGCTGGAGAGGTGGGATCATATGACTTCAACAGAGTGTTAGTTGGTAGCCATAGCACATATGAGGTCTAGTTTCTAGATTCAGAGGCAATAGGTTTCTCCAGTTCAGAGGGAGCAGGATTTTGAAAAACTTATGAAAAATGATTTTGAAAACCTTTTTGATTCTACTCCCATTGATAAAAGTGATATTAGTAATATGTTTAACATGTAGCTCCAAACCAATGTTATGCATGTTTCATTCATTATTTTTCACTTGATAATGTCGTGGTTACATCAATCCACCTCCCAAGGTGTTTATATCAAGTGTTATCAACTTAGATGTATATATGGTAGCATATGTTTTAAGCATGGTCACAATTTTTCTGCAAAACCTTAAAAAGTGAGGAGTCTACCAGTGTTGGGATCCTCTCTTATAGGAAAATATATATGAATTTTTCCCTTATATTAAATCTGGGTATATATTTGCAAATGTTTCCATTTCAAAATAATTTAATGACAAGGATACAATGCACATAATTCATTTTCAAATTTCTCATGGAAGCCACCACGTACTAATGACTCAATCATATGAAGAAGGTGGATCACCCTGTATTAGAGTTTAATCAAGGTCAATTAATACACTTACTTGTCCAAGGTTTATCAAATATTATTAAAACTTATCAAGTTCATTTTGAATTTCATTATCTATATGTGTTCTAGCCTAATTTTAATGTCAACATGCTTGATATTCAACATGGGGAAGCGTTGGTTGTAAATTTATTTTTACAATTCCATCATATACCTAATTAGAGTATGAGTCTTAGAACCATCAAGATTCAATTTTAGGCTTGTGTCCCATAGAATTATATGCTTATTCAAAGAGAGTTCACTCATAAATCGTTGACCAACAATCACATAGCACTCACATCGATTCTCTTAGAGACATAGCAAGTTACCACAATGAGAAATTTTCTATTTCTTTCAAACTTGTTGAATCTCCATTTACACAAAAAAGTGCCATCGCATATACACAAAATAGACCTAACTTCTCTTCCTCTTCAAACGAGGAAAAAAACAATATTGAAATTTAGAATTTCTATCCCTAAATAATCTCTAACCAACTACCACGTATTTGATCAATGGGGTGACCAAGGGGAGGCACCGACCTCAAACCAATCCATAGATTATCTTGAGGAATTGCTTACTAAAGAACACATTTATATGTTGATCGATCCAACCAAAAAATCAAGAGGCTTCTCATAAAATTAAAAGAGAGACTAAGTTTTTTAATTACGATTGAGCCACAAACAAAAGATATAAGAGACCAAATCTGAACCGTGATGACCCAAATCCATCAAAATGGGGTAAGAAACTCATTTAATTATCCTATTTCTTTATTTATGATTTTAATTTTCTCATCCTTCATAAAAGAACTCTTTATTTTATAGGTTTTTTTGAGGGAGTTTGATCCTCATAGTGAGACTATGGGGATCGACATTGGTATCAACATCGTTTCTCCACTTGTGAGTGATCCACTGAACACACTGACCGTTAATGCAAATCTTGAATAGGGTGACACACCATTATCTACACCCACTAAACAATGCACAGAAGGATGTGCACATTATGTAGATCATGATTCCATCACATCTAGTCAAGCAAGCTTTCCTGGGGTCTACTCGCGTTACTAGCACGAGAACACTACAAGTTACATTCTTGGTAGATGATGACCATGTTCCCATGAAATTAGAAACGTTTCTAGTTATTTAAGAAGTTATTTAAATATTAAGTATGATATAATTGAAATTTACGTATAGAGTGTCATTATTTTCAAGTAATGATAATATCATTTTGCAAGAAATGATACCTTCTATATGCGCTTGAATGAGGAAACCTTACAAATCTTTGGGCCCACCATTCTCATAAGGTGGAATTCACAAAATTCAAAGTTGAAGGAAGAACTTATAAATAGTTTGGTTGGCTTGTTCAGAGATGGTACTTTCAACAAATGTGGAGTTACCGCGAAGGATGGCCTATATTTAAAATATCTGTGAGACCAATATAGGGTTCATCTGCTAAAGAACCCTAAGTATGAGCACCCTCCAGCGATTTAAGAAAGTGAGTGGAAATCCCTCCTAGAAGATGAAAAGGAGAAAAAACTTCGAAAAGAAGGGAAAACACCACCCAGACCAGCAAGGTATGAGGCACTTTTATTAATGTAATTATGATGCTTTCTCATCAATATTGCGACATGTAATTAAGCGTATGAATACTGTAAATATAGGCTCCAAGATAAATCTAAATCCATGAAGGCGAGAATAAAAAAATATGGCCAACATCATCTTGGCCCTGGGGGTTACAAAAAACTAGCCGCAAAAATTGTAAGTATATATATAAAAAAGTTGCATCCAAATTTTAGACTGTTAATAATTTTAATTTAATATTGCAGAAGAAAAAAAAATCATGAAAAATTGAAGGGCAAACAATTCAATGAAACTCCCACGAAGGAAGACCTCAAGCGTACAAGCACATATATCAAGTCGTTGTTGAACATGGGACAAGCATGGGGTCTTCACATACTATTTCTGATCCCCCACCTGAGACTGAGGTAAATAAAAGCAACGAAGAGAATTTATAAATTAATACTTGTATGCAATATATTTTTTTTATTCTATTCCATAAAGTAATGTGTTTGATTGTAAAAAGCATGCAGACAGTGTAAATACAGATTTCGCAAGAAATTATGGAAGACATGAGCGGAGTGACAGTGGAGTGCAAATTGAAGCTGATGTTCAACTCGATTCTAGAGGTATTTCATGTGAATTATAATTTTTTTAGTATGGATTAGAATTAGAAATATTTAAATGCAAACAATGTGTTGAACATAAATATTATTGGTTCTACTCTAGAGCATGTAAAGGATGAGGCTAGACAAGAGGAGGAACCTATGGCCACATCCGAAAGTATCCCGCTTCCCTCTACTACCGAAGCAGGTAACAAAAACTCTACTACCTTTTTATTAATATAACACTTGTATTAATAATTACTATAAATAAGAATTTAAATTTTTATTCTTATTGCAATTGATGCTCTCCCACCATTACAGCAGCATAGATGTTTCAACAGGTTGGGAGCAAGACATATTACATCTGAATGGGATGACTTCCTTGCTTCATAGATGAAAAATTGCAAGAAACTAAAGAATAATTGATTGTACTTGTAATTTAATTAGAACAACCTTGTTTCAGATTATGTATAGCATATAGTTTAGTATAAATCATACTAAGATAAAATATTTTTTAAACTCTACAAATGAATGAATGAATAAGTTTTTACTATATATTTCTTTATTTATGACATATCTTAATATATTTCTTTCAAATATTTCCTATTAGATAGATTGGGTACTAGGGAATTGAGAGTGATGTGAGGGGAGAAGGGGAAGGACCATGACAGCTTCCACCTTCACGTGGTTGGCCTTGTTCAGTAGAGAATAAATCAATATTTGGACAATCTTGGAGTAAAACTTTGGGATCCAACAGAGCAAAAAAAAGGTCAATGTTGACTTCATTGTTGCTTCGTCAAGTGCAGGGATGTTTGCTCCAAGGTTAAACTACACCAATAATTTATTCTCGAAACCAAGAGGAGCTCATTCAGGTATTCATGCACTCAAGTTTTTTTAATTATTATTTATTGGTGCAATTAAATTTAATAATTGGTCAAATGTAATATAATTTTGCCTCATTGGTCTCATGAATATGGGTAGGACAATCTGTGTCTATTTGGATGTTGAAGAGGAAAATCTTTCAAAAGAAAATACCTCAAAAGGGTAACATTACATTTAGCATTCAATTTTTTGTTATTTTTATTAGCAATTTTTTTGGTGGTTCTTATTATTTGAGAAGCATGTATTTTATCCCTTTTATATATTTTCATGTGTATAATATTTATTAGAATTAGATATAATTGTCCACTCTAGCTATTCATTATCACCTGCTTTTCAAGCCGAAGTTTGGGAAAATGGAGGAGGCTCCAAGGAATGGTCGTTAACGTTAACAAGGTATTTTCCTCTTGAAGTTCTGGAAAATTTGATTTCAAACTAAATTAGTCTATACCTCTAATGTAGATGTAGCCCAATTACTCTGATTATGGTTCGGGCAATAAGAATTATAGAATGTGTAATAGTCATGTGTTTCAATTCAAGAATTCACTCAAATGAAATAATGTACATGTGATGTGAGGTTCAGTAATGTTGTGTGAGAAGAGGATTGTACTGCTATTCAATGTGTATTTCATGACAATCCTCTTTTGGCACAACATTCTTGAAGCTCGCATCACATGTACACTATTTCATTTGAGCAAATTCTTGAATTGAAACACCTGACAATTATACATTCTCCAATTTTTGCTGCCCGAACCATAATCTGAGTAATTGGGTTACATATACATTAAAGGTCTAGAATGAGTTAGTTTGAAATCAAATTTTCCAAAACTTCAAAGGAAAATACCTTGTTAAAGTTAACGACCATTCCTTGGAGCCTCTTACATTATTTTTCAATAATAACCCATTGGGTATTCGACGTACATTTAACAAGTGTCAGATATTTGTCGGACCTCATCAATGAACCAATGTCGGGTATCTGTCTCCCGTCCAACACAAAATATCATTGGATCCATAGCATATTCATTGAAATAATAGAGATAAATTTGGTTATCCGACGTATACACAAGCCGTTGGACTAGTATTTTGGTCATCGAATGAAAATTCACAACGTTGCCTAACCGATGTATGATGGTTGGATATTCGATAAACACATCCAACAGATGGATGTTGGGTATTTGACCTTGGTTAGAAATTAAAATGTCACATATTCGATGACTATACGTCAAACAAATGCATGTTTTATCGACTATTTATTTGGTATCAAAGAGGACGGATATCCGATGTACAGGTCTGACAATTTCCTGGCTGTCAAATATCCGATGAAATCCCATCAGCAATATCTATGTCTTGGGTTCATCGGATAGTAGATGAAGTTGAGTCATATAACTGATGAAGTAACGTTGGACCCTATTTGTACTAGTGTATGTAATACTTTTTTATTTTGATGAATTAATGAAAAATCTGTAATTTATGGTTTTAATATCTAAGTTCTACTTCTAAATTTCTAGTTTTATTTTATCAATCATGATATTTCTAAATTTCTAGTTTCTTATGTGCTTGAACAATTATTAATAATATGAACAATGAACATTTCATTATGAACATCATTGATGTAGTAAATTAATAAACTAAGTAGTTCTAAAATTGTAAATACTAAATTAGTAAATTACTAAATAAATATCATCACAACTCATATCTATAGATGTTCTAATTTATAAAAAATATGTATCACACATTATATATATAACGTGTCCCCTGTGTCCTATTTCTAAGGTCGCTATGTCTCATATCAAATACTCATACTTATGTCTCCTCCATGTCTTATGTCCTCATGCCATGTGACTTAGGAATGAAGCCAAAGATGAAACCTTGTTTATGTTGGACAAAGTGGTATGAATCGGAATAAAATGAGTCTCCATCTCAAGCACATTGAAGAAAAACTACCTCCTATTCCAGGTTGAGTGGATGATACAAGGAACACCCCAATCCCATTGAGGTGGATGTCTCAAATTCTACTAAGTTTTTTTATGGCTTTGGTTTCTCAATTATATTAGTTTAGTCTATCCGAGGGCTAGTCTGAGCGTATGTGACCTGGGTCAAATTCAAATTGGAGTTTGATGTCCTTGAGGTTTGATAGTGAAAATGTGTATATATGAAAATGAAAATATAAATATATGCAACCAAACTTTGTAATTTTGTAACTCTATAATTGTTATAAGTTATAACAGGCCTGCATAATTCATGTCGAGAGTCAAGACAGTCACACAAAGTATACCTCGGAACACAAGTTTTATAGTTTACCTTAGTTTACCTCGAATCTAGAGGAGTGAAAGGAAAAAATCCCACTCTTTTCACCCCGCATTGCATGCTCGGGTGTAACGAAAACATTGGGTTCCCAACAAAACCACACATATCGCATAAAATCATGAGAAACTAAAAAAAAAACCTCATGGATAATACTACCACCTTTTCCGAATTTCATCATGCACGAACTCCAAATTCGCCAAGAAATCAAGTTGGAAATAAAAAAGAAACTTTTTTTTGAGTTTGGATAATTTGTTCTGAATTAATTCAGCTCTCTAGCAAATTTTATTTTTTTGCTTGAAAATCGGTGAATGTGGTGACACAACTCTGAGCCGCCTGAAATTTAGACATTGTTTTCATACATAGGCTTTGTCTCTTTTATCTTTTTGCATTTTTTTTTATGTATAAAGCTCTATGTGTCTTCAACTATTTGGTTCAAACTCACATTTTAAATAGATTCTTTGTTGTTTTGTCAGTAATCTGGTTCCCTTTGTGGAAAATCATTGACAAGTAAGGCTCTAAAAACTGTAATTTCCTAAAGTAATAAATATTGAAATTAAAGAAAAATAGTAAGGATTTTCAAATAATTGAAATTTTACACTTGATTGTGGTGGGAATTCAGGTATTTTACCATGAAAAGAAGTTTAATATATTTATGATAAATGAATGAATGAGGTTGATAAAATTAAAAAGAGAGAATTATATAAAATATAATATTTTTTCTTGGATTAAAAATATAATATAAAATAATGAATTACATAAAATAATATTTTTTTAAGGATATAGAGAATTTTATATAGTAAAAAAAATTCGAAAACATAAAGAATTTAGATATAGATTTTAAAAGTGTATATGTTTCATGTTTTCTCCATTTATTTTAACTCACTAAACTTAAAATTACTCCCACCAGCAACAAGAGACAAGAGGAGAGAGACATGGCATCACCACTCATTAATATGCATCAAAAATCCCATAGAACTGGAATTTTAATGAACATTTACTCCTCTACTAATCCATCAGTCATTGTTAAATCTTACCGTACTTGGATAGCTGGTGCTGCAAGTGAGCCAACGCTTACAATGCACATTGGTCATTTTTAGAGGTGGCCGACAGAGTCATCTCATTGTGCATGAGGAAAGTGTATTCCAATCTGCATGCAATTGTTTATGGTACTCTTTGGTTTATCGCTATTGGAAATTTTTCATTATCACTGGTCTAAAAGTACTTAGATGGGACATGTGATTTTTTTGTTGTTGTAAGAAAGGCTACTTGGAAGCAGGAGTGAAAGCAGTGAAGCGAGAGTGAAAATTTTCAGAAGCTTCTGGGTCTAGAGAACTCTTATCAATCTTAAAGTTTCAAAGTTTAAAAATTCAATATATAACAGTTTTCATCACTAAAGTTGTATTGGTAACCATTACCAAACTATAACAAATAATATCAAATTTGAAATGAAACATTTGAACTTTCACGAACCATCATATTCATAATTCATTCCCAATGAGTTATAATTTTCAAATTTTATATTCAAACTTAAATTATCATATTTTTTACAAAAAACTCCATAATAAATATGAAACAGTCAATAGTTATAAAAGTAATATAAACTAGAAAAAACAAGTAAAACTATTATATCTTCTTGCCACTAGAAACTTCTAATTTCTTTTCTTGTGGTCTATGACCAATGGGAGTCTCCTCATGCATACTCATACGACCACTTCCAAAACCAAAAGCCACATGACCTCCACGTAATGTTGTAAATAGAGGTGGAGACAAAGCTGGTGCAACTTTAGCCCTACTAGTGGATGGGGGTGCCATTGTTGTTGATGTTGTCACTATTGATTCATCTTCATCGTCTAAAATTTTTTCTTCCAAATCTTCTAAATGTAAGGCTCTATCCTCCAAATTATCCTCCTTTGAGTTATTTTCCCAAGTCATATATGCTCTATAAAATCGACGCCCGTCATAATAATGTGTCAACAACCTCAAGTTGTAGTGTACATAAAACAATATTTCTACCTGGTTTTCATTGAGGAAGTTTTTTTTTACATTGTGTGATCCAAGTGGATATTGGTGGCCACCCACCTATTCCACTTGGACCCCCACCATTTTTTATTTCAGTTTTTCAGTTTCCTTAATTGTAGCACAATTTACTATTTTTGGAAGTTTTTCGGGTCATGAACTTCGAGAGCCGTTTTGAGGCCTTAAATGATGTTTTTTTGGAAAATCACTGTCAAATATTACGAGATTTCAACTTGAAATTCACTATTAGTAATTTTATTCCTCAGATTGATCTTTCTAATGAGGTATCGTGTGCATCAAATGGATATCATATGCAAAAGTTACGACCCCGGGAAATTGATGTACCAATTTACTCGAATGGGGCCCACAGTTTGATGTTTCATCTCCTAGGGTTTGTTTTTTGAATGTTTAGGGTTTTAAATTGTTTCTGAATAATAAATATGCCTTCGAGCCTCATTGTAACATAGTTCAGAGTTTCGTAGCTACCACATCTCTTCTTAGAGATAAGCTACCAGCACCCTAGCTAGTTTATTTCCATTATGTCTGAAAGAAACTTTTAGTTATGTGATATTAAAGAAATGAAGTCTTATTTCTACTACATCTATGCATTTATTTGTATTTTTATACTTCATTGTTTTCTTTCATAATTCTGAATCAGTGGTATGAGAGTGACATGCTCTTTCTGAATCCTTCTTTGCATGTCCCTAACAAGGTCGTGGTATAAGGAGTTAGGGCTCGATCTGGTTGAACTTTTACAAGATCAACCTCACAAACCTCAATGGTCACCCCTGGGGGACGAAAAGAAAGATGAGGGAGTAGGATATCCTATCAAAATATTTCTCTAGGAGACCCTTAAGAAAGAAAGTAATGTGATGATGGATAACTTTGTCCATATCCTTCAACGACTTCGCACCTGTGATGCATTTACATCTAGCAACCACTCTAGAGGCGAAACTCCTTTTAAGGTACAAGTAAACTTTGAAATTTCCATATTTGAGGGCCAAATAGATGTAGACACCATAGAAATATGGTTGAATATATTAGAAGGGTATTTCTCGGTTCAAAACTTTTCCAACCGAGAAAATATTACTTTTGCACTCCTCAAAGCTACCCCCAATGTCAAGGACTGGTTGGAAACCTACTGCGAGCAAAAGGACAAGAGGGAACCCTCTCTCTTTTTTGGATGCACCCACTTGGATTTCTTTCCGAGGTGCCATCAAGGAAAAATATTATCACGAGGGGAGCTATGAGGACAAGTACACACAATGGACTATGTTGCAGAAACAAACGAACCAAGATGTACATGATCTGACGAATTTGTTCCATACCCTGTGCACAAAATTGGGTATCAAAGATTTAAAGAAAATTTTGTTACTGAAGTACCATATTTTTCTGCATAGATACATTCATAAGGAAATGGAGTTCCTCAACATCTCCTCGCTTTTTGCAACATACCAATATGCTGTCAAGATTGAGACAAACTTCAAATATAGAGACTTCGGATCTGTCGATCAGAATCAAGGGAAAGGTTCCCCCAAACCATAGAACAAAGGATAAAGCCAAGGTGGGGGAGCCCAAGATAACCCACTAAATCCGCAAGCAAATAACAACACCTCGAAGCGAAATAAGGACACGGGAAAGTGGTGTGAGTTCCATAAGAGCTCCACTCACAACACAAGTGAGTGTCGGGCCAAGTAGTCATTGGTAGCCAAGCTAAAGGCTTCTGAATCAGAGGCATGCTTTGACTCTAAATTAGAACCCGACAAGGGGAATGAAAAAGGGAAGAAAATTGTCGATGCGGAGCCCAACGCCATTTTTTACACCACAAAGATCTAGGAGGAGGAACTAGAAGATCCATGGGAGGGAGAGTGCCTCTTCCATTCCATGGTGTGGGTAAAGGGTTCCCCGCTGGAGTTCATTGTCGACACCTGGATCCAAAAGAACCTCATTTCAGTAGAGGTTGTGAAGCAGTTGGGCTTGCCAACCACATCACACCCACAACCATACACCATCGAGTAGCTTCACCAAGGAAGAGATATTTTTGTCAACCAGCAGTGTCACCTTCCCTAAAACATGAATCCCTTCATGGATTAGGTATTATGTGAAATTTCTTCACTTGAATTTTGTGATGTATTATCAGGCCAATAATACTTGTGGAAGAAATGTGTTGTGTATGAGTCTCGACCTCACGTTGTTATTGTTACTTTTGGAAATATATGGTAAAGGATACCGGAGGTAACATTGCCTACTGCCATCTCTTTGTTCACTACAAAACAATGCAATAACCTCATTTCCAAAATTGGGAAATTTTTTTCCTGATAATACGCCCTCAGGGAAAGAAGATGAGTGTGGCCATGACCTCTAGACAAGGCTCCTCCACATGACAACAACAGATAGACCAGGTTGTGGAGGAGTACATGGAAATATTCACCTCACCTGCAAAGATGCCTCTGCACTGTTAAGTCACGCACCACATTGATATAACCCCAGGTGCATCGCTACCCAATGAAAAAATCTATCGGTGCTCTACTCTAGAGAGTGACAAAATCAAGAGGAGAAGTTGCTGCAAAAAATTTCACATCCAACCGAGTTCATCGCCCTGTGGGAGCCGGATCCTATTGGTGCAGAAGAAGGATAGGACTTCGAGACTTTGTATCGACTATCAAGCACTGAAAATTATCACTGACTGAAATAGGTACCCGATCCCACAGATTGATGACCTTATGGACCAACTCAAGGGGGGAAAATATTTCAGCAGGATCGACTTGAAGTCCGGGTATCACTAGGTACCAATCGAACCCTCTGATGTGTGGAATATTGCCTTCAAAGACAAGGAGGACCTTTTCAAATGGTTGGTCATGCCTTTTGGATTGACGAATTCTCCTGCAACCTTCATGAGGCTTATGCATGACTTTTTTTAGCCATTCACCAACTCATTTGTATTAGTTTGCTTGGATGAAATCCTGATCTTAGGCCAGGCATGGGAAGAGAACCTCCATCACATTTGGCAGGTCCTCGAAACACTGCAGCAACACAAGTTGTGTGCCAATTTAGAGAAGTGCACTTTTGGCATGACCCAGGTTTATTATCTTAGATAAATTATTGATGAGTGGGGGGTGCGTGTGTATCCAACCAAGATCCAAGTCATTTGGGATTGGTCAACCCCAACTACTCTAATACAGCTCCATAGCTCTGTGGGTCTTGCCAATTTCTATTGCAGGTTCATGTTAGGATTCTCTCATATCACTTGGCCCTTGAGTAAAGTCACCAAGGGAGGAGTGAAAGCAGAATTATTTTCGTCTAAATCTTAATAGAAGCCATTCATAGATTGGAAACATTTTCTATGCTCTGCCTCAGTGCTCACATTACCATACTTGCGACAACCATTTGAGATCAAGACAAATGCCTCTAGCTATGCCAATGGGCTAGTTCTTACTCAACAAGGGCATCCAGTGGCATATCACAGTGAGACTATCTGAAAAAGTCTAGAAGTATCCCACTTATGACAAAGAGATGTATTCCATTGTGCATGCTTTCTGACAATGGAAACATTACATTTTGGGGAAGGAAATGGTCATACACATAGAGCACCGACCCCTACAATTCATACAGACACAAGAGAAGTTGTAGAACGATCGCCATCAAAAATGGTCCACATATATGCAAGAGTTTCATTTGAACCTCAAGTACAATAATGGCAGCACCAATAATGTTGTAGAATACGTCAGCCGACCAACGATCGTGGTGTTAACCACCATGCTTAACTCTTGTGGGAATGAGACTTATGATTGGCCACTTCTCTACAAGAGTGATACATAATTCAGCCACACATACAAGATGCTCTTGGAGGGTAAGAAAGTTCCAAATTTTCCCCTCTAGGATGCATCGTTATGTCACCTAGGACACCTTTGTGTTCCTTTAAGTGAGTGTGCCAATATGATTTGGGAAGCAAACTACAGTCGGGTCATTGGCCATTTCAGGTAGAGAAAATAGTGGTAGTACTACAAAAGTATTTCTATTGGCTAAACCTTCATCAGGATGTCAGTAAGTACATTAGATCCTACACTTCTTGCATTATTCCCAAATCGAACATCAAGAAGCAAGGCCTCTATACTCTGTTGCCTAACCCTCATTAACGTTGGGAATCCATATCCATGGATTACATTTTGAGTCTTCCTTCTACTAAGCATGAAAATGAATGTTTTTTTATGGTCGTCGATAGATTCTCGAAGATGGAATTTATAGCGGCTTGCAAGAAGAATATCACAACAGAAGCCACTACTAAACTCTCCTTTGAATGAGTGTAGGTACACTTTGGGATCCAACAGTCTATCTTCTCATATTGGGACAACAGGTTCTCCAGTACATTTTGGTCCAGCCTTTGGTCAATGCTGCACACCAAGCTCACCAAGTCCACAGCTTTTCATCCCCAAAATGATGGCGAGATAGAGATCATCAACAGGATGATTGTACACATTATTTGCATGTACAACTCAAAGCATCCACGCACATGGGATGAAAGCCTACACTATGTAAAACACAGATATAACCGGGCTCTCCAAAATTCAACCAACCACAACCCCTTTCAGGTGGGCTTGGGATTCTAGCCACTATGTACTATTAACGTAGCGATTCCATTTGTGATTACTCAGGTCGATTTGGTTCATGTCTAGTCTGAAGCTAACAAGGCGCACAACTTCATTGAGTGCATTCAGCACATCTGCGAAGAGGTTCATGGCATATTGGATAGAGCCAATGCTAATTAAAAGCAGTGACATGATCAACATCGGGTGCCACACAACTTCCACGGGGGCGACAAAGTATGGCTACATTTACAGAAGGAGCACCTCGCTGGACCCCACCGCATGCTTCACCTGCTCCAATATGGGACATACACCATCACAGGGTCAGTAGGGGACAATCCCTTCAATCTCAGTATTGCACCATTCCTTGGTATGTTCCCAATGTTCAACGTGGACTACCTTCAACCCTATTTTCCACCATTGATGGACACATCTGACATTGAAAACAACTCACACCAATCCAGTTAAACCTAGAATCTATGGAACAAGCCACAACTAATTGGATCATGGACATACAGATCAAGAACAACCGGCAGTAAAGGATCCAACTAGATCAATTTGTCAAAGATGGCCAACTCCTTCACCAGGGACAAATTTCAGTAGAAGTTTCCTCATGTCATGGAGGAAATCAACACAATGGGGACCATTGCTACCTAAGGGGATAGGAATGATCTAGGTGGATATTGCAGGTGGCCACCCACCTATTCCACTTGGACCCCCACCATTGTTTCTTTCAGTTTTCAGTTTCCTTAACTATAGCACAATTTACTATTTTCGACAGTTTTTCAGGTCCTAAACTTCCAAAGACGTTTTGAGGCCCTAAACAACAATTTTTTTGGAAAATCACCATTGGTGAATGTGATTGCTAAATCTAACATTCATTATTATTATTTTTAATACTCCAATATATATTTCTAAC
The DNA here is from genome assembly GCA_034641835.2 of Pinus albicaulis. NCBI lineage: Eukaryota > Viridiplantae > Streptophyta > Pinopsida > Pinales > Pinaceae > Pinus > Pinus albicaulis. Next base: position 572,445,714 of record CM076569.1, read on the forward strand.
AAGGTATTGTGTACATCAAACGAAGATCATATGCCAAAGTTACGGCCTTAAGAAATTGATATACCAATTTATCCCAACGGCGCCCATAGTTTGGTGTTTCATCTCCTAAGGTTAGGTTTTTGGATGTTTAGGGTCTTCCATTATTTATAAATAATAAATATGCCTCTGCACCTCATTGTAACATATTTTAGATGCCTGTAGCTACCACATATCTTCTCAGAGACAAGCTACCAATGCCCTAGCTACTTTATTTCCATTGTCTGTAAGCATATTTTTAGCTATGTGATATTAATGAAATGAGGTATTATTTTTGCTGCATGTCTATGTTTATGTGTATTTTTGTATTTTATTTCATTCCTGCATAAGCACAGATTACTGGTATTATATCTTTATGCTCTTTCTCGATCATTCTTTGAATTTACCCAATGAGGTCGGGGTATAAGGAGTTAGGGATCGATCTGGTTGAACCTTTGCAAGTTTAGCCTCGCAAACCCCGACTGCCACCCATGGGGGATGAAAGGAAAGATGAGGGAGCAAGAGATCCTATCAAAATATTGCTTGAGGAGGCCCTCAAGAAAGAAATGAATGCGATGATGGATAACTTTTCCCAGATCCTTCAACAACTACCCATCGACAATGCATCTGCATTCAACAACCACTCTGGAGGTGCAACTCCTTTTAAGGTACAAGTAAAATTTTACATTCTCATATTTGAGGTCCAAATATATGCAGACATCGTAGATATATTTTTGAATATATTAGAAGGGTATATCTCATTTCATGACTTTTCCAATTGGGAAAATATTACTTTTACACTCCTCAAAGTTGCCCCCATGTCAAGGACTAGTGGGAAACCTATTGCTAGCAAAAGGATGAGAGGGAACCCTCTCTGTTTTCAGCTGCACCCACTTGGAATTATTTCAGAGACGCCATCAAGGAACAATATTATATTGTGGGAAGCTATGAGGACAAGTACATACAATGGATTACACTGTGACAACAAAGGGATCAAGATGTGCTTGAGCTAACAAATTTGTTCCATACCATGTGCACAAAATTGGGTATCAAATACTCAAAGAAAAATTTGGTGTTGAAGTACCGTAGTCGTCTTCACATATACATTCAAAAGGAAATGGAGTTCCTCGAAATCTCCTCACTTGGTGTAGCATACCGGTATGTTGCCAATATTGAGTAGAAGTTCAAACAGAAGAAGTTAGACTTTGGATCTCGGAATCAGAATAAATGGAAAGGTGCCCCCAAATCGCAGAACAAAGGAAAAATCCAAGGTGGTGCAGCCCACGATAATACACCAAAGAAAATAAAAATACCAAAAATCCAAAGAAGGACACAAGAAAGTGGTGTGAGTTCCATAAGAACTCCACTCACAACACAAGTGAGTGTTGGGCCAAGCAGACACTATTTTCAGAGTTGAATGATTCTAAATTGGATGGACGTTCTGAATTTGAATCAAAACCTATCAAGGGGAATGAAAAAGGGAAACAAATTATCGATGATGAGCCCAATGCCACTGTTTCCACCATGAAGATCCATAAGGAGGAACCAGAAGATCTAGAGGTGGGGGAGCGCCTCTTCCATTCCCATATGTGGGTAAAGTGCTCCTTAGTGCAGTTCATTCTCGACAACGGGAGCCAAAAGAACCTCATTTCAACATAGATCATGAAGCGAGTGGTCTTGCCAGCCACAACATAACAACATCCATACACCATCGGGTGGCTTCACCAAAGATGGGATCTCCGCGTCAGCGAGCAGTGTCGCCTTTCCTACAACATCAAGCCCTTCACGGATGAGTTATTATGTGACATTACTCCTCTTGATGTTTGTGATGTGTTATTAGGACATCCATACTTGTGGAAGCAACATGTTTTGTATGAGTCCCATCATCGTTCTGTTATTGTTACTTTGGGAAATAATTTGTATAGGATACTAGAGGTAGCACCACCTACAATCATCTCTTTTTTTACTGCAAAAAAATGTAGTAAGATCATTTCCAAAACCGGGATATTCGTTTTCCTGATGATCCACCCTCAAGGAAAGAATAATATTGTGGCCACAACCTCCACAAAGGGATCCTCCACGTGACAACAATAGATGGACAAGGTCGAGGAGGAGTACAGGGACATATTGACCTCACCCTTAGGGGTGCCTCTGCACTTTCAAGTCAAGCACCCCATCGACATGACCCCAGGTGTGATGCTACCCAATGGACCAATATATTGGTGCTATGTTCTAGAGAATGAAAAAATCAAGAGGGAGATTTAGGAGCTTGTACAAAAAGGTCACATTTGGTTGTCTTCATCACCCTATGGGAGCCCAATCATGTTGTTCCAGAAGAAGGATGGGACTTGGAGACTCTATATTTACTATTGGGCACTGAAAAATATCACTATCTGGAATAGGTACATAATCCCACTGATTGATGACCTTTGTTGAGGTATAAAAGGTGTCTTTTTAATGCCTATTTATCCTACATTAATTATCAATCTGGGAACAACTTTTTATTTCAAGAGTGTACTCAGTCTGAGGCGGAAATTTATCCAAGAGTAATGCTCTTCAATATGTAGTATAGTGTTCTAAATGCAAGAATAAATGGATGCTTGGAAAAGAAATCTAATTACAATAACATGAACTCAAATGCTCTGAAATCCAACTATTCACTCAGCAAACATCAATCGAGGATACAGTAATAATAACTCATTCCTCTAGAAATTGATGCAATTGAAATCAAACTATAACAAGACAATCAATCTGGGAATGTGGAAGCAATAACCAGTATTCTCTACAATTGACAGTCCTGCTTTAAAGAAATCAAAGGGAAATATAAATTGAGCTAAATCATTACTGCTGCTAATGAAAGGAAACTAGGAAAGCTCTCAAAACCAAACTCTTTGCAATCTGTAAACTAATGAATTGGAAATCAACAGTGCACTGTAATCAAAGGAATTGAATAGAAAATCCTATTTAATAAATTTGAACAGCAAGCTCTAGCTAATGGAATCAAATAACAAATTCTATTATACAGCAAATCCTATCGACAACAAACTCTTTTGATTAGCAATCTAAAATGAACAGCAATCAAACGAGACAACAAATGTAACACGCCAACAACAATGAAATTCACCAATGTAACACACCAATATTAAATAAGAAATGAACAATAAACCACTTACTTGCAAACCGTAATGAAATCAATTAGAAACTATCACACAATAATAATGAAAAGATAGAGATACAAACAGCGGATTGATCCACCATGGTCAGGTCGTCAACCACCAGTGAAACACCGTCGGGCTTTACTGCAGAGTTAAGAAATTAAATGGCAACAAACTCTTGTATTAATCAGGCATAAACAATGTTTACAACATTTTTTCTCTGATCACGAGAGTAAAGAAATTACAGAGTTACAAAAAGAGAGTTTTAATCATCCAATCATTATTTTTTTTACATAATACATGCTCTCCTTTTATAATCAGAAAGAGGAGAAATGAAATAGTAAATATGATCCCTCATAACAATATTGGATTGTCCCTAACAACTTTATCAACAAGAAAATATATTTCCATCAATATTTCAACAGGAACAAGTCAAATTTGGATTTGCAGCTTAGCTAATTTGGAGGACGGCCGCAACAGTAAATCAGAAGAACTCATCCTCAAAACAACCTTCTATTTCTCTCAATATAGGCCGAATTTTGGCAAACCATTCTTTGCTAAAGTTAATTCCGTCCGTTCCAGACAAAACCCATGTTCCGGATTTTCTAGATTCTTCTCCATTTTCCCAGAATATCAACCGCAAAACTGTCACTTCTTATTCCAACGAATTTCTGAGTTGGAATATTGAATGATGTGTTGGAGATCAAATCTGCAATCTAGGAAATATCTTGGAGGCTAAAATGGTGAGTGTTGTTACAAAATATATTAATAAACCATCATTGATAAAATTAAGCATAATAATCATCAATTTATTAAAAATAAAGGAGAAGAAATAATATTTATCCATAAGAGCATAAATAATTATAAAATGGATTTATATGATAAATTATGATAAATTACATGGTAAAGAAGAGTAGAAATGGATGAAATAAGTGTTAAAATGTGGTCGTATTTGTGGCCCAACAACCTTCTAGACCAACTCAAGGGGGGGAAATATTTCAGCAAGATCAACTTGAAGTCTGGGTATTGCCAGGTACCAATCAAACCCTCTGATGTATGGAAAACTTCCCTCAAAGCCAAGGAGGGCCTTTTCAAATGGTTGGTCATGCCTTTTTGGTTAAAAAATTCTCCTGTAAACTTCATGAGGCTAATGGATGAAATATTGTGTCCATACACCAACTAATTTGTCATAGTGTACTTGGATGAAATCCTAATCTTCAGCTAAACTTGGGAAGAGAACCTCCACCACATCTGACAGGTCCCCAAACATCGAAATAACATAAGTTGTGTGCTAGTTTGGATAAGTGCACTTTTGGCATGACCCAGCTTTAGCATTTCGAATAAATTATTGATGAGCATGGGGTGGATGTCAATCCAACCAAGTTCCAAATCATTTGGGATTTGCCAGCCCAAACCACTCTAACAGAGCTTCGTAGCATTCTGGGTCTTGTCAATTTCTACCACAGGTTCATTTTTGTATTCTCTTATATCACTTGGCCCTTGAGTCAAGTAACCAAGGGAGGAGAAAAATAAAAATTATTTTGATCTTAATCTCAACAAAAGACATTCGTAGAGTTGAAACATCACCTCTGCTCTGCCCCAGTGCTCACATTACCCAACTTGCATCAACCATTTTAGATCGAGATAGATGCCTCTAAATATGCTATTTGGGAAGTTCTTACTCAACAGGGGCATCCGATGGTATATCATGGTGAGACACTGTCTGACATAGTCTATAAGTATCCCAATTATGAAAAAGAGATGTATTCCATTAAGTAGTCTTGCCAACAATGGAAATAATACATTTTTGGGAAGGAAACAATCATCCACATAGATCACTGATCCATGAAGTTCATACTGACACAAGGGAAGTTGCACAACAATTGCCATCAAAATTTGTCCACATATCTGCAGAAGTTTCATTCGAACATCAAGTACAAGAAGGGAAACACCAATAATGTTGCAAACTGCCTCAGTCTACCACTGATTGTGGCGCTAACCACCATGGTCAAATATTGTAGACACAACATTTCTAATTGTTCGCTTCTCTACAAGAGCGATCCAAAATTCAGCCACACATAGAAGACGCTATTGGGGGTAAGCAAGTTCCAAATTTTCACCTCCAAGATGAACTTCTATGTCACCTGGGACACCTTTTTGTTCCTTCAAGTGAGTGTGCCAAGATTATTTGGGAATCGCACTACAGTCTAGTCGCTGGGCATTTCTGGGTCGAGAAAACAATGGTAGTACTACAGAAGTATTTCTATTTGCCGAACCTTTGACAAGATTTTGGGAACTACATCAAATTTTGCACTACCTCCGCCATTTCCAAAATGACCATTAAGAAGCAATGCCTCTATACTATGTTTCCTACACCTAGTCGACCTTGGGAATTCATTTCCATGGATTACATGTCGAGCCTTCCTTCTACTAAGAATGGCAATGGCTTTGTTTTCATGGTCATTAAAAAATTCTCGAATATGACCATTATGGTGGCCTGCAAGAAGAATATCACAACAGAAGCCACTGCTAAACTCTTCTTTGAATGTGTGGGTACACTTTGCGATCTCGTTGTCCATCATCTCATATCAAGACAACATTTTCCTCAGTACATTTTGATCTAGCCTCTGGTCAATGCTAGACACCAGGCTCACCAAGTCCACAACTTTCCATCCTCAAACTGATTTCCAGACAGAAGTTGTCAATAGGATGATCATACACGTCATGCGCATGTACAAATAAAAGCATTCATGTACATTGGATGAGAGCCTCCCCTATGTACAACATAGTTATAACGAGGATCTCCGTAGCTCAACCGGCCATAGCCCCTTTTAGGTGGGCTTGGGATTCTCCTCTATGTCCCATTGACATAGCCATGCCCTTTACAACTATTCAGGCCGATTCGACTCATGTCTAGTCTGAAGCTGACAAGATGCACAACTTCATTAAGCGCATTCAGCACATCCACCAAGAGTTTCATGGCATATTGGACAGATCCAATGCTAAGTACAATCAGTGACATGATCAACATCAGGTTCGACACAACTTCCAGGTGGGCGAAAACGTGTGGCTACATTTGCAGAAGGAGCACCTTGCTGGACCCCACCACAAGCTTCACCCACTCTAATATGGGCCATACACCATCACCAAGTTAGTAAGGGACAATTCCTTTAAGCTCAGTATTCCACCATTCCTTGTTCTGCACCCACTTTTCAATTTGGACCACCATCGACCCTACTTTCCACCATTGTTTGACACATCTGACATTACAAAACAACTCACATGAACAGAGTTAAACTCAGACTACATGTAACAAGCCATAACTAATCAGATCATGGACACATAGATCAAGAACACCTAGAAATAAAGGATCCAACTATATCGAGTTTTCAAAGTAGACCAACTCCTTTACCAAGGAAAGGGTCTCATCAGGGACCAAGTTCAACAGAAGTTTCCTCATCTCATGGAGGAACTCAACACAATTGGGACCATTTCTTCCTAAGGGGGGAGGAATGATCCAAGTAGATATTGGTGGCCACCCACCTATTCCACTTGGACCCCCACCATTTTTTCTTTCAATTTTTCCATTTCCTTAATTGTAGCATAATTTACTATTTTTGGTAGTTTTTTGGGTCTTGAACTTCTGGAGCTGTTTTGAGGCCCTAAACAACATTTTTTCTAGAAAATAACCATCTAAAAATGTGTGTCTTCAAATTTTAGACATTTTCATTCATCATTTTTGTCCTTAGATAGATCTTTCCAATGAGGTATCATGTGCTTCAAACGAAGATCACATGCCAAAGTTACGACCATAGGAATTTGATGTACCAATTTACCCCAAGGGGCCCATAGTTTGGTGTTTCATCTCCTAGGGTTAGGTTTTTGGATGTTTAGTGTTTTACATTTTTCCTCAATAATAAATAGGCCTTTGAGTCTCATTGTAACATAGTTCAGAGGCCTGTAGCCTCCACATATCTTCTCATAGATAAGCTACAAGTGCCCTAGCTAGTTTATTTCCATTCTTTCTATAAGCATATTTAAGTTATGTGATATTAATTAAATGAATTCTTATTTCTGCTAAATCTCTGGATTTATGTGTATTTCTGTATTTCATTTCATTCCTGCATAAGTCTCAATCAGTGTTATGAGATATGTATGCTCTTTCACCGATCCTTATTTGCATGTCCCCAATGAGGTCAAGGTGTAAGGAGTTAGGGATCGATCTAGTTGAACCTTTGCAAGATCAGCCTCGCAAACTGTAATATTCCAAATTCGAAACAGCTAGCAAGGTATGAATGGAAAACACATTTTCTATTAATGGCTACTACAGGAATTGAATCCAAGACCTAAATCCCTTAAAACAATATTTCTAAGTGCTAAATCCAAGAGGAGGCTCCAAAGAAATCCTTCTAGGGTGGTTAATCAGATCTCCCACTCCTAGATTTCCTCTAAAAGTGCCCGATGAGGGACTACAACAAATATAAGCACATGTAATGGAATGGAAGCGTTATTCTTATAACCCAAAACACACGAAGATATGTATAGCCAATAATTGTATAATATAGCAGCAATGAGATATAAATACTTGAGGAAAGAGTCTCTCAAGCAAGGAAATGCAACCTCAATGGAACATGTATAGAAAAAGTGACAAAACACTACTACACGAAGTGTGCCCAAGCTATACTACACAGTTTATATGAGACACTACAAAAAAATACATGATAACATAATGATATGACAATATCATCTCAAGAAATGAGGGGAAGCAAGCTCTCAACCCCGGAAAACACTAATACAACAATAATACACAATCCTTAGAAGGATTGGCTGCAATACATGTACAAATGGAAAATCTGCAGAAATGTCAGAGTTGTTGGGTGGCAGCTGCAACTCAGAAATAACTAGAGATGGCTGAAGATGATGATCAATCTGAAATGAACCTCCTCCAACAGATCTCTCAAGTGATAGGCTTATCCTAACACTGAAGATCTTTCCTTACGAAATGGTGGTGCAAACCCCCACTGCAGGTACTCACTAAAATAATGCAGTCCAGTGAAGGGATTGTGCTGTCTATGATGGGAGATGCTTGGCCTTGATGCCAAGATATGAAAATCAGCTCTAAAACCTTCCTTCCAGCCTTCCCAAGGAATAGAGACTCCCTCCTTTGAAATATGAGACAAGGAATGGTGTTGTGAAACCCCTCCACTACAACACCCAACAACACTACGTTATACTTCAGCAGAAATAATGCAGTGATTGAATAATGGCTTTGGCCTTGAGCCAAGATGTGGAGAAAATGAAGTGCAATCCTTCAAGAGGCCTCTCAAGAAGGATAGGAAATCCTAAACATGAATCCCTTGTGCTAAGCAGCACTGCAACTCAGCTAAACAACCGGGACTGCAAATATGTCTAAGTAGACAAATGATCCAATGCTCCAAGATATCTCCCTAGGGTTGCGTCTTCCTCCTTTTATGCAAGTGAATGCCTCTTTTCCCTGGACCCCACACATTAGGGTTTCTTCCACAAAGAATCTTTCTCCCTCCAAAACTGCGTTGTCTTCCCAAGCAAGCTACACCTCTTAGGCAGCACTATTGACTTGGTCAAACTTGACATTGTCCTCATGCAAATTGCCCCTTTTCACACTAGAAGGTGCAAAATAAGCTACTCCAATGATCCCTTTCACACTATGAGGGATTTTATTCCTACTCATGGGCCTTTTACCCATTTTATTCATCTCCTAGATGACATAAGCAAAAATTAATATTCCAATTTGCTGCTTGCAAATTTTGGAATATTACAGTCCTCCCCTCCCCTGCAAGGATGGACTGAGTTAATTTTTCCTCTCCCTGTAGAATCCATGTATGATGATCTCCTCCAAGTGAAGTGATGTTATCTCATCAATCAAGTCTCCACAATTCTCCTCCTTAGCATGTAAGTCAGCTATCAACCAATCATCATGTAAAGGTGAGATACTCAAGAGGATAAAAAAGTGATGACTAGAGGTCCCTTTGAAGAATGGGATTTGAAATATAATGGGAACTATCTTTCCGATATGGATCCTCCATCTCCAAGCTATGAGCCATGCAAAATGAGTCACCTTCGAAATAGGCAACTCTTGAGAACTTTCATCCACCTTTGGCTCTGCCAAAGTAGGTGGGATGAAATCTGCACATGGTAGACTATGTAGCCTACCCCATGCTGTCCATCTCTCCACTTATGATAAGTGTAGAGTGTTGGTTGTCCATGGGCTGCAAGAATTTTTCCCTCAAAGGGAAAAATGAGGACTAGACCTCCAAACATCTCTCCCCCAACGCTGCAAATCATGTTGGCCCAAGTATCTCCATATATGATGTGTTGGAAGTCATCATCATATGGCATCTCCTCCATCATATGGCTCACCTCATAAAGGGACAAATGTGCTATCAAGGTGACCATATCATATCCCATGCTCCCCTTAGAACATGTAGTGTAAAAAGTGTGAGGAATTTCTTCCTCAAGGGACACATTCACCCCATGTGTCTCTCTCCTAAGCATGCTCCTCATAAAGACAGAAACAATAGAGCCATAGGGAGCAAAAATGAGAATCATACTTGCTGCCATATGCAACAAATGATAAGGAAAATGGTCCCTCAAATGCAGCCAACGTAGCTTGACCCTCAACTACAATAGAGACTGTTCAAATGAGTGGCTTCTCAACCACTTTCCTGCTGCTCCAATCTCCTCATAAGTATGGAGGAAGGGAATAATGTAAGATTTCCAATGAGCATGTCCTCCATAATATCTATTTTCCCCATGTCCTCCTAGGGAATGGCCATCAATCATGCTTATGGCCTCATCTAAACCATGTGGTCTAGAAAAAAGAATGCTCCTCCTTGGAGCATCATCCTGCACATGTATGGTTAAGGGACATATACATACATCATATAAATGCTCATGTAAACAACAATGAATACCCTTACCATACTCTCTACTCATACAAGTGGAGTGGCTCATAAGTGAGTCTCCTCTCATCTCCAAAGGAAAAATAGGTGGTTGTGCTAACTCTCTCAAAGAGTTATGTCTCTCCTCCATCTCTATCTGGTCCATGCATCTGTTCATATGCTGATATATCTCCTTCTCAAAGCCCATCCAAAAATATCCCTCCATGATGGTGTGGTATGCTCTCATAGAACAAGTGGGGCTGAAAAGGTAATCCTCATAGGCTTCTCGTAGAAACTTCTTCTTGAACTTGGAAGCTCTAGGAAAGAAGATCATACCATAATAAAAGATGACCCCATCTCTGAATTAATATCACTCCTCATGCAACTAGTCATCCAAGATCATGCAAGTGAAAAGATCCTTGGAATACTTCACCAACAGTTGGGAGATCCAATATGGATCTAACCTCCATAGTGACAACATTGATGATCTCTCATGAAGAACATCTGTCATATGGCTGCCATCTCCTTTGACATCTCCCATGTCAAAGATGCAAGTTGGAAGGCTTCTATCCTTCCTCTGCTGCTTTTTCCACAGCGCAAAATCTGAACTAGAAGTGGGTACTGATAATGTTGAGGGAATGTTCCTTCTCTCCTTGAGTCTACCCCAAAATCCCAGCGTTGTATCAAGCTCTACCAAGGTCTCCATCCTCTTGAAATACATGAGTGGTTCCCCAACATGTGAAGTATTTGTCCTCCTCTTCTGATCCAGTGATCTCCCCAGTAAAATGTCTCCATGCAATTAGACATCATCATCAAGAGATGACTAAATATATGAATGGAGAAAGCTCTCCATGCTTCCACTGCGCAATCCAATCACCTTCTTAGGTGCATAAAACTCCAAGAATGAATATGGATGTGTACTCCTCATCTCATGATGTTGGGTCTTCTCCCTACCTCCTCTTTGTGTCTCCATGGTTTCACACCTCCTCAACAATGGCACAGGTAGAACATGAGTTGTGCCTTGATCTCCACACATGAGATCTTGGGGACTTCCTTGCAAAGATGCAAGCATCCCTCTATTTGGAGCAAGAGCTCCTCCTTCCTCTACATGAGGTTCTAGATCAACTCTAGATCTAACAGTGTTGTTGCCCTCAATCTCTGCAACATGAGTGGGAAACTCTCCAATGATTGGATCCCTTTTTGAAAGAGAGATCTCCATGCTCCTTTTCTCAAAGGAGTGAGATGAAAACCTTTCTTCTAGCAAAGTATGGTGCAAGTTTTCATGCAAGGGTTTTGATTGAGTTTTCATGTTTACTCCTACCATGTGTGTCTCATGAATCTTTTTATCAAATATTTTCACTAATGCTTTAGTAAAATTTTCATAAGATGCAATGTTTACATTTCTCAAAGAAAAATATTCAAAGATCCACCAGGAAAAAGCCTTACCTCTCAAATGCAGCTCTGCAATTCTAATGGCTTCATCCTCCAGCATTTGTTGCTACTACAATAAGGTCTCTAACTCCTCCAGCCAAGCTTTGGTTGAACATCCAGGTGAACCTTCAAAGGTAGATAAATGAAATCTATCCTGTTGCTCTCTTCCATTCACCTTCATCTTGCAAAACTCTGAAAACTGAGATGATCTCAGAATTTCTGAGTTTGAGACTCATACTCTTTCAAGAAATCACTAAGGGTTTCCCTCCTAGCAACCTCTTCTTCTCTTTCCATCTCTCTTTTGGGGGCATGTGACTACGCTATGTATTAGGGTGTGCAGTTGCTTGCTCACACTCCTCATGTGATAATCTAGAGTTTTCTTTTCAATCAAACCCTCTAGGAGATTCTCCATACATATTCCTCCTGATCTCCTTGAAATATTCATGAATCATATGTACAGATTTAGGAAGAAGCTTTGTAAGCTTATCCCCTTTTTTTTTTCTCTCCCCCAAAAGATGGAGTCTTTTTACTTCTTATTTCTTTGTCTCCTTGATGAGAATAGGAAGTGCAGGGTTCTTCCTCTTCTTTTTGCTTATCCTCCTTGGGGAGGTTCTTCATGGATCTGAAATATGATGAGATAAAACTCATCCTCTTCAATCTTTTGATATTCTTGGGCTTAGAATTATAGGCTGAGCCAAGAAAGCAGCTTTGATACCACTGTAATATTCCAAATTCGAAATAGCTAGCAAGGCATGAATGGAAAACGCATTTTCCAGTAATGGCTACTACACGAATTGAAACCAAGACCTGGATCCCTTAGAAAAATATGTCTAAGTGCTAAATCCAAGAGGAGGCTCCAAATAAATCCTTCTAGGGTGGTTAAACATATCTCCCACTCCTATATGTCCTCTAAAAGTGCCCGATGAGGGACTGCAACAAATATAAGCACATGTAATGGAATGGCAGCATTATTCTTATAACCCAGAACACATGAAGATATGTATAGCCAATAATTGTATAATATAGCAAAAATGAGATATAAATAGTTGAGGAAAGAGCCTCTCAAGCAAGGCAATGTAGCCTCAATGGAACATGTATATCAAAAGTGACAAAACATTGCTACACGAAGTGTGCCCAAGCTATACTGTGCAGTTTATATGAGACACTACAAAAAAAATACATGATAACATAATGATATGACAATATCATCTCAAGAAATGAGGGGGAGCAAGCTCTTAACCCCGGAAAACACTAATACAACAATAATACACAATCCTTAGAAGGATTGGCTGCAATACATGTACAAATGGCAAATCTACAGAAATGTCGGAGTTGCTGGGTAGCAACTACAACTCAGAAATACTAGAGATGGCTAAATATGATGATCAATATGAAATGAACCTCCTCCAAGAGATCTCTCAAGTGATAGGCTAATCCTAACACTAAAGATATTGCCTTCCGAAATGGTGGTGCAAACCGCCACTGTAGGTACTCATTGAAATAACGTAGTCTAGTGAAGGGATTGCGCTATCTATGATGGGAGATGCTTGGCCTTGATGCCAAGATATGAAAATCAGCTCTGAAACCTTCCTTCTAACCTTTCCAAGGAATAGAAACTCCCTTCTCTAAAAGATGAGACAAGGAATAGTGTTGTGGAACCCCTCCACTGCAACACCCAGCAAGACTATGTTATACTTCAGCAGAAATAATGCAGTGACTGAATAATGGCATTTTCCTTGAGCCAAGATGTGGAGAAAATGAATTGCAATCGTTAAAGAGGCCTCTCAATAAGGAGAGGAAAACATAAATAGGAATCCCTCGTGCTAAGCAGCACTGCAACTCAGCTAAACAGCCAGGACTACAAATATGTCTAAGCAGACAAATGATCAAATGCTCCAAGATATCTCCCTATCGCTGCCTCATCCTCCTTTTATGCAAGTGAATGCCTCTTTGCCCTGGACCCCACACATTAGGGTCTCTTCCACAAAGAATCTTTCTCCCTCCAAAACTACACTGTCTTCCCAAGCAAGCTACACCTCTTAGGCAGTGTTGTTGACTTGGTCAAACTTGACCTTGTCCTCATGCAAATTGCCCCTTTTCACACTGGAAGGTGCAAAATAAGCTGCTCCAATGATCCCTTTCACACTATGAGGGATTTTTTTCCTACTCATGGGCCTTTTACCCATTTTATTCATCTCCTAAATGACATAATAAAAAATTAATATTCCACTGTCATTTCAGAATTTAAAGGATACAAACCCCAACATCCACATGGGAAGAAAGATTGTGAGCAAGATATCCTATCAAAATATTATCGCAGGAGGCCTCTAAGAAATGAAAGGAATGAATGATGGATAAATTTTCTCCATTTCCTTCATCTACTTTCATCAAGGGAGCATCTACATCCACAACCAACTTTGGAGGCGCAAATCATTTTAATAAAGGCAATTAAAATTCTATATTTGAGGGCCAAATAGATGTACAATATAGATAGTATTATTAATCTGTTAGTTGGTATTCCTTGGGTCATAGAATTTCTCCACCTCAAAATATTTTTCACTTCAAAGTCAGCCTCTCCTGCAATGCTGGGAATCGTGGAAACGCACGTTAGCAGCATTGAGAGGGAACTTTCTCTGCTACCCATCTACCTCTCTCTAATTATTTCTGTAACAGTCAAGGAAACAATATTATCTGGGGTGCTATTATTCCTATAAATGGATTACATTAAAAGAAAGGAACAAGATGTACAGAGAATGTTAATTTGTCTTATACCAAAAGAAGAAAATTGGTATCAAATATTGAGAGAAATATTTTGGTGCCTGGCAATATATTTTTCTTCAAGATGGGCAGAAGAAGTTGGATATGGAGGCGGTGAGTTCTACAAAAGCCCCTACTAAAACACAAGGAAGCTGTGCTAAGTGGCTACTTGCAGCCTAGGTTGAAGACTTTAGCTGTGGTTCATGCTCCAAACTCAATCTAACCTAAAAAAGGGAACGGCAGTGAAGATGACACATGGATCTCAATGCTTAAATACTGTCACTAACAATATCTAAGGAGGAACCATAAAATGTAGGGGAGCGCCTTCCATTCCCAGATGGCAGAACTGTTGTACTACTGTCATCCAGTGCTAAAAGAACCTCATTTAAGTAGAGGTCGTTAAGTGGTTGGGCTTTCCAACCACAACACACCTACAAATAGCACACCACTGGGTGGTTTCACTTAAGGATTTTATTCCCATGTCAGCTATCAGGTCACTGCCTTCATTGTATCATCGTGCCCTTCTAGATGTGGTATTATGTGACATTTCTCCTCTTGATGTTTTTTATGGCCATGAAGCCATCATATTTGTAGCTACCCACGTTGTTATTGTTTTGGGAAGAAAGTTGTAAGACACTAAAGTACACCGCCTACAACTAACTTTCCACACGTAAACACTAGTAAGTCCATCAAAATCAGAAATTGACCTTCTCATAGTCCCCCTCAGAAAGACAATATTGTGCCTAACACCTCCATGTGGCCTGGGCCAAGAATGCATAACAACAAATTGAATAGTTCTGGGTAGAGTATGTATACTGTCATGACTACCTACAAAACACAATCACAGTCAAAAACCCATCGAGAAACTTAGCATCAAGTCAATAACAATCTATCGATGCTCTGTTCTAGAGAATGAATAAATCAAGAGGTAGATTCAAGAGCTACTACAGAAAGATCACATTCGGCCAAGCTCATCGCCCCGTGGGAACCTAATCGTGTTGCTGTAGAATAAGGATGGGACTTGGACACTCTATATCAGATATCGGACACTGAAGAAGATCACTATCCTAAATAGGTACCTGACCCCACAGATTCATGACCTTATAGACCAACTCAGGGGGGGTAAAATATTTCAGCAAGATCAACGTGAATTATGGGTATCAACAGGTAATAATCGAACCCTCCAATGTGCGGAAGACTGCCTTCAAAGCCAAGGAGGGCCTTTTCGAATGGCTATTCATCCCTTTTTGGTTGACGAATGCTCCCACAACCTCCATGAGGCTGACGGACGACATCTTGTAGCCATTAACCAACTCATTTTTAGTAGTGTACTTTGATGACACCTTTATCTTCAGCCAGACTTGGGAAGAGTACCTCCACCACATCCAACAGGTCCTCCAAACACTGCGGCAACACAAGTTGTGTGCCAATTTGGAGAAGTGAACTTGTGGCATGACCCATGGTCAATATCTGAGATACATTATTGATGAGCAGGGGGTACATGTGGATCCATCCAAGGTCCAAGTCAATCAGGATTGGCTAGCCCCAACCACTCTAACATACCTCCACACCTTTCTAGGTGATCTGGATTTATGCCTCAAAATGGCTCCAGAAGTTCACGACCTGAAAAACTACTAAAAACAATAAGTTTTACTGAAACTAAAAAACTAAAATAACCAAGGGTGGGGGTTCAAATGTAATAGGTGGGTGGCCACCAATATCAAACTGGATCATTAGGGCGTCAAAACGGCTCCAGAATTTCATGGCCCGAAAAACGGATAGAAATAGTAAGTTGTGCTGAAACTCAAAAACTGAAAGAATTGATGGTGTGGGTTGAAATGGAATAGGTGGGTGGCCACCAATATCCACCTGGATCATTCCTCCCTCCTTAGGAATAAATGGTCCCCATTGTGTTAAGTTACTCCATGAGAGGCAAATTCTGCTAAACTTGGTGTTGGATTTGTCTAGGATGTTGTGGACCTGTTGGCGGACATGCTGGATTCGTTCAAGAAATTTGGTTGCCTTAGACAGTACATGTGTGGATTATTTCTCTATAGTCACATGAGGTATGGAAACATCACGCGACGGTGTGCCAGGGGTTAGATCAATGGAGTGCTTGTCCTGACAGTGTAGAGGAACCTCTATGGGTGAGGATAAAATGTCCTCGTATTCCTCCATGACTTTGTCCATTTACTTCAGTCGTGCAAGGGAGCCCTATTTCGAGGTTGTGTCCATAATATTCTTCTTTCCCTGTGAGCGAGTTGTAAGGAAAATAAATTTCCTGGTTTGGGAAACAATCTTACTGCATTGATTTGCAATAGTCAAGGAGATGGCAGGATGCAGTACTACCTCTAGTATCCTGTACAATTTATTTCCCAAAGTAATAACAACAGAACGAGGCCTAGACTCATACATAGCATGTCGCCTCTATTAGAACCCTATAATTTATAGTATCATAAGGTGATTGTGTACTTTTTATTTGCAATTTTTTCATATTGTACATAGATGTCAATATTCAAAATATTTTCCAAATAAAGAATCAAAGGAACAAAGGCAGTAGAGAGGCAAGCAGCATTAGACCATTAGCAAAGACAAAGGCAGTAGAGAACTAGTTAAGGCAGAAAAAACAAGCAAAGGCAGAGTCATGAACGTGATTGGGTAAAATCATACACTTTGGGTCAAGTCATGAATGCTAAAGTGGATCAAGTATTGAACGAGTCAAAGTATTCCACGAACAAACCAAGAAACTAACGGGCACGACCAAAGAAACAAAATCGAAAAACCATAGTAAAGGAGGAGTAAGGACCATGGATCTG
Source organism: Pinus albicaulis (assembly GCA_034641835.2). Taxonomy (NCBI): domain Eukaryota; kingdom Viridiplantae; phylum Streptophyta; class Pinopsida; order Pinales; family Pinaceae; genus Pinus; species Pinus albicaulis. Next base: position 572,462,808 of record CM076569.1, read on the forward strand.
AGCTTCAATCAAAGGCGGAGATTGAATCACATCATCGCATTACAAACCCTTTTTTCATTTCATTTCCCTTAAAAATCATCGAACCTTACCTTTCCACCTTTCCGCTTCATTTTTCTACTTTACCTGTTTAACCACCATTTCGCATCGCAAATATTTCAACTTAACATTGTAAGTGCCAGAAATGTATTTAGTTTAACTTGCGATCTGGATGGCCCCATCACAGTAGCTCCGCCCCACACTTTTGGACACTTTCCATACATATCATATAATATGAAACCTCGTATACTTATCGCAGAAAACCTTTCAATGATTTATAAACTCTGCCAATGCCGTGGGCTCCATCTTGCCACATCATCCTCCAATTAGCGCACTTCGCATCCTTTAGAGTTTACGTTCGTTGTTTAATGTTAATATTTGCAATCTGCGGGCTGTGGTCCGGTCCCACCTTACCTGCCACGTCACTCTGCCCCCCGCCTCCGCACTTCGCACTTCGCATCATTTAGAGTTTAACTCCCACTGCTAATAACAAAAACCTTAATTTTTGTGATTGTGATGCGGTCAGTCCCACCTTCCCTCCACATCACCTCCTATTTCGTATCACATCACTGATTGCATTCTTCATAACATAAAATGTTAAACATGCAAAGTGCGATACCGACATGGATTTGATGCGACTTCATAACTGAAATCTAAACATCTTCAGGTCTGAGTAAATGATTTTTTTACGATGTTTTATGTAAAAAGGGTCAAGTCAGCAATATGAGGTTCGAAACTCATTTTATGAAGAAATGAGGTTAAATGCAACAGAAAGGCTCGGGTAGAAAAAGACACCGAGGGTCGAGTCGGGCAAGGCATTCTACCGAAATTGTTATGTTATAACGTCATAAAGGACTTCTAGGGGAAATAAGCCCCAACAAGGCATGCAAGCATGGGAGGTCGAGTCGGGCAAAAGGAAATCACGCAGAACTATTATGGTATACCAGTAGAGGTGGAAAATGTAGTAGAACACATCAGCACCATCACCAATCAATGAAAAGTGGCCAGAACTACACATATTTGATTACCCAATGTCGGTTTGTTGAAAACAGAGCCAAATGTTAGAGCCACCATTGTTTGCCTCTTCGTGACCATCACAGTCACCTCCAATCTTATTGTTTGATATTCTGAGGAGCCATTGCAGTGTTTGGATTTATGAAGAGTTGCCCAAAATTAATTCTACAGGTGGTGTCTTTGTTAGAGATTTCTGATCAGGCCTTACATGGCCACACTTTTCCATTTATGTTAAATTGTGATCAATTAAATGTTGTCGAATAAGATAGAGCAACCGAATTAGTCTTTAGGAAAATACTGCATGCCTTAGCAGTATCAAGGGTTGGAAGTTGGAAAATTGGACCCTGCTGAAGCTTGTACTATAAAAAGTATTAGAACTTTGTAACTGTTTGAGCTGGGCATCAATAATAAGAGACTGTTCATAGGATTCTTGAGCAATGTTAATGGTGATGTTCTTTCCTTTTTGTTAATGTTTTTCCTCTGTCTTTTCATGTTGTGCATCAATTTATCTGATTTCAAAACATAAAATTTAGATTAAGATTCACTACAAGAAAAAAGGACATTGGTGAGGGGTTGAAAAATGTCACCATAACCTCATTTGTGATGGTCAAAAGAGCCTTCGTCACCAAAAAATTAACATCACCAAAGGTGGCCTCACTGAAAGTATAAGTGTTGTGGTGACATTCAAGGTTCGTCACCAATAATTATTTATAATGACGGATAGTGGCCGTCACCATTTCATATGAGCAATGGTGACGAAAAATAGCATCGGTCACCAAAAAATTGAACGTCACCAAAGGTGGTGTCATCGAAATTATTTGTTGTGGTGACATTCAAGGTCCACCACGAATATTTATTATAATGACCGTCACCATTTCATACCAAAAACAACAATTTATTGTGATGGACCTTTCATGGTCGTCACTATTGGTGCATATATATGGTGACATTCGTTGACCGTCACCATTTCATATTTGGTGAGGGTCAAAAAATATTATCATAAGTTCATTGGTGACTTCAAGGTCCATCACGAATAATGACTATAATGACAAGCAATGACACTCACCATTTCATGTCAACAACGATTTATGGTGACAGACCTTTTATGGTCATCACTATTGATGCATATATATATATGGTGGCATTTATTGACCATCGCCATTTCATATTTTGGTGAGGGTCTAAAAATGTCACCATAAGCTCATTGGTGATGGTTAAAAGAGCCTCCATCACCAAAAAATAATCGCCTACATTCCATATGAATATGAGGGCACGATGGAATCGCACCACCAACCTCCTTCTTGTAAAACATATGCTCTTCCATTGAGATAGCACCCTTTAAAGAATTATAATTTTAAAAATTATATCTTGAAACTTTATAGATTGTAAATTCTACAACTTTCAAAAAATTAAAGTCTCGACAATCTTTTACTAAACAAGCAAAACATCATTGACGCTGCAGGTCCCTACCTAATTGTTATGGAAGTTATGAAAAGTGGGTGGAGGGAAAAATAGTTACATATAAGAGACTCAATAATTTGAGTTGAATACTCAATTAGAATTGAAACACTAAAGACATTTATAGCCTACAAATGCACCCAATATTACAAAGGAGATGTCATAAGTGGATAGCATATGGAAGGAGAGCATTGATTGACATTTGTCTTTCCTTTATCATGTAAATATTCATATTAAAATTAGAAATTTTAGATATATGAATGATATATAAACTTTTGTGCAAATGTGACACGGATCTCCAAAGAACCATAGGGAAATATATATATATATATATATATATATATATATATATATATATATATATATATATATATATATATATCCCATTCACATAAAGCGACATGAAATTTGGAATTTCACAAGTCCGCACTCAGAACATGACAACAACCAACAAATAAAAAAAAAATCAAGCTTATCACAGTAAGAGTATCTCTTTTCAACAGTGGACACCAAACAATAACATAGTCATTAGTTCACTTTAAGAATGCAAAACAATGGAAAAAACAATGTGTTCAATTATCTTCCAGTACAAAATGGACTTAATTCTAATGAAGCAAAGGAGTTTATACTAAATGACAAATATTTATGTATAAGATACTCAATATGTTCGATTGAATACTCAATTAAAAGTGAAACTTTGAAGACAATTACAACCTAGAAATAGCCTATAATTATAAAACCTAAAATCTGCAATTACACTAAAGATTGATTTGTCACCTTGTGAATCATGTAAATTTGTTGTGACAACATCAAAATCTACCTTTAGAAGGCTTATTTGCATGCCAAAAAGTAAAAAACAATGATTATATATGATGCAGTTTTTAATATTGGCAAAGATGATGATCCCATTCATAGGATTCATAAAGAAGAAGATATCTTATATTGTTAGATCTAAGAATTTTGTGATCCATAAAGTAGATAAATGTATTTCGAATTAATGATTGAATCCTAATGATGTGATTAATCTGAAATACATTTATCTACATCTTATATTGTTTAGTTTTGAAATACGAGCAACAATTCTTCCAACTTTCCCATCACTAGTGATGGCCTCTTGCAACAAACCCAGTTTGAATTTGAAATATTGCATTAAAAGAATGAATTACTCTATGAAGAAATTATTTCCAACTAAGCAATTTCTATAAACAAATATGGAAATATTCATTAAGTAGAAATATTGTTCTAGCATAATATCATGTTATACAAACTAAAGTGTATTAAACATCCTTTATATACATCTATAATATCACCTCAAATTCAACTATCTCTTCATGCAACATTCCTTCAAGCTCTACAATTTGTCTCCTTGATTCAGCAACCTTAATACCAGAATAAAAGGATCCAAATGTGGTGGTTTTATGTCCTATCTAACAGAGAAAATTAAAAACCTCTCTAAACAACATTTCCACTTCATCTGCAACTTATACATTTGCATCAAAATGCACATTAGTTTGGATCTGGGGGGTCCTATGCCATAGGTATGATAGGCATATAAATTAATTAGCAAATATCTACCCATATGTATAATCTGTATCATAAAGTACCTCTGCAGCTTCCTTTCTGAACCAATCTTGTTGATGTGGATCATGGAACTCTAATTTTGAAGCTGGCAAATGCAAAAAAAAAACATTTATGGAGGAATATTAGAAACATGCAATCATACTGCCAAACCTCTCACATTGAATTTGGGAAGAACATAGGTCCAATATATTAGTATAGAATAGCCATTAACTATCATAGACAATTATGGGTACTATAGAAAAATCATGAATTACATAAATTATGTAAGATAGCATAAGGTCAAAATAAAAAAAATAATATGAAAACTGCTTCCAAAATATAAAGCAGCCAAATTTAGTGGCATATAGAAGAGAGAACATTGTGGCAATGCTTTAGGTGTAGCTTTAAATTTTACTCTGTGGTTTAGCATATTTCTTAAAGCATGGTGGTTGAAAGGACTAGCAAGGGGTAAGTGGAGAGAGGAGTCAACACTACATGGTACATTTGATGAAAAAAAAAAAATCAATTTTTTTACAAGCTCATGGAGGAAGCTTTGAGGCCATAATTTGAAGAAGTTTTTGTTATATTAGATGGATAAGACAACATATAATTGGAAAGATACAACAATGTTGGTGCATTTGGAGAGGGTATTGCATATACAAAGGGAAGATACCACAGAATCCTTGATGTAGAATGAGATCTAGACGCTTTTCTTAAGAAAAAAAAGTCTCAAATCATATGATGTGTTTCAGTGGTTCTCCCATTTACAACACCTACAGCTATTATGATAAAGAAGATCATGGAAAAATAAAGCGGGCTAAAAATGAGGGTCGAGAATTATGGTGAATGGCCTTGTCTTGGACATCTTTTGGTAGAAATTTAGTTTGATCATTGAAAAATTAATCACTGCCTTGTGTCCAGGTCCACATTCAGACACCACTCTCGCTTGAGGTTACTCTTGTAAAGTTAAATAGTGAACTCAAAAATGAACAAGTGAATGTTAGAAAAAATGAAAAATGGTGAGATAGAAACATATAGTTGAATTTTTGGCAGAACTGGAGCAAACTTTTGTGGTTAGATCATCACAACATCTCTGAGGAAGTAGTAGACAAGAAATCCATTTTGAATTTCAATAGGAGTGGGGAGCTAAAAATGACACTCAATAATTTCAATAATTTATGTAACTCATGATTTTTATGGAGTACCATAATTAGTTTTCATACAAAATTATGGTTACTCTAGAAAAATCATGAGTTACATAAATTATGTAAGATGTCACAAGGTCAAAATAAAGAAATAATATGAAAATTGCTTCCAAAATATAAAGCGGTCGAATTCAATGGCATAAGAAGAGAGAACATTGTGGCAATGATTTAGGTGTAGCTTAAAGTTTTCTTCATGGTTTAGCATATTTCTTAAAGCATGGTGGTTGAAAGGGCTGGCAAAGGGTAAGTGGAGAGAGGAGTCAACAATGCATGGTACATTTGATGAAAGAAAAAAAATCATTTTTTTACAAGCTCACATAGGAAGCTTTGAGGCCATAATTTGAATAAATTGTTGTTATCTTAGATGGATAAGGCAACATATAATTGGAATGAAATAGCATTGCTGGTACATTTGGAGAGTATTGCAGATCCAAAGGGAAGATACCATGACAACCTTGATGTAGAATGAGATATAGACACTTTTCTCAAGAAAAATAGTCTCAAATCATAAGTTATGTGTTTCAGTGGCTATCCAATTTATAACACCTACAACTATTATGATAAATAATTTCATGTAAAATAAAGCAGGCAAAAAATGAGGGCCAAGAATTATGGTGACTGGCCCTGCCCTAGACATCTTTCGGTAGAAATTCAGTTTGATCATTGAAAAATGAGTCACTGCCTTATGTCCAAGTCCACATTCAAACACCACTCTAGCTTGAGGTTAGTCTTGTAAAGTTAAATAGTGAACTCAGCAGTGAACAAGTGAATGTTAGAAAAAAGGGAGAATGGTCATCTATAAACAATATAGTTGAATTTTCTGGCAGGATTAAAGAAAACACTTGTGGTTAAATCATCTCAAAATCTCTGAGGGAGTAGTAGACAAGAAATCCATTTTCAATTTAAATAAGAGTGGGGAGCTAAAATTGGCACTGAATAATTTCAATAATTTATGTAACTCAAGATTTCTCAGGAGTACCCATAATTAGTTTTCATACACAATTATGGCTACTCTAGAAAAATCATGAGTTAAAATTATGTAAGTTGTCACAAGGTCAAAATAAAAACATAATATGAAAACTGCGTCAAAAATATAAAGCAGTTGAATTTAGTGGCATAAGAAGAGAGAACATTGTGGCAATGCTTTAGGTGTAGATTTAAATTTTACTTCATGGTTTAGGATATTAAAGCATGGTGGTTGAAAGGGATGGCAAAGGGTAAGTTGGGAGAGGAGTCAACACTGCATGGTACATTTGATGAAAGAAAAAAAAAATCATTTTTTTTTACAAGCCTAGAGAGGAAGCTTTGAGGCCATAATTTGAATAAGTTGCTACTATTTTAGATGGAGAAGGCAACATATAATTGGAAAGAGACAACATTGTTGGTACATTTGGAGAGGGTACTGCAGATCCAGGGGGAAGATACCACGACAGCCCTGCTGTAGAATGAGATCTAGACGCTTTTCTCAAGAAAAATAATCTCAAAACATATGTGGTGTGTTTCAGTGGTTCTCCCATTTATAACACCTACAACTATTATGATAAAGAAATCATGGAAAAATAAAGCAGGCTAAAAATGAGGGTCGAGAATTATGGTGAATGGCCCTGTCCTGGACATATTTTGGTAGAAATTCAATTTGATCATTGAAAAATGAGTCATTTCCTTATGTCCAGGTCCACATTCAAACACCACTCCACCTTGAGGCTACTCTTGTAAATTTAAATAATGAACTCAGCAATGAACAAGTGAATGTTAGGGAGAAGGGTTAGATAGAAATAATATAGTTGAATTTTATGGTAGGATTGAAGCAAACTCTTGTGGCTAAATCATCTCAACGTCTTTGAGGGAGTAGTAGACAAGAAATCCATTTTGAATTTCAATAAGAGTGGGGAGCCAAACAATGAAATCGTTAGTGAGGGACTGGCAGATGATGGTGAGGCTGATGATATTCATTCCAGAACTGTGTTTTCACGTAGAGACAAAATTTATGAGGATGAGTTTCTTCCTATGAAAAAGGCTCGACCTTATCCTACAACACTTGAATTAAATTTGAGGAAGCAAAACCAATACTGTATTCTCCCAGATAGTTGCAAGGGAAGCATCTCAGTTTTGTAGAGATATTCATGGGCTGGAAGTTTTTATGATGGTTATTTTCAAAAATGTGCACTCAGGAGTTATCTTAGTTTTGAAGATTGATGGAATCTATGTTAGGTTGCACACCCATCAATGGGGGGTGTGAAAAATATCTCTAGACCCTGTTCGTGCACAAGGAATTGAGGATTCCAACAATATGTTTTCATGCAATGAAAAAAGTTATGAGAATGAGTTTCTTCCTATGACAAAGGCTCGACCTTATCCTACAACACTTGAATTAAATTTGAGGTAGCAAAACCAATAATGTATTCTCCCAGATAGTTACAAGGGAAGTATTTCAGTTTTGGAGAGATATTCATGGGATGGAAGTCTTTATGATGGCCATTTGAAAAAATGCGCACTCAAAAGTTATATCAGTTTTGAAGTTTGATGGAATTTGTGCTATGTTTCACACCCATCAATGTGGGGTGTGAGAAATATCTATGGACCCTATTCATGCACAGGGAATTGAGAATGTCCTTGAATTGAGAACTACAGCACTATGTGCACTTAGAAGTTATCTCACTTTTGAAGTATGATGGAATTTGTGTTGGGTTGCACACCCATCAATGTGGGGTGTGACAAATATCACTAGACCCTGTTCGTGCACAGGGAATTGAGGATGTCCTTTAATTGAGGATTCTAGCAAAAATGTGCACTTAGAAGTTATCTCAGTTTTGAAGTATAATGGAATTTGTGTTGGGCTGCACACCCATTAATGTGGGGCATGACAAAGATCTCTGAACCCTGTTTGTGCATAGGGAATTGAGGCAGTCGAACTAGTATTGTATGCTCCCAAATAGTTGCAAGGGAACCATTTCATTTTTAGAGAGATATTCATGGGTTTGCTAGAAGTCTTTATGGATATAGCCCCAACATTCTAAACTCACACAACATAGAATATCCTTTTGTAATTGTATTTATAAAAATATTTCTGAGGTATTAGCAGTGACATTGAACGAGGCCTTTTCAAAGTTAATCTCTCCTAAACAATTTGGATTTCAAGTTGGCAATAAAATCCATGAAGCTATAGGATTTACTCAAAAAGGTCCACGCAAAATGAATCCAGAAAGATGACAACTTTGGTAATCAAGTTGGACCTTTTCAAAGCATATGATAGGACAAACTAGTTATATCTCACGATGGTGTTAGTGCATAGGGGGCTCATTTATTTGGTGGTCAAGAAAATTATGAGATGTGTCGCAACTGCAGAAGTGAATTACGAGATGTGTCATAAGTTATAACTACCTCTTCTGTTATGCTCATCAATGGAGTAGCCTTTGTATTCCTCACACCTCCAAGGGGTATAAAATAGGGTTGTCCACTCTCACCCCTTATATTTTTGTTGGTCAAAGAAGGGCTCTGTCGAGCAATTTTGGAATTAAAACAATTCGTATTCTTAAAAGGGGTCAGAATAAAAAAAAATAGGAAAAAAAAGTTCTTTTAACTCATTTATTATTTTTCGATGATATATTATTGTTCCTTGATGGTTTAAAGAGGGGAGCTAGAAAATTCATAAACTTCTCAATCTCCATTGTGTGGGTATGGCTATGGAGATGAATGTAAAAAGGTCATAAATTAGTTTTAATCATTTGAATCACTGCTGCAAACACCACAATGTTCCAAATTTTTCAATGGAATGATCATATCGCCCACAAATATTATGATATTTTCATCCCCAAAATATCACAATATTACCACAAAACAAACAAAAATATCACAATATTACCGCACAGGTACATAAATGTGGATTTTTTATTTTTTTTTTCATCATTTTTGTATTATTTTTTTTGCAATATATTTCCAATGCCCCCAATATTTTATTTTCCAAACCCTCGAAGATATTTTCATCGACAAGATGTTTTTAAAATGGTTTGAATGTTAACTCCAAAGGACTCCTGAAGGCATTGTTTCCTTTTCGGCTTTGACTTACAAAAAATATTCAAATACCTAGGTTTAATTCTCCAGACAAATGGATACATAAAAGGTGATTAGGGATGGATGTTGAGAAAAATAGAAAAAACAATTCATTTCTTGTGTAACAGATGGTTGTAAATATGTGAAAATTAACCGTTGACAAGGCTATCCTAGAATCCATCTCCATGTATTAGCATTCTCTGTCTTGAGTGCCAAAGGCAGCGCTTGAAAGAATTAGATAAAACTGTTGAAATTTCTTATGAATTGGTAAAGGTGAAGATGGTGGGAATCAGGATTTCTTGGGCCTATTAGTAGTCCATAGATCTTCCCCAAAAAAAGGAAGATAAGCTTTGAAGAAAATACAAGTATTACAAAGGAAATTTATTAATTATTAAGATTCAAGAAGTATGTATCCCATGCTTATTTATTGGACTAGATAAGGACTCCTTAGAAAAGTATTTAGAATATTTCAAATCACTATAAAGCCATGGCACTAGCCTTTCCTATCATTGGAAACTCCTTTACATGGAAAAATGGCAATGAGAAGAATGTAAGGATTGACTTCAATTCAATTACGAGACGTGGTGAACAAATTATTCTAGGTCCTAGCCTGATAAACCATTTTTCACAAGAAAAAATCAAGTATTTTTTACTTTACATCAAATTGTGTATACTAATGCTACAATTTTTTGGCAATGGGGTTGGGAATCAACATAATCTATCAATTTGGGTGGTGAATGGAAGGATTCAGAGACTTCCTTGATGTGGCCTAAAAATAATGTTACAGGTTTGTACACTATAAAGTCAAGTTATATGTTTTTAATGGATATTTTTGGTCAAGAAGATATGTAATGGTGGATAATAATAATAATAATAATAATAATAATAAAACCTAAGAAAAAATAATATTCCTATGGCTCACAATTAGATATAAGGTTCCAACATGGCAAGGCTTACAAAAAAGAGGAAGACAAGGACCTAGCATGAGGAATGTTATTCATTGTCCATATGATAAATATCTCTAGAAAGATCTATAAAAAATAATTGGAATGGAAAATGATTGAAGTGGTACTTCGATGGAAGAATGCATTAGATCTTGGTTTCAAAAATAGGAATTAAAAGTTTTTAGGGAAATTATTTGTCCTGCTAAACATGGTATTTGGCTGGCATGTGATACCAAACCTTTGAAGGGAAACAAATTTTTACTTCCAAAGTTTGCAATAAGGTCTATGTAATTTTTCATGAATGCAAAACATGTTCAAAGATAAGACAACCATGGCAGGCGAGAGACATATATATTGACAAATCCTCTCAATGAAGTTTTAAGATAATTTTAGAAATGAAAGAGGTTGTTTATTCATTTAGAAGATTTTGTAAAATTAGTTAAAAGCAACATCATCCTTGTTCATAGCTATATCACACACTCAAGTATAATGTGAACACAATATGGTGGTTGGAGGTCAACAGGTTGAAGCTGGATTATCTATTTTGGAAAAATCTATCTCTGGTGCCTTGACATAGTCAAGGTCTTCTGTTTTTAGATTTGAAGGATAGTGCTGAGGAGTCATTATCACTCCTATGATTATGCATTGTAAATTTCTTAGGAAATTCATGAGACTTACTTTTGGCACCTATCGTTAGAAGATAATCTCAAGTTCTCAATAGTAGAATGTAAGGGAGATTTCTTTGCTTTAAACTCTGACTTTTTTAATCCATATGTATCCAAACGAAAAAAATGAAAAACCTTTTTATGTTCACCTTGTTTTGTACACATGCCTAGAGCGAAAAAATAATAAAAGCAAAAAACCCATTTAGTTCAAAATATGAATAAAATCAAATCCAATATATGTACTTTTTTTTGTCCAAATTAATGAATAAGATATTATAATTTACATACTTACTTGTTGAAGATATTTAAGTCCATCCTAAGGTGTTCCAGAATCAAATTCGGGCTCTCCAAACGGAACACACTATCGTCAAAATCATCCCGCTCCTCATATGGTAGCTCTTCGTAGCACTGTTCGTTTGATTTTATCAGCAGCAATGGACCTACAAAATAAATTTTGACAAAAACATAAGATACTTATTGGCACATTGGCAACGATGTTCAGACAGAGCTGGGTAATTAAAGACAAGGTCTTCTGATGTGTTGCTTAATTTGTACATATTAATAATTCAAGAAGGCTACATAGAACACTATTGCTTAGAGAATTGTTTCTTAAGAACAAAAGAAAAGTGATAGTTAAGAAAAGTTTCATAACACAATTTTCATAACAGTTTCCAAAATTTGAAAAGGTAGCCCTTTTTCCGAAATTTGAAAAGGTAGCCCTTCTTAGCACAGTACATTTTATTTTATAAGTAGCAATGGACCTCCAAATGGGTAAATAAAATCAAGGTATTTTGAGGCGTTGCTTATTTTATACACATTAATCATTGAAGAAGGATACATAAAACACCAATTCTGAGAGAACTGTATCCTAGAACAAAAGAAAAATTATAATTAAAAAGAGCTTCATAACACACGCAAACTATAAATATTTAAACTATAGAACACAACATTTTCTTGTAGATGTTTGTAATAAATCTCACTATGTTATTAAATTAGAAATCAAAACACTAACATCATTTGAGAGAGCTAAGTAACAATCGATTTCGATTTTGATTTTGATCAGGTGAGACAATGATCTCAAACATAACTCTGTAAAGGGAAACAAAGAGTTATGAAGTTTCGGTCACATGAAAACTGCGATAGTATATCCATGTGGTAAAAATTTTGTCATTGATGAAAAATAGCTAACTATCACGAAGAAAATTTATCTATGTAAAAGCTAAGAACCATCCTATCTTTTTTGTATGAGGAATGCCACTCTGCAGCTATGAACCCTATGGTTTCTAGGTAGCTAACTTTGCTACAGACCTGATGTTTTGCGGCACTACTCTCCAAGTCTTTTCATAGTGAAATGGGGTTGAGTTCAAATTCCATGCTATGGACTCTGCATATGGTTGGCTTTATTTCGGGGCTCTCTGTGAGTTCTCAGGCTGATCAGTGACCTGGAGGAGCTTCAATCACAATCTTGTTGTCTGCCACTTTTGGGAACAGATTTTTGTCTTCTCTGAAGAAAAAATCTAGAAGATAAATTTGTTGAGGACCATAGGAAGGACCAGAGGAAAAAAAAATGGAGCAACAATCTCTTTGTTAACTGATGTTTCCAAAGAAATCTTGGGATGCTGCAATGGGCCTGGCCACAAAACTTTGACCCAAAATTCAAATGAGAGAATCGACGCTCACGATGGATCTCATGCAATATATGTTGGGCTGACCTTTGTACATGGTCCTGACGGTGCCATAATGGTCAAGGGCACTCTTCTAAAAGACTTGGTGCAAGCCCGCTCTCTCCCCGGTCATCGTGAAGGAAACCTAATTTCCTATTTGATATAATGTCTTTACACAAGTGTAAATGTTTCATAGCAATTATTTCAATCACATTTTATAGCAATGTCATTTTTTCCACCTAACATAAAATCTCGTTGTGTCCGACACATAGCAACAAGTCCAAAGGCTAATACGTAATGTGCAGATTCTAGCCGAATATCCAATTTTAAGTTCGTGTCTCACAAAATTATGAGTGGTTGGGAGATATGAATGTCGAATATTGAGTTTTTTCACACAATGTTGAAGACACGGTTTCCATTAAATCAAAAAAATTCTTGAATATAAAATCTTGAACTGAAATGTCTTGTAAATGTGTTGGGCTTTTAAGCAAATGAATGAATAAAGAGGTGGTACATCTGAGGGTTTCAATAGCTCGTGAAATGGAGGAAGGATAACCGGCATAATTTATAGCAAAATATGTGGTGTCTGGTATCACTCTGACAGGCTTTCGTCCTAATTTACGCCCACCTCTACACCATTCACAACACTCTGTGACTCTTATAACCCCGCATAAACCCTGTTCAAAAATCCTTGGGCTTGGATTTGACCTACTTATCAAATTATTACAAGCAGGGCAAGAGTACCCTTCGATCACAAATTTCAAAATAACGACTTATCTACTACATGTATTAGAAAAACAACAACTTGCCTGGTGGCCGCCGCAGCGTACAGTACAAGGATCATAAATTAAACCCATCTCAACCCCTTTTTACGTACTCCAACCCATTCATGTTTATCATTAGCAGAAAAATCAGAGGATGAGATAAGCTTTTACCTTTCTTTCAGGACAGCCCAATGCAATCTCTGAAGACTTTTTTTCATCAGATTGTTCTCACAAACGATAGAAAGCCTACTGCGAGAGAATGGAAGTGACCTAGATGATAGTTGCTCATCTTTTCTGCATAGGCGGGGTGGATCATCTGCAAGTTCTCCATTTCTCTTTCCCACGCCACTTATTATTTTAGGCCCTGACAATGCGACATCGCCATTTCCGAGGCCTCATGTTGAAACCGATGGCTGGGCAGTGAGGGATCATTTGCTAATATTCTTCTGTCCATCCCTTTGTTCCCTTACTGAGGAGGGACCAGCTTGGATTTGACCTGCACTCCGCTCTTTTTCAAATTCGAATTCCCGCATTATGACTATCAAACTTCACTCTTTTTCAAATTTGAACTCCCGCGTTATAAATATCAAATTTCCAGAAAATAACTCTTGGCATGGTCAATGTACATTCGATTTTAAAAAAATTATCTACATAATTTCCTTTTGAAAAAGAGAGTCGAATCCCAGTGGTTAAAGTTCGGGTGACAATTTATGGAACAAGATATATATAATTTATATAGTAGGAAATTATGTGATATATAATATATATGACTTAAATTGCTATGTATTGGTAATGTGAGTCTTGTAAATGAATCACATTGTTGTAAACGAATCATTATCACATTAGAATAGAATATTTTTGAGAAAACTTAATTGGTTTTGAATTGGTTTTTTTTTTTTTTTTTTTAAGGTGGTTTTTTTTAGGGGGGACATTATTTGAAATTTAGTTAACTAGAGTAATTATATTTAGTGCATGCAATCATTCAATGAAGGATAGAGTTCAAACCTCATGGTGTGTAAATTTTTAATGCCATTGGAATTGCTTAAACCCTTTGGTTTATTGAATTTAATTTATGTTTTCTAATTTTTATAAAGTGTGAAAATATCTCAAAGGGGGTGGATGACTTAACGCTTAAACTCCTAAAGGCTTTAAGTTCAAAAGAGACCAATGATCCAACTTGTAAAGGACAACCAATGGTCATAATTAGAATGACCAATATTTGGAATGGCTTGATGGATGGGTTGATAAGTTTGTTTTTGAAAAGGCCTGATGGCCCAAAGTCAACCATAAAGAATTGGAGCCTTTTCTTTATTAAGTTTGAAAATTCAAAAAAATCTTTGATGTGACAAAATGGGTTAATGTTCAAAATCCTCAAAGTTTAAAAACCTTGCTTCAATTTGTAAAGTGTTTCAATAGGCATTAGTTTGGAAAAGGCCAAAGTTTCAAAAGGGTAAAAGTTCAAAAAACACCTAATGTTTCAAAATGGGTTTAAGTTGGAAAATCATTCAAAGTTTCGCAAGGGATTGGAGTTTGAAGTGGTTCTAGTGGGCCAAAATTACAATATTTCCAAATGTGTGATGTTTTAAAATGACTCAAGTGGATTAAGTTCAAAGATGGCTAATTTGAATTTCTTGAATATGTTTGACACATGTCATGTCCAAATGGCTCGATGGGAAAATGACCCAAAGTTTCATAATCACCCAATGTTTAAAAAATGATCAATGGTATGAAGTTTGAAGAAGAGACCTTGCTAAAAATACTCCAAAAAAATTGATGTTTTAGTTGGCTCTAATCACTAAGTTTTAAAGGGGGATGATACTTTGGAGAGTTAATGTCCTCCTTTGAAAGTGCTTGGTCACCATGGTTTGAATGAGATCAATATCCTTCATAAAAATGAGGCTGATGCTTTATATGGGATTAATGTTTCAAAAGTGATTGATACCCTCGTATAGAAGAAATTGATGTTTGAAATAGGAATGTTTCTCAAGTGAACCTAATCTCTTGAAAGGATTCAATGTTCAAAATAGCTTTGATGTTTGAAAAACTTCAATCTTGTTAAAGGGTTCATTGGTTGAAGTTTAAAAGGAGGTTGATAGCCTATGGGGGGGGGTTGGGATATACATCATCAAAATAAAATCACTAGTGGAAAGGGGGTTGATACCTTGGATTAGCTCGAAGATCAAATCTTGGTGTTTGGTGAACATGATATATGGTGCAAACGATGACTCACAAAATCTTATTTTAGGCATAAGTTGAGCATACAAATTCGAATGAAGATGAAATTTCAAGTGAACATTGTTTGACCTTCACACTCACCCTCGGGCTAAGAAAAAGGATAATTTTCCTTGAAAAATAAATAAGTCAAATGAAAGGAAGGAACCATGGAAACTTTAGTTGATGGGTAGGAATGAATGAAGCTTTTTTTATTGTAAGAGAGAAAATTGTTGGACCAAAGAGAGATCACACACTTCTATTCTCTTGACTCACCATGTCAAGAAGGGGAGGAGCCATGTAGGACCTGTTATTTCGACTTCTTGAATTGGCATGAACTTTTCTTTCTTTCTAGATGATGGCCATTATCTAGTAATTATGTGCATTAGGATAATTAGAGTATCATAATATCATAAATAAAAGAGATAAATCATTTGATTTATGCTTTCCTCTTATCATTGACAATTGTCTTGTTTATTAGTACACTACAACAGTAATGCAAAAAAGAACAGAAGAAAATGACCAAAAGAGTAACGAGTATATTTATTGCAAAGGTGAATCAAAACCAAGCACAAAAGGCATGCAGTAAAGTAAGCCCTCTCTTTATTCAAATGTTAGTTATCTTTCCTTGTGCCTGTGGAATGGAAAATAAAGATTCATTATTTCTTGTTGCATTTGAGAGAGATACTTTACCTCTACATGCACATCAATATAAGATGAGTTGGCAAGGTCAGACTTAACTAAGATCCATAAGGTTAATGGGTGTTTATCCTAGATTTTTGCTACATGGTTATGACAATTTTAGAGTCGTTATGGAGGATATTACATAAAATCATGATTACATATATAAAGATCATATAAGTCACTAACATACTTCGAGGTAAATGGGTCATGAGTCTAAGGATTGATAATTATTATGACAAAGTAATGGTATTACCTTAGTTTGAAGGTAAGGTTCTCCTTATTTCTTCACGCCCCCCCCCCCCCCCCTCCCCCACACACACACGTCAAATGTTAGACCAAATAAGAAAGCATCAACACCCTTATTCTTGTGAAAATGAGAAGAATCTAGACTTGACTAGATTGACCTCCCCTCCTCACTTCTTGAAGCATTAAATCACCTTACTAAAATGGTTAGATGATAGTTTAGTTTCACCTTTCATCATACTCACACTCTCATGAGGGTGGAGAGGGCCTCCATGTTTGTTGTGATAAGGTGTGGACAAAGTAATTTCAAAGAAATGGAGACTTTGGGTTGGGAAAAATATTGTTTTTCTAATGACTTGGTTGGGTTCCCAAGTTGCAAAAAAAGTAAGGATATCTATGGGGGTATGAAAGCTAGGGAGTGCCAAGGTTTTCCAGGGAATGTAAGGTTCCTAGGTAAGGCTAGTTTTGAGGGCATGAGTGCCAATGCGTGCTTGGGAATGATAATATGTGACAGACAGTGTGAAGGCATGTTAAACATGGTAAATGTTCCAATTGTAAGGCGTGCAAAGATGTGAAAGGGTATGAAAATGCGTGTCAGGGAAGGTTAAGGAAACAAAATGAAGAAAAAAGTTAAACTACAAGGAGATGAACACATAAGAGGGTTAATAAGTCATCAATTTACCTTTTCCGTGAGGGGCATGCTAGGCACACCAACACTAGGTGCGAATAGGTTCCAAGTGCCAAGAGTTGGTGCATTCTATGTGCCAAATCTTCTTCTATTGCTTCTCATCTACTGATCTCAAATAAATTTAATATTAAACCATGCCAAAGCATACCAAGTCATATCAATGCATGTCAAACATACTAATACTTTCCAAGCGCTAACATGTGCCAAGTGCCAATGTGTGTCAAGGAGTGTTATGCATGCTATGAAGTGGCAGGGCATCTCGAAAAGTGCTAAGTAGAGAGTGCCGATGCTGATGAGTGAGTTTTAGGGAGTACTAGGACAACAGAAGGAGCACGAGGTCAAAATGCATGGAAGTGAATGAATATGAGGGTGTGTCGAGGAGTAGAGGAAATGAGTGCAAGTTTTCATGCTAAGGAAGGAGTTAGAAGGTATTCTAAGCATTCACATACCATATTAACCACTCACTTATTACCATTCCCACACCATAAAAACCCTAAAAATGTCATTCCTAAAATCTCTTGTGTAGTTTCCCTAATGTCATTCATATAATCTCGCAATTACTTATATCGTAATGGTGCGATCATTTTTATTCTTTAAAGGAACTATTTTTAGACATGCAACCCATCAAACATAAATCATCGAGTGAAAATTAATGAAAATGAATGAATAAGAGGGTGGGTTGGGGAGTGTCAAACGAGTGTCGCGACGTGCAAAGGGGGGAGTGGCAAGGAATGCTAGGGGAACGTGTTGTGTCATTTCAAGAAGTGTTAGGGTGTGATAACATGTTCCAAATAGTGCCAAGGCATGCCAAGATATGCCATGTGTTAAGGCATGACGAGATGTGCTGTGTTAGTATGCGAACATGTGTCAAGGAGTGTTAGGTGAAAAAAGGTAACACCAAGTTAAGATGAAAATAAATGAACACATATGAGGGTTAATAATTCAGACCTTTACCTTTTCAAGAGGGGCATGCTAGGGCATACCAACACTCGGGTAGCCAATACATGCCAAGGGCCAAGTTTTAGCGTGTCTCAAGTGCCAAACCATTCTTTATTTCTTCTTAATTGAGAATAATTTGTAGAAATTATACCAAAACAATGTGTATACCAATGGATTCAATCCGATCATGCCATATGCTAAAGAAATATACTAAATCCTTCTACAAATAAATTGCAGAAAATAAACACGATCGCCAATCACAACAAGTAAAGAAAAAGAGGAAATCAAAACACAACACAAATATTTTCCCCGGGGAAAGCTTACTACTCAAAGCCCCTCTATCTTCTATTGTATATTCACCAAGGAATCATGAAACAATTATAATGCACTCTTCTCACAAGAGTCCTCACAATCTCACAACTGTCTCTACATCGAGTCTAGACACTCGGGCCCAACACTTAGCCAATTCTAGCTGCCTTCAGCGCCTCGCTCACGCAATCCCTGTGGAATGAAATGCCTATTATTTATGAATTTAATCCTTCCTTGACTACATTGATTATCATGGGAATCCTATGGTTTTTTAACCGCATCCGAGTAGCCTACTAATAACACAATTGATAGTTAACTTCCTTTAACCTTTATCTCAATTGAGTGTCCACTGAACTAAAATGCATGCAGCTATAATAGTAAAATCATCGCCTGCATGGAAGATCATTGATTGTGAAGTTTAAATATGATTTAATTTCACTTTATCTCTCACTAGTGCAACAAACAATTAAAACTAATTCAACTAACTTTAACTCACTTAATTGAGTTAACCGATTTCACATGCATTAAACTCATGCACTTAATCAGTAACTTTGAGCTCAGAAACACGTGAGAATCACTCTGCATGCCTCACCAACCACCCTCAACTCGAAATTCATGAGCTAACCGAGTTTATCACACTTAGTTAACTATTACAAGTGATTATGAGATAATATTACATTTTATTGTCCAATTTAATTAAGGGATAATTAAATTAGACACATTTCCAATTTATTAAATAAATTGAATTGTCACAATAATGTATCGCTAGGACCCATCACTACATGACATATGGTACCACACTAGTGTAGGTGTTGTACATCTCTGTTTTCTAGATGCCAATTTCATCTGTTTCTTGTTGCAAATTTCAACACTCCCCTCAACAAGAAAGGAATCAATTTGTCTTGATCAAGTACCTTAGAAATGTCCTTGCATGTGCACATGCACCTCTTGCATGTGACATGCAACTCTTTCATATGACATGCAACTCTTGCATGCCACTCTTCTCTAGTGTTTCTTACACATGCAAATTTTTTCATGCAGACTTACCGAAGAGCTTACTAGCCTCCAAACAAATGAATCAAGTATAACAAATCACATGTCGAGCATTTTGATCGTTGCTAACTACTTCTCACATTTATATTGGACTCTACGCATTGTAGACATCCGAATCCATACACTCATGCCTCGCTACCAACTATGATTTGCGCTCCCAGTTATCCTTTCGTCACTCTAATTTTTATCCTCCTAACATATAGACTCGCCTCAATCTAGGTCGAGCCTTCTAGCTACTATAATAATGTGGGCTCCTCGTAGGGCGGGTTTGATCCATGAGATGCACCATCTCTGGGACCACGCCCAAATTTCTTCTTGGGATTAATTTTCACATCGCCCAACCTCACACTTGGAGGTATAGTTGCATGTACTCCCTCGCCCTATCTAGCTCGAAATTTCCCCTCATGGAGGTCTGTGCATGAGTGGTTTATGCCACTCCATGATCCTCATCTTGTGGTTGCTTCAAATTTTGAGGTCTGTCTTTAGGAGCCAAGAGCTCCTCATCTACATGCAAATCCATCTCCTCTCATGGGACAATCGCATGGCTTTCTCACACTTCCCCATGGTGCATCCCTTGCATGTGTCTATCCGCGTAAGAGTACCCTTGGGAAGACACCAGCAGAAATCTGTTGCATGACCCTCAAAGCTCCATGGTGTTGATGGCCCAATCTCTTATGCTGCATAACTCAC
Source organism: Pinus albicaulis (assembly GCA_034641835.2). Classification (NCBI taxonomy): domain Eukaryota; kingdom Viridiplantae; phylum Streptophyta; class Pinopsida; order Pinales; family Pinaceae; genus Pinus; species Pinus albicaulis. The sequence goes on from CM076569.1 coordinate 572,482,985, forward strand.
CCACATCCCAACTCACCGGGTTTTTTCTCGCTTACCCATAAATGTTGTGCAAAAGGTTGTCACATCAAGTTTATAGGGATTCTTCACATGAATCCCAATCTTCTTTAGCTTGTCCTGTGACTTTGTGTCGAAGGAAATCTTTCCTTTCAATGAAAACCACATCATAAATCGAAACTAAATTTTTCTTCAAGCCTAGTACATGCATTACATATTTTAATAAGAATGGTTTACCTGATCGTCTCGGAAGGTAACTATACCAATCTTAGTAGCATTGTACCATCACATCGTCACCCATTTTGATATGCATATGGAGGTCCTTCTCCCTCCAATCTACCGAAAGAGTTCTTTGTCTCCCGTCATGTGGAAAGATGCACCACTATCCAAGTACCATCCTCATTCCATTTCACTTGAAACTCATGCATGCAATGAGCGAGAATTGAAGCTCAAATTGTGGAGGCCAAAGCCTCACTAATCGCATATCCCGAAACCTTCTTGTTCTTCTTATTTTGTGGATAATTAATGGCCCTAATTTCCAGCGCTCGTGAAAAGTGAAAACACTTCACTCTAGACATGTCGTGATCCTTGCCTTCTTCGGCAGCTTTCAGATTTGGAATAGGATTTCTTTCCTTTTTCCTTCTTCACCTTACCAAACCGAAAGCACAATTTTCTTCATCATCATTCTTAGATGAAGATCCATCCACGGTGATTCGCTTGATTTCTTCTTTCATCGAAATCGACCCAATTCATTCCCAATCTATTAGCTTTCTCCCTCCCATTGACAAAGCCTTGATAACTACTGCCAACTCTTGGGAAGTCCTAGAAGAGCTAGGGCTTTCCAAGTCATCATTTGCGAAAGTAATTCCTACCACGCCCAAGCTCATCTCAACATTGGACAAACTTAGTCAAGTATATCGTAATAGTGTCTCCTTTCTCAATTTTGATATTCTTGGGCTTATCCTTCAATGTCAATGTTCTATGATCCTTGTTGCTCTAAAACAGATCACCTTTAACACCTTCCACATTGCATAGTGGATTCACTTTTCCATGGAGACTTGAGACAATGTGGTCTCGTGACTCCCTCGAGTAAGATCCTCCTCTCCCTTGCAACCTTCTTTTGCCAAGCTTAAAGATTTGCGGTGCATCCGCTCAGTGATGAGGTTTGGGAATGCCATTATCAATAAATTCTTTCAACCCATTGTCCTCCAGATATCGCCTCTATTTTTTATTTCCATGCAATATAGTTAGAGATTCCCTCAAGTGCATACTCCAATCTCAAGCCATTGAAATCCATTTCGATCCCGATCCACCCGTCGCACCAAGAATACTTTTGCAAAGTCGAATTATATTTAGTCACAAATTCAAATTATTCTCCACTATAGTGATTTTCATTGTTGTGATACCATGTAGACATTATAAAACCAATGTGTATACCAATGGATTCAATCCTATCATGCGATATGCTAAAGCAAGATATCGAATCCTTCTACAAATCAATTGCGAGAAAGTAAACATGATTTCCAATCACAACAAGTAAATAAAGAAGCAAATCGGACCACAACACATATATTTTCCCAGGAAAGTTTACTACTCAAAACCCCTATATCTTCTATTGTATATTCACATGAAAAAATTACAACGCACTCTTCTCACAAGAGTCTCTTGCACTCTCAGCAATCTCTCACATTGATCCAGGATAAATCGGTCCAACACTTAGCTAAATCTCGAAAATGTCTTCACCTACCTTGCTCATGCAATCCTATGGAATGCAATCCCTATTATTTAGGAATTTAAACCTTCCTTGATCACAGCACTGAGTATCATGGGCATCCTATGGTGTGTTAACTACATCTAGGTAGCCTACTAATAACACAACTCGTTAACTTCCCTTTAACCTTTGTCTCAATTAAGTCTCCAATGGACTGACATGCATGTAGCTATTAATAGTAAATCATCGCTGCATGGAAGATCATTGATTGTGAATTAAATAGATTTAATTCACTTTATCTCTCACTAGTGAGAAACAAAAAATACAACTATTTGAAATGAATTTAACTCACTTAATTGAGTTAACTAATTTCTCATGCATTAAACTCATGCAATTAATCGCAACTTGAACTCTTAAACATGTAGAATCACTCTGCATGCCTCACCAACCACCCTCAACTCGAAATTCATGAGCTAGCCAGGATTTTGTCACACTCGATTAACTATCACAAGTGATTATGAGATAAGGTTACATTTTATTGTCCAATTTAATTAAGGGATAATTAAATTAGACACATTTCAATTATTAAATAAATTGAGTTGCACACTAATGTATCACTAAGGACCTCATCACTACATGACCTATGGTCCCACACTAGGTGTAGGTGTTTTCATGTTGTTTCCGGATGCCAATTTCACTCTTTCTTGTTGCAAATTTCAAAATAAATGATCTCAAATCAATTTTATCTTAAACCATGCCAGGGAAATTCTGTGGCATCCAAACACATGCCAAAATTTTCAAGTGCCACTAAGTGCCAAGAGCCAATATGTGCTCGGGGAGTTATAGGGCATCTTATGGAGAATCTAGGTTTGATAAGGAGGGAGTGACAAGATATGCTAGATATTTCCAAGGCATGCTACGGTTGCTAGGGGAATCATACGGAGATGTTCCAAGTCCCAATGTGTGTTGAGTGTTAGCGAGTTGTAGGGAAACGAAGGGATCATTATGAAAAATGCACTGGAAATGAATGAAAAGAGTGTGTGACGAGGGAGTGTCGACGCGAGTTCCATGTGTGCTAAGGAGGGAGTGACATGGTATGATAGGTAGTGCTAAGTCATGCTAGTGTGTCGAGTGGCATGTGGCCAAGATGTGCCGGATGCGGTGTGCCAACACATGATGGAAATTGTTAGGGGAGTCCTAGGGACACACAAGGGAGCATTAGGTGAAAATAATTCATGAAAATGAACAACCGAGAGATTGTGACAGGAAGTGTCAGTGAGTTCTAGGTGTGATAAGGATGGAGTGACGAAAGGTATACTAGAGGTTGAAAAACATGCCAAGATGTGCCCGGTGCTAGGGTGTGCCAATGCATGTTAGTGAGTGCCGTGGGAAAAAACAAAGGGAGAAATAGTTTCAAATTCATGGAAATGAATGAATAAGAGTGCGTGACATGGATTGTTAGCAAATTATAGGGTGTGCTAAGGAGGTAGTGACAATGTGTGTCAAGTAGTGCTAAGGAATGGTAGAGTGTCGAGGTGACATGCAAGATGTGCCAAGTTTCGTGGTGTGCCAATGTGTGTCGTGGAATGTTAAAAGGGAGTGCCATGGAAACATAAGGGAGAAATAATTAAAAATTCATGGAAATTAATGAATATAGAGTGTGTGATAGGGAGTGTGAGTGAGTCTAAATTGTGCTAAGGAGGGAATGACAAGGTTATATGCTAGCGCAATGACAAGGCATGCTAGATTTCGAAAGGGCCATGTCAAGGAATGGTAGGGTGTATTAGGGAGTTCCAAAACATGTCAAGGAATGTAGGGGATGTTAACACGTGACACATAGTGCCAAGGTATTGTTAGACGTTCCCGGGTGTTATGGAATGTCAAGATGTAAACTATGTTTCTTAGTTGTTTTATGGCCATGATTGGACATTAACCTTGACTTGGTAACTTGTTAAGTGGGATGTGTTAATATTGGCCATGAGTAGCCCTTGCTATTAGTTTTATTCCATTCTAAGGCGAACAAGGCATAGTCTAGTTGTAGTAAATGAAACTTGGTCAAGTTGTTATAGTCGAGGCACGACTTGGTTGGGTTCCCAAGGCGATAAGGAGTAGTTATGAGGACATGATAGTTAAGGAGTGCCCGAGGCATCCCAATGAATTAAAAGGTAAGATAACACATGTTGGTTAGTTTTAATGCATGAAAAAGGAGTTTTTTCAAATTTTTAGGGCATCACGAGAGGAGAACTAGTTCAAAGTGCACATAAAATAATGAATAAGAGTGTTTGTCGTGAGAGTATCGGTGAATTCGGTGTCCCATGAATGATGTGTTAGGAAGTTTTTATAATAGGAATTGTACGAGGAAATCCTATGATTGTGATAAGGGGGATGGATGAAGAAGTTTCGGACAAAGGGAGAGTTTGTGCTGTAAAACAACACTATTTTTCTCGATGACTTGGTTGGGTTCTAGTAGCAAAAAAAGTAGGAGTTATCTCCGAGGGAGCATGACAAATAGGGAGTTCCAAGTGTGGAAGGAATCCCGGTAGTTATAACACATGATATAAATTTCCAAGAGATGTTAGGCATTCCAATATGTGCTAGGTGCTAGGGTTTGGTGCTAACACATGCTAGGGAGTGCCGTGGAAATAGAATGGAGGACTAGTTTCAATTGCATGGAAATGAATGAATACAAGTGTGTGATAGGGAGTGTTAGTAATTTATGGGTGTGCTTTAAGAGAGGGAGTGACGATGTATGCTAGGAAATTCCAAGGCATGATAGAGTGATAGGAAATCATGCAAAGATGATGACAAGTTCCGGGGTGTGCCAATGTGTTCAAGGAGTATTAAGGAGTGCTAGAGAAACACAACGGAGCACTATATAATAATGCATGGAAATGAATGAATAAGAGTGTGTGGCAAGGAGTTTCAACGAGTTCCAAGTGTGCTATGTGAGGAGCGAAAAGGAATTCATGGTAGTGCCAAAGGAATTCTATAGTGTTACGGCAACATGAAAATAAGATGTGCCAACACGTGCATGGAAGTGTTAACTAGGAGTTCCGAGGGAAACACAAGGAGAAGTACTTCGAAAAATGCATGGAAATGAAAAAATAAGAGTTTCGATTGGAAGTGTCAGGTGAGTTCAAGGTGTGCTAAGGAGAGAGTGACAAGGCATGCTAGGCAATGTTAAGACATGCTAGAGGCCGAGGTGACATGCCAAGATATCCTAGGTGCTAGGGTGTACCAACACATGCCAAGGAGTGTTAAGGAATGATATGGAAACACGAAAGGGAGCACTAAGAAAAATGTGTGGAAATGAATGAATAAGAATTTGTGACTAGGAGTTTTCAATGAGCTCTAGGTGTGCTAAGCGCAGAGTGACAAGGTATGCCAGGCGATGCAAGGAATGCTAAAGTTCTAGGGTGGCATGCCAATATGTTCCCGGTGTTAGTGTGCCTATGCATGCTAGGGAGTGTTAGGGAGTGTCAGGGTAAACACAAGGAAGCACTAGATCAAAATGCATGGAAATGAATGAATAAGAGTGTGTGATAGGGAGTATCGATGAGTTCTAGGCGTGTTAAGGAGGGAGTGACAAGGGTATATGCTAGGCAATGCAAAGTTATGTTAAACTACCAAGGCGTGTCAAGAAGTGCTAGGGTGTGTTAGGGAGTGTAAAATCATGTCAAGAAATGTAGGGGGACGCTAACACATGCCACATAATGCTAAGGAATTTAAGACATGTCGGGTGTTATGGAATTTCAAGATGTAAATTGTGTTTCTTAGTTATTTTACGACTCACGTTGGATGTGATGAGCCTTGTATTGGTAACTTGTTAAGTGGGATCGGTTGAGATTGGACATTAGTAGTCTAGGATGAGTTACATGTAGTTCTTAGGTGAACAAGGCATACGTTGAATTTCCACGACACATGAGAATTTGGGTTTGGTCTTAGCATATTTTATGCAAACACACTCAAGCGCCACAACACATCTACTTTGCACAATGAGATCTACACACATTAGGGAATCAACTAGTGCACATGAAAATTTTTAAATTTTTCAAATCGTTCTTCATTATATTACAAACTATTATATAATAAGCTAGAGCTCTCGTAACAGGGATCATGTCCCTTTAGAATCACATTGATACAATGAATACAACTACGGATTTTTGTTATTCCTTTGACAAGAAATCTACCTTGAACAAGGCAACACTTGATGCACTTTTTCATGGTGGCCATACATAGCCCTTTGAATCCACATGTCTTTAACACATCTGGTAGATCCTCTTGCCTCCCATTATGCAACTCCTCAATCTACCTCTATCAGTAAAATCAACTCCTTTGAGATTCTTGAACTCGGCTCAAAAAAATTCCCCCTATATCTACCTCCTTTTTCCTTTCAGTTCTTCAACACTTAGGGTTTTCAATCAGTTTTTCACAACTCCATTGTGAACAACTCTTTGGTTTTCCCACTTTTTCCATACTATTGCTCCAAGATGAAAATTTTAGGGATATGGAGGTTTTCCTTCCTCACAATGACACAATCCTCTACAATACGTGAACTAGGGCTAATTGGCTAGCCCACTTGAATGCTACTTTAGTCCTTCAAAGTCTGCACATCCTTAGGCCCAGTACACCTACCCTTCTACCCGTCTTGTTTTCCTTCACAAGTATAGGACTTAGAGCTCTTCTTTGACAGTCACCTAACAACCCTACAATTTTAATTTGACTGCCATAAATTTTTCCCAACCACGGTCAATTATTTTACCGATCTAGTTCCCAAAACATTGCCCTCATCTAGGGCTCTTCAAATATTCCACCTAATAGTGATTTGAGTCCTCTCAAAATAACTATTCTTGTGTACCAATTTCTTTGTTGTCCAATATATGTGTTAGCACTCAAATCTACCTCGAGTGCAGAAATGAAGTAAAACTCAAGGCTACATCAAACCACGCTCGACCTCGTAGCTAGCCCTACGAGGGACGGGAGAGGGCTCTCTCTCCGTCAATCTCGAGAAAAATAAAGCAATAGGATGCGAGATGACTTACAATAAGAACTGATTTTAGGCTAGTAAAGAGATATGTATGTTTGATTTTTTGGTTTTTTTGGGTTTTCGTACTGGGAGTAATGGGAAAACAAGTTTTGAGTCGCAGGGATAAGGTCGGACCTTTGCGAGAGTTCAGGGCTCGGGGCGAGGTAGGTGATGATCTTGATGCTTTAAATTGGATTTATGGATAGATTAGACAGACGAGGAGCTGAAGAGGGCAAAGAAGAACTTGGATCCTCTCCAAACGGTGTAAAAACATATAGAACTAACCGAATTCAAAGGCTAAGCACCGTAAACAATGGATTCAACCTTAATCACTCATTCAATTTAGTTCGGAAAGCATAATGAAAGGATGGCATACATCAAATATGAAGAAACTTACAGTAAACAAAGAAGAAACACCATCAAGAATCAGAACACCACAAGGATCCCAACAAGTGCCGCAAAACCCACGATCTTTCCTTAGCCAAAATATGAAAAATATGTACAATGGTATCAAAAGTATCCCAAGAGTCCAACTTGTAGAATGCCTCGGGGAAATTACAATATATAGATCACTATAACCCCTTTCCCCACCTCTAGGGGGTCCGAATTCCCTCTTCGGGGATCAGTTTCAACCAATTCTAATCATGGAACTACAATCTAGGCGAGCTAACAACTTGCCTCTAAAAAGAGTGGAAAACCGAGTCCATTACATGATTTTTTACTCTTTTGAGAGTGAATCTTCTAGAAGAGATAAAAACAAGCCAAAGTTACATGCCAAACATGAATTTACATCATAAAAACCCAAGAATTCTATCCATAGGCAAAACTGGTCCAAAATAGGCGAAATCATCTGAGGTCAGCGGTGATGAAAACTCAAAAACATCTCTAGGTGGGTCGCTCCACGAGCTGCGTGGGTCGCTCATGTTCCGAGGCTGATTTTGAGAGTAGCTCCTGACTATCCAAATTGAGCTCATGATAGCTCGTTGGAAATCCATGGATGTCTACTTTCCAACCCAAAGTGGAATTTCTGAATTTGGAGTTGATTGGACCCCTCCAAAACCTCATTCTCCCAGAGGTACTCTGCTGGTGCAAAAGGTGTCGACAAGGTGGTTTTCATGGTGTTTTTGAGTACGTTTGACCATCCAGATTTTGTTGAAATGCTAAGTTGACTTCAGAGGATGCATAATTAACCATTATAAATCCAAAAATGTAAAAATCTCCTCCAGACAAGTGTCTCAAAAAAAATGCGAGCGCATGAGCGCGCGACCCACGTAGTATGCAAAACTGTTTTTAGACCAAAAAATTTGAAAATGACAAAATTTTCTCCGAATTTGCCCAAATTTGGAGCGGAGGTCCTCCATCATGTGTGTTGCCCATTCAATGAAGCCTCGGCTAAAATCCGAAGTGGATTAGGCCTTTTCCTTCGTCGAAGTGCCTTGCGCAACCTCCTCTTCATGATCCTCATCCTCGCTTTGCAAACATGCATGCGAGCCCGAGTAATGGCCTTTCATGTGACGAAGCATGTCTTTGTCTCGGTTGGCTCGCCAGCGGCTTCTCCGGATATGTATTCACCGCGTGAGTACGGTGATCTCGTCGGCTGGTGTCATGTCATCGGGCCTCTTTCGATTCCACGTTCTGTCCTCACGGATTTGGCGCACCTCATAAAATGTGAGCTCATCCTCGAGCCGTTTGTTGCTGTTGCTCCAAATAGTTAATCACCCACCGAGCCTACTGCAATTGGTCTTTCAGCTCGGTCGTTCTCGACCCTTTGCTCCTGGATGACTTCCCTCGACCGAGCTAGAGAGCCGTATCAACATCAATGATTGTCATGTCGGTGTCCCGGCCTCCCCGATGGGCCCCTCATCATGCATGGGCCTCTTGCCCCTGTCTTGTACCCGTGCACGCACCGAAGAAGAAAAGCGAGACCCTTTCCACATCACGTGGAGATAATACTCGCCGTGTCGATGAAGTCGGCAGGGACCCCCTTCCACCTCACGTGGAGATAGTACCCGCCGTGTCGCTCGCAAATAAGGCCCACGTGGCCTCGCTGTATGTACCGAACCAAAGGAGTGATGATATGCTCAGCCTCAAGCATGTCCGGTTGGTGTAGGGGCTCTCTGCATCATGAATCGCCTCGAGAGTCGTTGTGGCACTACGAAAAAGTCTCTAGAAATGAAATCCTCCCAAGTGATGCTCTGCTTACGCTGGCGATGTGACACCAAGATTTTGATCAAAGCGAAATGATATATACTCTGTCTTGTCTGCCCTTGGCTCGTCTTCTTACTGCACAAATGTCACCATCCTCTCTATGTTGCGGTGTATGAAATACGGAATATTCATCATACGCACCCTTGTGAAGTGCATCAAAGAAAACGAACATGATATGAGAAAAGACGAGCATACCCTGCCCTCACAACTAAAATGCTGAATGATGAGCCTCATGAGTGGTGCATACTCATCTCTCAAGAATCTGAATGGAAAAACTCGCTCAAGTAAGCCACATATCCGGTTTAATGTATGGCTCATAGTGAAATTTCTCTACTCGCTTACCCTTGCATCCATTCCTCGCCTATGTTCGGTATACCGGTGGCTTGAGAAATAGTCAAAGGTGATACAATGAAATCAACCCGACAAGGTTTACCCCGATCACCACAGCAAATGAAGAACAAACAGAGACGTGCTAATTCACGATGAGGTCGGGTTTGTACAACCATCTCACAAAATCTGAAACATGACAAGAATCGAAAACAATCCATAGCTAATGGACATGCACATGTCGAGCCAAAGAAGTAGGCTCCTCTCTCATGATGATCACCACTTCTATTTTCTGCGGGAACCCCGTGGCACATTACCTTCACCACCGAATCACCGCGCGACCCTGGCTCATATTCGCGACTACGTCTCTCGACATATCTCCGATCAAGTTTTTTGGCAATGTGTGCAACGATATGAATGCGGTGAAAGCAAAATTAGGATGTATGTTTAACACTCAACCAATATTCCCATCGTCGAAAAGCACTATCAAGGAATCAAATTATGGATAAAATCTCGACTTTAAATGGATGAAAAAGGCGCCATCTCTGTTTTGGATGCAAATGAAATTTTGACCAAATAGGAGCGAGGCAACCTTCAAAAGTTTGAACACATCTAGTCAAAGGAGAGCATGGCATTAATAGTAATATGTTTGTCTATGAGTGATGACCATAAAGGTTTCAATGGGCCATTTGAAACAAAGACATGAGCATATTTTTACATTGGGCAATGTGACTCAAAGGGTTTAAACATGGTATAACAATAGCAATGGTTGCGAGTGGTATAATGGGTATGAGAGAAAAATTGATTTTGATGTTATATGGAAGGGTTGGCCACTATCACTACCTTAAGATAGCAAACACATTCTTTCCACCATTCATTTTCATTTCAAACCCCGAAAACAATAATACTATGTGTGGCAGGGGTTTTTAAATCCTTCATTTGAATATTGGAAACCACCCATGATGCCACAAATGCGTTGAAAAACATCAAACAATGGATAGAAACTCGTTTGAAGGTAGCTTGAGTCGATTCCAAGCCAAGCTCGGGAGCGCGCAAACTAAATTTCAAAACCCTCATGTGTGCGTGGGTCGCGCGGTGCCTCTGCGTGGGTCGCGCACTCGCACAAACCTAGCTACCGCGAGCGACTCGCGTGGGTCGCTTGTGCCCGGTGGGTCGCTCTCCCTCAACGTGGGTCGCGCAGCCCCAAAACTCGTCCACGCACTTCAAAACTACGAAATCGGCCCTCCACTTTGCAAACACGATTTGGGGAGCTATGAAATTGGTTCAAATGAAACTTGTTTGGCTTTTATACATGTCAAAAATATCTTCACAATCAGATTTTATTTCAAATCAAACTTCAAACCCATATTACAAATGTTTTTTTGTAATTTCACTTTTAGCTTTTCAAATACAAACTTCCTTTGGCTTTTTTTGAGGTCGATACTAATGATTTTCTTTGTCTTCTTGCGAGGATATGACTATCTTGGCTAGAGAAAAAGACCGGAGGTCCGCTTTTGACAATGTTTTCATGGCGGAACAATTACAATTTATTACAAAATGATAATGACAAATTTCTAGTTCCAAAACGAGTTTTGGACTAGAAATATATATTTTTTTTAAAAATGCCGATGATAATAAAAATAGAAATCACAAGTCATCGGACTTTCCTCACCTTGCGGGAGCTTTATGACTAGTATATAAATGACTCAAAAATCCTAGACACCAAGACCTAGGACACTTATTGACATTTTTAATGACCATATATATAATGACAATGACTATGAATAATTTTTTTGAGGAAAAATTTTTTAAATAGCGGCTAGCAGTATAAACATGAGGAAACATAAGGCAGCCAGCACTCCCTTCGTCAGTTCCATGGCATGCTCCTAGTGAAATGCAACGAAGTGGAACAAGCGAGACATCTAAAAAATGAATATGCAAAAGACAAGACGATCAACGACGGAGGGCTGTAAAGGCCGACTCTAACAATATGAACAAATATGAACTACTCATATTATCATCCTTCTAACAATTTGTAGATGGTCGAACTAGGGTCACAAATCATCCATTAAAATTCCATTGACTAAATGTTTATAGGTTGCTTCATATCTTTGTCCAAAATTATATGGATAGTCCATCAAAATCAACTCCTCTTCATGTCAATCCATTCCTCACATGGCACATTTCTTCTACTCCATCTTCTACTAAAGTTCCACCTTCCATTGGATTTTTTTATCTCCACTCATACTTACGCAAACCATCTTCCAAATTTGTGTTATATATTGCAGAGATAAACCTCTCTCTAAGGGTCACAACCCCTCTTATTATATGCACATTTTTCATAGTCTTAATGGCATACCTTAATTATTAAACATGCTAGGAAACCTCCCTAAATAGGGAATTATACTTCTATTCTAATTGCTTTAGAAGATAACCTATCCACCCATAGCAAAAACGATAACTCTTTCCTCCATAAGAGACTCAGCCTAGCTCATATGGATTCATATATTCTGGGCATTATTTTGACTGGATCTTGATATGAACTTTATATCTCTATGACCCTCAAACTACAGTTACCTAAGTCAATATTACACCTGCGACTACTTCTGTTTTGGCCCTAAATTCTAGTGTAGACCCTCCTCCATTTGTGTTGGTATTTATCACAGACCTTGCAACCTACTAACCACCACAAGGTAGGGTCTCAACCCTCTACTATTTCAAAATTTGATGTGGCCTTCACACATAAACACCAATGAAATCACATGCCCAATTTCTCATGAGCCTCATCTCTTGAACTTGATCTGATATAAGAGAACCAACAATATGCCATCCAACTTCCTATCTCAAACCCATTAAGTTATGAGACATTCTTCTGAACCCTCACATGATGATCATACTCTTGGTGGATGATCATTGCCTCCCTTTAGCAACACTTACTCAGCCCTATAACTTGACCTACTGTAGGACAACATCTCTCCCAGCATCCTTGATCAAATGAGCTCCTTCTCACTTGTTTTTCTCGCCTTCATACTAAGGCCTCCTTAAATAGATTTTCCTGGCTAGGACTCTTAAGAACACTCTATAACTTATGAAATTTATCTACTTATACCTTAAGAAATATTATTTTTTCTTTTTAATTTTCTTTTAGATTTGAAACCCCATGTTGGGTCCAAAGCCTTCGCTTGGGTTATTTTCCCACAAATCCTTTTGTGGCCAAACTCACACAAACCCATATCACTAGGCTTTTGGAGTACCTCCCAAGCTACAAAATTCAATAACATAGTCTAGTTGTAGTAATCGTAACTTGGTCAAGCTCCTATAGTTAGGCAAGGACTTGGTTGGGTTCCCAAGTTGAAAATTAAGGGTAGTTGTAAGGGCATGATAACTATGGAGGGTTAGGGCATGCCAAGGAATGAAAATGTGTGCTAACACATGTTGGACAATGTTAATGCATGTTGAGGATCATTAAGGAGTGTCAAGGCATCACAAGGGAGAACTAGGTCAAAATGCATGGAAATGAACAATTAAGAGTGTGTGCTAGGGAGTGTCAGTGAATTCAAGTCTGCCAAGGATGAAGTGTGTTAGAAGAAGTTAATAATAGGATTTGCAAGAGGAAAGCCTGCGATTGAGATAAGGGGATAAAAAAATAAGTTTTAGACAAAGGGAGACTTTGTGTTGGGCACAATACTATTTTTCCTTTATATATTATTTTTATATGACATGTGGAAAAATTTGGCTGAATGGTCATGTTTTAAGCTATTTTAGAAAATTGCATATTCTACATTGTTGTGTATAATTTTTGGGGCACTCAGCTTGTACCGACTTATATCTTGTGTGTATTATGTATCTTTTGGTTCTTCCAAACTCTCAGTTAATTCTCTACTGTTTATATGAAATGGACATACATGTGAAATATTGCCTATGTAAGCTATGTTGCTTGGTTGTTTTATGGCCATGGCTAGATGCGATCCTTATCTTTTTAATTTCTTAAGTGGGTAAAGTTCAGCTTGGACATGAGTGGCCTAAGATGAGGTATAGGCAGTTCTTAGGTGAACAAGGCACAATCTACTTGTATTAGGTGCAATTTATCAAGTTGTTACAGTTGAAGCAGATCAATGTCACATGAATTGCAATAGCTAAGGACTTGATTAGGTTCCCAAGTTGTGAAAATATGTAAGGCTAGTTGTGAGGGCATGAGTGCCAAGGCATGCTAGGTAATGCTAACATGTGCTGGATAGTTTAAAGGCATGTCAAATATGCTAAGATGTGTCAAGTTCTCAGGCATGCCAATATGTGAAAGGGTGTGACAATACATGCCAAGGAATATCATGGCAACAAAAAGGAGAAAAAAGTTAAACTACGAGGAAATTAACACATCATAGGGTTAATAAGTCATCAATTTACATTTTCCAGGAGGGGCATACTATGCACACCAACACTAGGTTGAAATAAGTGTCAAGTGCTAAGTGTTAGTGCATTCTAATTGCCAAATCATCCTCCATTACTTCTCTTCCACTTTCCAAAAATTGATCTCAAATAAATTTAAAATTAAACCATGCCAAAGCATACCAAGGCATCTCAATGAATGCTAGACATGCTAATGATCATGGCCTCTTTAGGACTACATCTATCTTCGTCCCCTTGATAAAATTAGCTCCTTATTACTTGATGCTCTTTCCTTCATCCCAAGGCCTCCTTAAATAGTTTTTCCTAGACCTATTAGGAACCCTCTAGAACTTACGGGTTTTATCCACTTAGACATCAGGAAATATTAACTTCCCTTTTTAATTTTCTTTTAGATTTTAAACCCATATTGGGTCCAAAATACCTTTTCTTGGCTTATTTTCCCACAAAACCTTTTGTGAACAAACTCACACAAACCCATCTCTTTAGGCTTGTGGAGTACCTCCCAAACAACAAAATTCAAAAACATAGTCTAGTTGTAGTAACCGTAACTTGGTAAATCTCTTGTAGTCAAGCGAGGGCTTGGTTGGGTTCCCAAGTTGCAAATTAAGTAAGGGTAGTTGTGAGGGCATGATAGCTAGGGAGGGAAAGGGCATGAAAAGGAATGAAGAGGCATGCTAGCACATGTCAAAAAATTCCAATGCATGCTGGACTAGAGTGTTAGGGAGTGTCGTTGCATATCAAGGGATAAATAGGTCAGAATTAATGGAAAGGAATGAATAATAGTGTGTGCCAAGGAGTGTCAGGGAATTCAAGTCTGCCAAGGATGAAGTTTGTTAGGAGAAATTCAGAATAGGATTTACAAGAGGCAAGCCTACTATTGTTATACGAGGCTCGACATAATGGTTTTAGACAAAGGGAAATCAATTTGTGCTAGGCACAACATTCTTTTTCCTTTAGCTATTTTTTTAAAATGAGATGTGGCACACTTTGGCGACATGCTCATGTTTTAAACTATTATATATATTTTCATATTTTACATTGTTATGAATAAGTTTTGGGGCACTTGACTTGTGTCAGCTTATATCTTATGTGCCTTGTGCATCTTGTGGTTCTTGCAAACTCTCAGTTAATGTTCTACTATTTATATGAACTAAACATACATGTAAAATATTTATTGTACTGTAAGTTATGTTGCTTAGTTGTTTTATGGCCATGGCTAGATCATGTGATCCTTGTCTTGGTAACTAGTTAAGTGGGACAAGTTGAGCTTTGAAATGAGTGGCATAAGATGAGTTATAGGTAGTTGTTAGTTGAACAAGGCACAATCTACTTGTAGTAGGTGAAATTGTTCAAGTTGTTGTGGTTGAAGCAGGCCAATATTATCACATGAACTGCAATAGCCAAGGACTTGATTGGGTTCCCAAGTCATGAAAAAATGAAAGGGCTAGTTGTGAGGACATGAGTGCCAAGGCATGCTATGAAATGATAATATGTGCCATATAGTGCAAAGGCATGTCAAGCATGCTAAGATGTGCCAAGCGATAAGGCATGCCAAGATGTGTACGGGTGTGTCATTGTGTGTCAGGGACTCTCAAGGCAACAAAAGGGAGAAAAAAGTTAAACTACAAGGAAATGAACACATAATAGGGTTAATTATTCATCAATTTACCTTTTCCAAGAGGGCCATGCTAGGCACACCAACACTAGGTGCCAATATGTGCCAAGTGAAAATTCTTAGTTCATTCTAAGTGCCAAGTCTTCCTTTATTGCTTCTCATCTACTTTCCAACAATTTATCTCAAATAAATTTAATATTAAACCATGCCAAATAATACCAAGGTATCTCAACGTATTCCATATGTGCTAAGACTTTCCAACTGCCAACACGTGCCAAGTGCCAATATGTTTCAGGGAGTGTTATGCATGCTATGAAGTGGAAGGGCATGTTGAAGAGTGTTAAGGTGTGCTAGAGAGTTCTAATGCATGTTAAGGAGTGTTAAGCAGTATTAGTACAAAACATTAAAGGAGAAATAGGTCAAAATTCATGGAAGTTAATGAATATGAGGAACATGTACTGCCAGGGACCAGTGTTAATGAGTGCTAGTTGTCATGCCAAGGAGGGAGTCACAAGGTATGCTAAGCATTGGTAAGGAATTCTAGGGAATATCAAGGCATATCAAGAAGTTCCAAAGTGTGATAGGGAGTTCCAGAGTGTGCTAATTACATGTTCCAAATAATTCCAAGATATTCCAATACATGTCAGGTGCTAAGGACGTGCAGGGTGCCAGGGTATGTCAATATGTGTCAAGAAGTGTCAAGGAAATAAAAGGAAGAACTAAGCTAAAATTCAAGGAAACGAATACATAAGAGGGTTAATAAATTGGGACTTTATCTTTTTCAAAAGGGTCATGCTAATCACACTAATAATAGGTCCCAATACATGCCAAGTGGCATTGTGTGCCAAGTGCTAATGTATGTCAATGCATCCAACCAAGGTGTTCCAGGTAATGTTAGGGATTACATGCATGCCAAAAAATGTTAGGATAGTTCCATGTTGTGCTAGCGCATGCCACCATGTGATTGGGCATAAGTGTCATGACAATATCTTCTAGGTACAAAGATGTTGCAAGACATGCGAGGTGCTAGGAAATTTTAGTGTGTGACAAAGCATTAATTTAAGGTGTGCCCAAATTGTTGAGGAGTGTTAGGTACTTATCATTAATATAATTGACATAGTTTGATTAAGTATTAAATAATATATTTCTTACACACACTAGTGGAACTTTATCTAAAGGTAATTTGCTAGATAATAAAATTAATAGATATGAATTGTGTGTTGAATCATAGGAAAACTCAATTCGACTAGTAATTACTTGAGGTAAATGATGCACACTAATTACTTCTTAACAAATTAACTAACTCTAAACACTATGGCATTGGAAATATTCTAAAAAATACTCCACAATAATGGTCTTAAATCGTTATCATTTGACAAAAAATATATTAACAGGCACATAGCGTCATCAAAAAATCATTGGCATGATCAATGATGACGAAATTTTTTTTACTGTCACCAAAACTAAAAAAAAGAGCATTGGTGAGGGTCATTAAAAGTTTGTCACTAGAAGTGTCACCAAAGAGAGAATTAGTGATGGGCCTTTAACGACCCTCACCAAAAGTGTCATTGAAAATGGCTTTGGTGACAAACCTTCAAGGACCATCACTAAATACACTTACAAGCATGACCCTCACCAATGTCCTTTTTTCTTGTAGTGATTTTCTAAGAGAGAACCTTAATTCTATCTGTGTTTGTTATCTTAATGTTTTCCTCTGAGACTTGAATGCAGAATTCAGAGACGGTCTACTCTGCATTCACGTTAAACCTTAATCTTCTCCTCCTTTCCCATTTCACACTACTAGTAAGATCGAGTCCGCATAGCCATATTGCCCTGTGAATGCCCCTGAAAAGTCGATGCACAATTCAGCCTTTTATGACTCCATAGCCTTATGGATTAGTCTCACAGATCCATATGTCAAACCACTCAATCAATCAAACAAATAACCCCCCATCACTGTAACTAGCCTAATATCAGCACTTATAATCACCAAGTTAAATCATAAAAACAAAGAGAGCCCTCTATGAGTCTAAGAAGGCTAGGTCCCAGACTCCAAAGAATTTTGATGTTGTCCTCTACCATTTTATCTTGCTAATCTTACAAATTACAGAGTGACAACATAATGGTGACCATACTGGGGACTGAGTTGTTGAAAAAGCTTAAATTTTTCATCGGAACTCAAAAATCCCAGTCAAATTTTTTTATGATTTGAGTGCTTTTCCAAGATTGGTATCTGGTTTTTGATGGTGGACAATAAGCCAGACACAAGAAAGTTGAAATCATCCACCTGGCAACTCCAATTCAGACCAGTTCCATTAAAATACTCCACTGGAGGAAGGACTTGAAACATGACAAGTCAACCTAGAAGGGGAAAGTATTCAAGCCCAAATTGGAATCAAGAAATTGTTGTTTTTATCTATAACTATATTCTGTCCTACTTTAAGCCTGATCAAGAGTACATTGTTGATGTTTAGATTGATCATTGGAAGATTGATGAGCCTCAAGTATCTAAGCTCCAAATTGTACACCATGTACATACTTTTACACCTATGCATATCCCTGATGCACTTGTAGAAAACCCAGTGGCACATGAGCCTTGTACTTCATCTCCTACTCTTGCTAAATTCCAACATGGTTATAAGCCTCCTTCTTTACTTCCTATACCTGTAAAATTTCCAGACATATACAAGCCTCTAGTTTTGCCTCCTATCCTCCATGACCTCCCTGCAAATTTTATCAATAATCTACCCAGATTTGATGGAGAAAATGCAAAGATCACTGCTAAAAATCACATTCAAAACCTTGAGGATTTCCTTGAACTTTTTGAGGTAGGAGAAGATGATGTGCATATCAGGACGTTTGCCTTGTCATTGCAAGGTAAAGTTAAAAATTGGTTTAAAGATCTTCCAGCTGCAAGCATTAGCAATTTTCATCAATTCATTCAAGTTTTCCTAGATAGATGGGTGGTCTTGGGAAATGTTTTTCTCATCATAGAAGAGTATAACCATTTAAAAATACAACCTGGGGAGACAGTACATCATTTTTCAGCTAGGTTCAATAAGGTATATCATTCAATACCTACTAAGATAAAGCCACCCCCAGGATGGGCTCTCTGGCACTACCCGGATGCATTTGACCCAGAGATGGTGTTCTAGTTAAGAGAAAGGGACCCTACAACCCTGGAAGAAATGAAAAATGTGGAAGTTGATGTAGAAGCCAACCTGCTGAATAGAGAGGCAAAGTTAAAGGTTGTGGAGGAGGATAAAATAGAAAGAGAGTGATCAATATCTTCAAAGATAAAGCTAGATATGTTGACAAACACAGTCAATGAAATGATGCATATGATTAGTAGGAAAGAGGAACGATATGTTCAGATACCTCATGTTCCATTAATTCTGGAAATAAAAAATCAATGTACCCAAGCTTTTTTCAACCCATCTTGGACATGTTAGAACAGAAAATGATTGTTTCATGTACTCTATCCACAACACAGCCAAAGATGAATTCTAAAATCAAAAGGAGGCAGGGAAATCCTTAGCGACAATATACATGATAGATGACCTTGCATACAAAGGTACCCATCTTGAATATGATTATCAAAAGGAAGACTATGAGGTTGAGGTTGAGGCTGATTACTCGAAGCAACCAACACTATTTTCTTGGGAAGAACAAACTCAGTTATCACAATGCGAAGATGACAATCAAACTTTGCATGTCGAGCAAGGTTGCAAAGAGAAAAATGCAATATTTTCAAGTAAGTACAAAAGGCCTTCCTCTATTTTTTGCCTCACTCTTAAGAGAGCATTACAAGCATGTTGCAAATATGAAGGAGGAGGAATGCTATAATGAGTCATTTGAGGAAAAGAGGGATGATCCTGGACCTTTTTCAAATCCATAAGTTTTCTACCCGTCATCTTGAAATCATAGAATCTGAAACAGATGACGAATTGATCCAGATTGATTCTTTTCCCTTATGCTTTGATTCATTTTAGATTGTGAAAGGGAATCTGGATCACATTCTAGCTGATAATCACAGTAGAAGAGAACTCTATCACCAATCAGATGAGGAAGTCAGGGATGATAAAATATATGTTTTAGATCCAAGGGTTCGGCCCTTGAGTTCTTTTGAATGTCAAGTATCAGATGAAATCATAGAGTCTGAAATAGATGATGGGTTGATCGAGTTTGACTCTCTAACTTTGTGATTTAATGCATTTCAGATTATAAAAGGGAATCGGGATCACATTCTCACTCATAGTCCTAAGAGAAAACATGAGGTCTCATAAGAACCAACACTACAATCTAAAGCACCACATGGCCTGATAGTAGACGCGTTGGATGGTTTTTTCTTTCAAAGTCAATCTTCCTATGTTCATAATGCTCTCAAAATATGCTATGATATGGATATGACTAGAAAGTCTTCCCCATTATTTGATTCAGCAGAAGTAGTGACACAACACTCATCAAGTAGCATGCAAACATGTTCTGAGTTGATTGAAGACCAGGAGAGCACACCTGCAATACTAGGATATGAAGCTAAGTTGGTTGAGTTTGAATACCCATAAATAAATCAAGAATATATTGATCCAGTGGCTGTCTATATGGAGGAATTGTTCATTACAAATCCTGCACATATTTACGGCATGAAAATTATTTTTCAAGTGTACCAAGAAACATGTAAACAAGATCAGGCCAGGATTTTCTATCAAACAAAATTTTCAGGTTTGTCTTTGAACATGGTGAAGAGCAGAGAAAAAACAAAGATATTAGAACAATTGAATGACTGGATGCACTGGAATTATTGTATTGTTTAGAAGGGCAGCCATTTCAGTAGATTAAGGTAGGTTGGTGTGCAAATAAGCTCAACACTCTCAACATCTTTCAAATTTTAGTTTTGGATTCCTTTTTCAGATCAGTGTGTTTCAGACCTTAGTTTCAGCAAAGTTTTGGTTTCACCATTCAAGTTTCCAAGGTGCAGTAGTATGTTCAGCTTGATGGATTGCAGTGGATAAGTGCAATTGTAGTTTCAGCTCATATTTCAGTACGCTTATAAGTTGGATGGCCAAACATGTGATCTATTCTTATCAATCAAAGTCAGGAGGAACAACCCATCTAGTTTCCAATCACTAAGATGCCTGACAGATCAAGATACAAGTTGTGGGATCAACCCAATGTAGAAATTTTCTGAATAATGAAGTTTATTCGCTGCGATTAACCTGATCATACATCAATTCGAATTGC
Source organism: Pinus albicaulis (assembly GCA_034641835.2). NCBI lineage: Eukaryota > Viridiplantae > Streptophyta > Pinopsida > Pinales > Pinaceae > Pinus > Pinus albicaulis. The sequence goes on from CM076569.1 coordinate 572,503,514, forward strand.
ATGCATAACACATAATCGCTTCTACCATTAATCGTCACATGCGGAATAAAAAAACAAAGCGACAGAACATCAATTCACACACATAGAACGCAGCATGTATGGGGAAAGCTTATAGCTGAAAACCCCCAGCTATATGTATCATATAATGGATGAGAAACATTCAGCAATACATAATACAATACTCCTCACAAGTACTCAGTACTATCTCATATGCTGAACACAAAACTAGCTAGATCTGAAACTAGTCACAGGTTCAAATATTCCCGCTGCTCTGCCTCTATTGCGCAATCATGGCCTGTATATGAAGAGGTTCAAGGTTCGAATCCCCTTGGCTTGACTGCGCAATTTTCATGGACAATTCCTCCAAGTGTAATGCAAATCTCATGCAAAACAAATCTACCAACTGATAGCTTTACTCACCCTTTCATCTACCTCTTCCACTGGTCTCCACTGAACTGATCATGCACTGTAGTGAACTGAAGTGTTCTTGAGTTGACTAATGAGTTAATATTTAGTAAATTAAATATTATTTAATTTACTCCACTCATATCTAGTTGATTAGTTAGTTAACTAATCCCAACTAGTTCAACTAAAAACAAACAGAACACAACTCCACTACTTGTCCCGTTAACTCCTCCAAAACTCCTGCCACTGAAGTCTAACTGAAGCCAACCATGCAAGATGCCATCAAACCCTAGGAACCACGTGATTCCTTGTGTCAGTTGCATGAGTCACCTCCATGACTCAAACTAAAGTGCGCCAAGAGAGTAAACTGCTGTTTATAGTCAAAATATTATTAAGGGTAAATAATATTTGACTTCCATATTTTTAGGAGATCAGTCTAAAAATAGTCTGGGTCCTAAAAAATAGGGTCTCATCTATTTTTACCAACATGTCGCATACTTCAAGAATCTCCAACTAGAATCCCCGAATCATGCTCCCTATGTCTAAAAATAGACATAGTCTAAAAATAGATTTTTTCGACAAAAATCACATGTGTGGTCCCCACCTAGTTTAGGTGATCACTTTCCAACTAGGATCAGGAAAGATGTTTCAGGAGGCCTCCTTCACTATTTCTTGTTTCCATTTTCAACACTCCCTCTCAACAAGAAAGGACTATCTTTGCATGCGACATGCAACTCCATGCATTCGCCCTGCAACCTTCACAAGCGCCATGCAACTCCATGCATGCGACATGCAACTCCATGCATTCGCCATGCACCCTTTGCATGCGCCATGAAAACTCATGCATGCACCATGAAACTCCATGCATGTGCCATGCACCCTTTGCAAGCGCCATGCAACTCCATGCATCTGCTCTGCAACTCCTCTGAAACTGAATAGGCTCCAAACAACTCAATCAATCTGATGCATCTATCATCAAAGTCTTCGACTTCTTCTTGGCCAACTGCACATGTCATCAGGAACCACTGCACTATTGACTCTTGCACCCATGCACTCTTGCACTTGCTGTCAACTCTGATCCGCGCTCCAGTATCCGACACTGTCACTTTGATCTGCCTGCATCACTCCAACTGATCTTGCTACTGTTGTGTTGTGGGCACCTCGTAGCCAGGTTCAATCCATGAGATCCACACCATCTCATGAATCTGCCCAGAAATCTCCTCCATGGGAGTACTCATGCATGTCGCCCCACCTCCCCATACACAATTGGCCTTAGCTACATACCTCCCTCTGCTGCGTCTGCAGCACCAGAAATTTCTGCACGCAGGTGGTCTCTTCCACTCCATGATCCTCTTGTGGTTGCTCCACATCCCGAGGTTCACTATCACCTGCATGAAAAACTTGCTCCCTCTCAGCTTCAATTTGCATAAATAGCATAATGTTTCCTCCGCTTGTTCTGATGAGAGTAAAATAGACATCCCATCTACTTCAAGTACGTAAGAGATTCTTTGCTCGGGTAACCTTTTAGAAACATCTAGTTGCCTTGTCTTAGAAGAACACCTTTCACTTCTCTAAAGACAACCCCATGCCCTTTATCCTCTAACATTGCAAGCTGAGATCAAATTCTTTGTTAGACACAGTGCATGAAATACATCTTGCAAGAATGAGTTTACACGACTCCTCTGAAAGGTTATGGTACCAATGCCGGTCGCATTGTATCATCCATTTTCGCCCAACTCAACATGCAACTGGAGATCTTTCTCCACCAAGTCGCTAAAAAGATTCACATCTCTCGTCATGTGAAAGGAAGCACCACTATCAAAATACCACCCCGATCCCAATGCACTAGACACCATGCATGAGATCAATGAGAAGTCCAACTCAAATTGCGAGGCAAGAGCCTCATCAGCTGCAGCTCCAACAGCCTGCTTGTTCTTCTTCTTCTGTGGAAAATTTGTGGCGTAATGTCCATGATCGTGACAGTGAAAACACTTCACTTTGGACATGTCACGCTCTTTACCATCCACACCGGATTGAGAAGCCTTCTCCTTGCCCTTCCCCTTCCTTTCTTTGGTAGCCAAAGCGCAGTCTTCTTCATCAGCTCCCTTTGACGAAGAACGCCTACGGTATTTCGCCGGATCTCCTCTTACACGAATCGGACCAAGATCTTTCCATCTAAGAGCAGAGTTCCCGAGCCATTGACACTATCTTCCAGTACTTGCATGTAACTCTTCGGCCAAACCAGAGAATGCCAAACTCACCAAATCCTCATCACACAAGTCACACCCACACTTCCAGCTCATCCCGGAAAAGCGACCCCAGTCCAGACCTCGTGAGGTACTTCGGCATACTTTCCCCCTTCTCACACTTGATGTTCACCTTACAAAGAAGGATGAATATTCCGGAGGCTACCTGGCTCGCATGCAGGCTCTGTCCGAGGAAATAATAAAAAATCACCGTAATAGATCTCGACGATTAATTTCGCTTTTATACCATGTAGAAATTTTCTGAATAATGAAGTTTATTCGCTGCGATTAACCTGATCATACATCAATTCGAATTGCATGCATAACACATAATCGCTTCTACCATTAATCGTCACATCTTGAATAAAAACAAAACGTGTAGGTATCAATTCACACACACTTGACCTTTGACATGTGGCAGGAAAGCTTATAGCTGAAAACCCTGCAGCTATTGTGTATATTATAATGGAGAAATCATGTAACAAACTCAGTACAACACTCCTCACAAGTACTCAGTATTTCTCATAAAGTTACACACAAACTAGCTTGGTTTTGAACAGGTTACTGGTTCAAAACTCACCACTAATTGCCTTGCCTCTATTGCGCAATCATGGCCTGTATATGAAGAGGTTCAAGGTTCGAATCCCCTTCCCTTGATTGCGTAATTGTCATGGACAATTCCTCCAAGTGTAATGCAAATCTCATGCGAAACAAATCTACCAACTGATAGCTTTACTCACCCTTTCATCTACCTCTTCCACTGGTCTCCACTGAACTGATCATGCACTGTAGTGAACTGAAGTGTTCTTGAGTTGACTAATGAGTTAATATTTAATAAATTAAATATTATTTAATTTACTCCACTCATATCTAGTTGATTAGTTAGTTTAACTAATCCCAACTAGTTCAACTAAAACAAACAGAACATAACTCCACTACTTGTCCCGTTAACTCCTCCAAAACTTCTGCCACTGAAGTCTAACTGAAACCAACCATGCAAGATGCCATCAAACCCTAGGAACCACGTGATTCCTTGTGTCGGTTGCATGAGCCACCTCCATGACTCAAACTGAAGTGCGCCAAGAGAGTAAACTGCTGTTTATAGTCAAAATATTATTAAGGGTAAATAATATTTGACTTCCATATTTTTAGGAGATCAGTCTAAAAATAGCCTGGGTCCTAAAAATAAGGGTCTCATCTATTTTTACCGACATGTCGCATACTTCAATAATCTCCAACTGGAATCTCTGAATCATGCTCCGTATGTCTAAAAATAGACATAGTCTAAAAATAGACTTTTCGACAAAAATCACATGTGTGGTCCCCACCTAGTTTAGGTGATCACTTTCCAACTAGGATCAGGAAAGATGTTTCAGGAGGCCTCCTTCACTGTTTCTTGTTGCCATTTTCAACACCCAATGGATCAGGCTATGAGTCTACTGTGTTCTTGACACCTCCTTAAGCAGCTACCATCCCCATCTAGAGCCACTTTTAGAACCCTGTAATTTACAGTATCACAAGGCGAATTTGTACTTTTTATTTGAAAATATTTCATACTGTACATAGATGTCAAAATTCAAAATATTTTCCTAAGAAAGAATCAAAGTAACAAAGGCAGCAGAGAGGCAAGGAGAATTAGACCATTAATGAAGACAAAGGCAACATAGAAGTAGTTAAGGCAGAAAAAAATAAAAGCCAGTGTCGTGAACGTGATTGGGTCAAGTCGTACACTTTGGGTTGAGTCGTGAACGCTAAAGCAGGTCAAGTTGTGAACGAGTCAAAGTAATCCATGAAAAAACCAAGAAACTAATGAGCATGGCCAAAGAAACAAAATCGGCAAACCACAACAGAGGAGGAATAAGGATCGTGGATTTGATCTTCGATCAATGGCAGAGACTAAATCACATCATCACATTACAAACCCTTTTTTCATTTCATTTCCCTTAAAAAATCATCAAACCTTACCTTTCTGCATTTCTACTTCATTTTTCTACTTTACCTATTTAACCACCATTTCGCATCGCAAATATTTTAACTTATCGTTGTAAGAACCCGAAATGTATTTAGCTTAACTTGCGATGCAGTTGGCCCCACCACAGCAGCTCTGCCCCCCACTTCTGGCTGCTTGCAATACATATCATATAATATGAAACCTCGTATACTTACCGCTGAAAACCTTTCACCTATTTATAGCCTTCATCGATGCTGTGGGCTCCATCTTGCCACATCATCTGCCAATCACCGCACTTCACATCCTTTAGAGTTTACCTTCACTGTTTAATGTTAATATTTGTGATATACAGGCTACGGTCCGGTCCACCTTTGATCCAGGTGGATATTGGTGGTCACCCACCTATTCCACTTGGGGCTCCACCATTTTCTATTTCAGTTTTTTAGTTTCAGCACAGTTTACTATTTTTAGCAGTTTTTCGGGTCCTAAACTTCCGGAGCCGTTTTGAGGCCCTAAACGACATTTTTTGGAAAAACAGAGAGCAACATGGGTCCATGGACCGATGTTTCTCATTCCAAATTTTTATTCCTTGGATAGATCTTTCTAACGAGGTATGGTACGCGTCAAACGAAGATCGTATGCCAAAGTTACGCCCCTAGGAAGTTGAAACACCAATTTACCCAAACGGGGCCCATAGTTTTGGCGCTTCATCTCCTAGGGTAAGGGTTTTGGCTGTTTAGGATTTCCCATTGTTTCTAAATGATAAATAGGCCCTCGAGCCTCATTGTAACTCAATTCAGAGGCCTGTAGCCACCACATCTCTTCTCAGAGATAGCTACCAGTGCCCTAGCTAGTTTTATTTCCATTCTGTCTGTAAGCAAATTTCAGTTCTTGATATTAATGAAATGAAGTGTTATTTCCGCTGCATCTCTGTATTTATGGTTATATGTTTATTATGTTGCGTTCCTGCATAAATCTGGATCAGTGGTATCAGAGCGGTCTGCTTTTTCTCGATCCTTCTTTGCATGTCCCCAACGAGGTCGGGGTATAAGGAGCTAGGGCTTGATCTGGTGGAACCTTTGCAAGATCAGCCTCGCAAACCTCGACGGACGCCCATGGGGGACGAAAAGAAAGATGAGGGAGCAGTAGATCCTATCAAAATATTGCTCGAGGAGGCCCTCGAAAAACAAAGGAACGCGATGATGGATAGCTTTGCTCAGATCCTTCAACGGCTGCCCACCGGCGGTGCATCTGCATCCAGTAGCCACTCTGGAGTTGCGACCCCCTTTAAGGTACAAGTAAATTTTGACATTCCCACATTTGAGGGTCAAATAGACGCAGATGCCGTAGATAGATGGTTGAATCTATTAGAAGGATATTTCTCTGTTCATGACTTTTCAGACCGGGAGAAGATTATTTTTGCACTCCTCAAAGCTACCCCCCATGTTAAGGACTAGTGGGAAACCTACTGTGAGAACAAGGACCAGACAGAACCCTCTTTGTTCTCGGCCGTACCAACTTGGAATTCTTTCCGAGACGCCGTCAAGGAACAGTACTATCCCGTGGGGAGCTATGAGGACAAGTACATACAATGGACCACGCTGCGACAACAAAGGGATCAAGATGTGCATGAGCCGACGAATCTGTTCCATACCCTGCGCACAAAGTTGGGTATCAAAGATTCAGAGAAACATTTGGTGCTAAAGTATCGCAGTTGTCTGCACAGATACATTCAGGAGGAAATGGAGTTCTTCGACATCTCCTCGCTTGGTACGGCATACCGGTATGCTGCCAAGATTGAGCAGAAATTCAAACAGAAGAAGCGAGACTTTGGATCTGCGAATCAAAAGCAAGGGAAAGGTGCTTCCAAACCGCAGAACAAAGGATAGAGCCAAGGCATGGCGGCTAAAGACAACCCATCAAAGCCACAAGAAAAGAACAACACCGCAAAGCCAAAGAAGGACACGGGAAAGTGGTGTGAGTTCCATAAGAGCTCCACTCACAACACAAGTGAGTGTCGGGCCAAGCAGTCGCTAGTGGCCGAGATGAGGGCTTCTGAGTCAGATGCATGCTCCGACTCCGAATCAGAACCTGAAAAGGGGAATGAAAAAAGGAAACAGATTATTGATGCGGAGCCCAATGCCACTGTTGCCACTACAAAGATCCAGAAGGAGGAACCGGAAGATCCAGAGGAGGAGGAACGTCTCTTCCACTCCCAGATGTGGGTAAAGGGCTCCCCTATACAGTTCATTGTCGACAATGGGAGCCAAAAGAACCTCATTTCAGCAGACGCCGTGAAGCGGTTGGGCTTGCCGACCATAGCTCACCCACATCCATACACCATCGGGTGGCTTCACCAAGGACGAGATCTCCGTGTCAGCCAGCAGTGCCGCCTTCCCTATAGCATCAAGCCCTTCACGGATGAGGTATTATGTGACATTGCTCCTATTGATGTTTCTGATGTATTATTAGGATAACCATACTTGTGGAAGCGTCATGCTGTGTATGAGTCTCAACCTCGTGCTGTTATTATTTCTTTGGGAAATAAGTTGTACAGGATACCAGAGGTACCACCTCCTACGACTATCTCTTTGGTTACTGCAAAACAATGCAGTAAGCTCATTTCCCAAACCAGGAAATTCGTTTTCTTGATGATCCGCCCCCAGGGCAAGAAGAAGACTGTGGCCACGACCTCCAGACAGGGCTCCTCTGCACAACAACAACAAATGGATAAGGTTGTGGAGGAGCACGGGGACATATTCACCTCACCCACAGGGGTTCCTCTGCACTGTCAGGTCAAGCACCCGATTGATCTGACCCCCGGTGCGCCGCTACCTAATGGACCAATCTATCGGCGCTCTGTTCTGGAGAATGATGAAATCAAGAGGCAGATTCAGGAGCTGTTGCAGAAAGGTCACATCAGACCAAGTTCATCGCCCTGTGGGAGCCCGATCGTGTTGGTACAGAAGAAGGATGGGACGTGGAGACTATGTATTGACTATCGGGCGCTGAACAAGATCACTGTCTGGAATAGGTACCCAATCCCACGGATTGATGACCTTCTGGACCAACTCAAAGGTGCAAAATATTTCAACAAGATCGACCTGAAGTCTGGGTATCACCAGGTACCAATTGAACCCTCCGATGTGTGGAAGACTGCCTTCAAAGCCAAGGAAGGCCTTTTCGAATGGCCGGTCATGCCTTTCGGGTTGACGAATGCTCCCGCCACCTTCATGAGGATGATGGATGACATCTTGCGGCCATTCACCAACTCATTTGTAGTGGTGTACTTGGATGACATTCTGATCTTCAGCCAGACTTGGGAAGAGCACCTTCACCGCATCCGACAAGTCCTCCAAACACTGCGGCAACACAAGTTGTGTGCCAATTTGGAGAAGTGCACTTTTGGCATGACCCAGGTTCAATATCTGGGATACATTATTGATGAAAGGGGGTGCATGTGGATCCAGCCAAGATCCAAGTCATTCGGGATTGGCCAGCCCCAACCACTATAACAGAGCTTCGCAGCTTTCTGGGTCTTGCTAATTTCTATCGGAGGTTCGTGTTGGGATTCTCTCATATCACTTGGCCCTTGAGTCAAGTCACCAAGGGAGGAGCGAGAGAAAAAAAAATTTGGTTGGAACCTCAACAGAAGGCGTTCACAGAACTGAAAAACCGCCTCTGTTCTGCCCCAGTGCTCACTTTACCAGACTTGCAACAGCCATTTGAGATCGAGACAGATGCCTCCGACTATGCTATTGGGGCAGTTCTTACTCAACAGGGACATCCAGTGGCATTTCACAGTGAGACATTGTCTGACACAGTTCGCAAGTATCCCACTTATGACAAAGAAATGTATTCCATTGTGCAAACTTGTCGACAATGGAAGCATTACATTTTGGGGAAGGAAACAATCATCCACACAGACCACCGGCCCCTGCAGTTCATACAGACACAAGGGAAGTTGCAAAATGATCGCCATCAGAAGTGGTCCACATATCTGCAATAGTTTCATTTGAACATCAAGTACAAGAAGGGTAGCACCAATCATGTTGCAGACTGCCTCAGCCGACCACCGATCGTGGCGCTCACCACTGTGCTCAACTCTTGTGGGCACGAGACTTCTGATTGGCGCCTTCTCTATGAGAGTGACCCAGAATTCAGCCAAACTTACAAGGCACTCTTGGGGGGTGCGCAAGTTCCAAATTTTCACCTCCAAGATGCTCTTTTATGTCACATGGGACACCTTTGTGTTCCTTCAAGCGAGCGTGCCAAGATGATATGGGAAGCACACTACAGTCGAGTCGCTGGGAATTTCTGGGTCGAGAAAATAGTAGCAATCCTGCAGAAGTATTTCTATTGGCCGAACCTTCGAAAGGATGTCGAGAAGCACTTCAGATCCTGCACTGCTTGTGCCATTGCCAAACCGACCATCAAGAAGCAAGGCCTATATACTCCTCTACCTACCCCTATTCGACCTTGGGAATCCATCTCCATGGATTACATGTCGGGCCTGCCTTCTACTAAGTAGGGAAATGACTATGTTTTTGTGGTCGTTGACAGATTCTCGAAGATGGCCATTATGGCGGCTTGCAAGAAGAATATCACAGCAGAAGCCACTGCTAAACTCTTCTTTGAACGAGTGTGGGTGCACTTTGGGATCCCACAGTCTATCATATCAGATCGGGATAGCAAGTTCCTCAGCACATTTTGGTCTAGCCTCTGGTCGATGTTGGATACCAAGCTCACCAAGTCCATAGCCTTCCATCCCCAAACAGATGGCCAGACAGAGGTCGTCAATAGAATGATTGTACACATTCTGCACATGTATAATTCAAATCATCCACGCACATGGGACGAGAGCCTCCCCTACGTACAACATAGTTATAATCGGGCTCTCCACAGTTCAATCGGCCATAGCCCCTTTCAGGTGGGCTTGGGATTCCAGCCACTATGTCCCATTATCGTAGCCATGCCATTTGCAGCTGCTCAGGCCAATTCAGCTCATGTCCAGTCTGAAGTTGACAAAGCAAGTAGCTTCATCGAGCGCATTCAACACATCCGCCAACAGGTTGATGATATATTCGACAGAGCCAACGCCAAGTACAAGCAACACCATGATCAACACCGGGTGCCACACAACTTCCAGGTGGGCGACAAAGTATGGCTACATTTATAGAAGGAGCGCCTCACTCGACCCCACCGCAAGCTTCACCCGCTCCGATACGGGCCGGACACCATCACCAAGGCTGTAGGGAAAAATGCCTTCGAGCTCAGTATTCCACCATTCCTTGGTCTGCACCCAGTCTTCAATGTGGATCGCCTTCGTCCTTACTTCCCACCTCTACTGGACACCTCGGACATTGCAGAACAACTCACACCAACAGAGTTAAATCCAGACTGCATGGAACAGGCCACCACATATTGTATCATGGACATGCAAATCAAGAACACTCGCTAACAAAATATCCAACTATATTGGGTTGTCAAAGCTGGCCAACTCCTGCACCAAGGAAATTGGTTCACCAGGGACCAAGTTCAGCAGAAATTTCCTCATCTCATGGAGGAACTTAACGCAATGGGGACCATTGCTTCCTAAGGGGGGAGGAATGATCCAGGTGGATATTGGTGGTCACCCGCCTATTCCACTTGGGGCTCCACCATTGTCTATTTCTGTTTTTCAGTTTCACCACAGTTTACTATTTTTAGCAGTTTTTTGGGTCCTAAACTTCTGGAGCCGTTTTGAGGCCCTAAACGACGTTTTTTGGGAAAATGGAGAGCAACATGGGTCCATAGACTGATGTTGCTCATTCCAAATTTGTAGGCCTCGAATAGATCTTTCTAACGAGTTATGGTACGCATCAAACGGAGATCGTATGCCAAAGTTACGCCCCTGGGAAGTTGAAACACCAATTTACCCAAACGGGGCCCATAGTTTTGGCGCTTCATCTCCTAGGGTTAGGGTTTTGGCTGTTTAGGATTTACCATTGTTTCTAAATGATAAATAGGCCATCGAGCCTCATTGTAACTCAGTTCAGAGGCCTGTAGCTGCCACATCTCTTCTCAGAGATAGCTACCAGTGCCCTAGCTAGTTTTATTTTCATTTTGTCTGTAAGCAAATTTTAGTTCTTTGATATTAATGAAATGAAGTGTTATTTCTGCTGCATCTCTGTATTTATGGTTATATGTTTATTCTGTTGCGTTCCTACATAAATCTGGATCAACCTCACCTATCATGTCACTCTACCCCCCTGTACTTCACACTTCACATCTTTTAGAGTTTAACCCCCACTGCTAATAACAAAAACCTTCAGTTTTGCGATTGTGATACGATCTTTCCCACCTTCCCTCCATGTCACCTCCCATTTCGCATCGCATCGCTGATTACATTCTTCATAACTTAAAATTTTAAACATTCGAAGTGCGATATCGACGTGGATGGGATGCGGCTTCATAACTGAAATCTAAACATCTTCAAGTCTGGGTAAATGAGTTTTTTACGATGTTTTGTGTAAAAAGGATCAAGTCGGGAATCTGAGGTTTGAAACACATTTTTATGAAGAAATAAGGTTAAATGCTACAAAAAGGCTCGGGTAGAAAAATACACTGAGGGTTGAGTTGGGCAAGGCATTATATCAAACTTGTTATGTTATAATGACATAAAGGACTTCTAGGGGAAATAAGCCCTGACAAGGCATGCAAGCATGAGAGGTCAAGTCGGGAAAAAGGTGATCATGTAGAACTGTTATGGTATACCAACAGAGGTGGACAAGGCATTAGAACACATCAACACCATCACTAATCAATGAAAAGTGGCTAGCACTGCACAGATTTGATTACCCAACGTCGGTTTTCTGAAAACAGAGCTAGATGTCAGAGCCACCATTATTTTCCTCTTCATGACCATCACAGTCACCTCCAAGATTATTATTTTATCTTCTGAGGAGCCATTGAAGAATTTGGATCTATGAAGAGTTTCTAAAAATTGATTCTATAGGCAGTGTCTTTGTCAAATATTTTTGATCAAGCCTTGCATGGCCATACTTGTCCATTTTCTGTTAAATTGTAATCAATGAAAGGTTGTCAAATAAGATAGAGAAAACGACTTAGTCATTAGATAAATATTGCATGCCTTAGCAGTATCAGGGGTTGGAAGTTGGAAAATTGGACCTTGCTGAAGCTTGCATTGTAAAAAGTATTAGAACTATGTAAATATTTGAGGTGGGCATCAATAATAAGAGACTGTTCACAGGATTATTGAGCTATGTTAATGTTGATGTTCTTTCCTCTATGTTAATGTTTTTCCTCTGCCTTTTCATGATGTGCATCAATTCATCTGATTTCGAAATAGAAAATTTAGATTAAGATTTACTAAGAGAGCACCTTAATTATTTCTGTGTTTTTTATATTAATGCTTTCCTCTAAGACCTGAATGCAGAATTCAAAGACGGTCTACTTGCATTCACATTGAACCTTATTCTCCTCCTCCTTTCCCATTTTACACTGCTAGTAATATCCAATCCGCATAGCTATCTTGCTGTCTGAATGCCCTTAAAAATTTGATGCACAATTCAGCCTTTTATGACTCCATAGCCCAATGGATTAGTCTCACATCTCCATCTTTCCAACCACTCAACCGATCAAACAAGAAACCCCCCATCACTATAACTAGCCTAATATCAGCACTTATAATCATCAACTTAAATCATAAAAACAGAGAGATCCCTCTCTGAGTTTGGGAAGGCTAGGTCCCGGACTCCAAAGCGATTTTATGTTGTCCTCTTTCATTTTTTCTTGCCAAAATTATAATTTATGAAGTGATAAAAACCTCCACAAGTATTGTTGGCCCAATAATACATCTGCTACATTAAGAGGAGCAACATCACACAATACCTCATCTGTGAATGGCTTGATGTTGTACGGAAGTCAAAACTGATGGTGGACGCAGAGCTCTCTCCCTGAGTGAAGCCACCTAATGGTATAGTGCTGTGGGTGTGCTATGGTTGGTAAGCCAAGCTGCTTCATGACCTATGATGAAATGAGGTTCTTTTGGCTTTCGCTATCGATAAGAAATTGTAGTGGAGAACCCTTCACCCACATCTCCGAATGGAAGAGGTGCTCCCCCTCCTCTGGATCCTCGGGATATTCCCTCTGTAGCTTAGTGGTAGCAATGGCATTGGTTTACACATCAATGATCTTCTTCCCTTTGTCATCTCCCTTGTCTGCTTCTGGCTCAAGATCAGAACATGCATCTGATTCGGGTGCCTTCAATTCGGCCACCAGTGACTGTTTGGCCTGGCACTCATTTGTGCTCTGAGTGGGGTTGTTATGAAATTCACACTACTTACCTGTGTCCTTATTTAGATTTGTGGTGTTCTTCTGAGTCACCCTGCTTTGGATTTTCCCCTTGTTTTGTGGTTCAGGGGCACCTTTCCTAGGCTTCGGATTCACTAATCCAAAGTCTCACTTCTTCTACTTAAATTTATGCATGATCTTGGTGGCATAGTGATATGTCGTGCCAAGCGAGGTAATGTCGAGGAATTCCATTTCCTCCTGAATGTGTCTGTGCAAATATTTGTGGTACTTGAGCACCAAATGTCTCTCTGAATCTTTAATATCCAACTTTGTGTGCAAGGTATGGAACAAATTCCTTAGTTCGTGCACATCTTTATCCCTTTTCTATCGCAGCATGTTCCATTGGATGTATTTGTCCTCGTAGCTCCCCACAGGGCAATATTGTTCCTTGATGCCATCTCAGAATGAATTGCAAGTGGGTGTTACTGAGAACAGAGAAGTTTTCCTCTCATCCTTTTGCTCACAGTAGGTTTCCCACCAGTCTTTGACATGTGGGGCAACTTTGAGGAGTGTAAAAATATTCTTTTATCGGTCAGAGAAATCATGGACCGAGAAATACCCTTCCAGCAAATTCAACCATATATCTATGACGTCTACATCTACCTGGCCTTCAAATACAAGAATGTTGAAGTTGACTTCTACCTTGAAAGGAGTGGTGCCGCCAGAGTGGCTACAGGATGTAGATGCGCCACCGGTGTGCAACCGTTGAAGGATCCGGGAAAAGTTATCCATCAGCACATTTCTCTGTTTCTTGAGGGCCTACTCGAGTAATATTATGATAGGATCTCCTACTCCCTCATCTTTCTTTTCTTCTGCCATGGGAGGTCGTCGGTGTCTGTGAGGCTGATCTTGCAAGGGTTCAACCAGATCGAGCCCTAACTCCTTATACCCTGACCACGTTGGGGACATGCAAAGAAAAATAGAGAAAGAGCATACCGCTCTCATACCACTGATCCAGATTTATGAAGGAACACAATAAAATACAGAAATTGACATAAAAATAGAGATGCAGCAGAAATAAAACTTCATTTCATTAATAACAAATGACTGAAATATGCTTACAAACATAATGGAAATAAACTAACTAGGTTAGCTTATCTCTAAGAAGAGATGTGGTAGCTACATACCTCTGAACTATGTTACAATGAGGCTCAAAGGCCTATTTATTGTTGAGAAACAATAGAAAAACCTAAACATCCAAAAACGTAACTCTAGGAGATGAAGCGCCAACACTATGCGCCCATTTGTGTAAATTGGTACATCAATCATCCCAGGGACGTAACTTTGGCATATGGTCTCTGTTTGATGTGCTCAATACCTCGTTAGAAATATATATCTGAGGAATATAAATTTTAAGTGAGAAACATCGGTCTGTGGACCCATGTTGCTCTCGATTTTCCCAAAAAACTTTGTTTAGGGCCTCAAAACGGCTCCAGAAGTTCAAGACCCGAAAAAATGCTAAAAAAAGTAAGTTGTATTGAAAATGAAAATTTGAAAGAACAGATGGTGGGGGTTCAAATGGAATAGTTGGGTGGCCACCAATATCCAACTGGATCATTAGGGCCTTTTAACGGCTCTGGAAGTTCATGACCCAAAAAACTGGTAAAAATAGTAAGTTGTGTTGAAATTGAAAAACTGAAAGAATTGATGGTGTAAGTCCAAATGGAATAGGTTGGTGGCCACCAATATCCATCTAGATCACTGGGTCATACCAATTTCTACCACAGGTTCATGTTAGGATTCTCTCATATCACTTGGCACTTGAGTCAAGTCACCAAGGGAGGAGTGGAAGAAAAATTATTTTGGTATGAATCTCAACAAAAGGTGTTCGTTGAGTTGAAACATTGCCTCTACTCTGACATAGTGCTCACATTACCAAACTTGCAACAACAATTTGAGATCGATATATATGCCTCTGACTATGCTATTGGGGCAGTTCTTACTCAACAGGGGCATCTAGTGGCATATCACAGTGATACAATGTCTGACACTATCCGAAAGTATGCCACTTATGAAAAGGAAATGTATTCCATTGTGTAGATTGCTGACAACATAAAAATTACATTTTGGGGAAGGAAACAGTCATCCACACAAACCACTGACCCCTTCATTTCATACAAACACAAGGGAAGTTGCAGAACAATTTCCATCAGAAGTGGTCCAAATATCTTCAATAGTTTCATTTGAATATCAAGTACAAGAAGGGAGTCAACAATAATGTTGCAAACTGCCTCATCCAACCAGCGATCATGGTGCTAACCACAGTGCTCAACTCTTGTGGGAATGAGACTTTTGATTGGCCTCTTCTCTACAAGAGTGATCCAGAATTTGGCCACACATACCAGACACTCTTTGAGGGTAAGTAAGTTCCAAATTTTCACCCCCAAGATGGACTGATATGTCACCTGGGACACCTTTTTGTCCTTCAAGCGAGCGTGCCAAGATTATTTGGGAAGCACACTACAGTCGAGTCGCTAGGCATGTAGCGAACTGTAGAAGTATTTCTATTCGCCGAACCTTGGACATGATGTCAGGAAGTAAATCAGATCCTGCACTATCTATACCATTGCCAAACCGACCATCAAGAAGTAAGGCCTCTTTACTCCGCCACCTACCCCTAGTCGACCTTGGGAATCCATCTTCATGGATTACATGTCAGACCTTCCTTTTACTAATCATGTCAATGACTATGTTTTCATGGTCCTCGACAGATTCTCGATGATGGCCATTATGGCGGCCTGCAAGAAGAATATCACAGCAGAATCCATTGCTAAACTCTTTTGTGAACGAGCGTGGGTACACTTTGGGATCCCATATTCTATCATCTCAGATCAGAATAGTAGGTTCCTCAGTACATTTTGGTCCAGCCTCTGGTCAATGCTAGAAACCAAGCTCACCAATTCGACGGCTTTCCATCCCTAAACTGATGGTCAGAGAAAGATCGTCAATAGGATGATGATACACATTCTGTGCATGTACAACTCAAATCATCCATGCAAATTGGATGAGAGCCTCCCCTATGTACAACACATCTATAATCGGGCTCTCCACAACTAAAATAGCCACAACCCATTTCAAGTGGGCTTGGTATTCCATCCACTATGTCCCTTTTATGTGCCATGCCATTTGTGGCTACTAAGGCCAATTCGGCTCATGTCCAGTCTGAAGCTGACAAGGCGCATAAATTTTTTGGGATCATTCAGTGTATCTGCCAAGATTTTCATGACATATTTCATAGAGCCAATGCCAAGTACAAGTAGTGAAATGATCAGCATTGGGTGCCATACAACTTCCAAGTGGGCGACAAAGTGTGGCTACATTTGTAGAAGGAGTGCCTCGTTGAACCCCCCTGCAAGATTCGCCCACTCCGATATGGGCCATACACCATCACCAAGTTAGTAGGGGGAAATGCCTTTGAGCTCACTATTCCACCATTCCTTGGTCTGCACCTAGTGTTCAATGTGGACCTTTTTCAGCCCTACTTTCCACCATTGTTGGACACATCCGACATTGCATAACAACTCACACCTAAAGATTTAAACCCAAATTTCATGGAAAAAACCACAACTGATCAGATCATGGATACATAGATCAAGAACAACCAACAACAAAGGATCCAACTATATCGTGTTGTTAAAGAAAACCAACTCTTTCACCAGGGAATGTGGCTCACCAGGGACCAAGTTCAACAGAAGTTTCCTCATCTCATGGAGGTCCTCAACGCAATGGGGACCATTGCTTCCTAAGGAGGGAGGAATGATCTAGGTGTATATTGCTGATGACCTGCCTATTCCACTTGGACCTCCACATTTGCTTCTTTCAGTTTTTCAGTTTCCTTAATTGTAGCACAATTTACTATTTTTGACAGTTTTTTGGGTCCTGAACTTCCAGAGCCTTTTTGAGGCTCTAAACAACGTTTTTTTTGGAAAATATCCATTGGGAAAGGTGATTCATCAATTTTAGTCCTTAGATAGATCTTTTTAACAAGGTATCATGTGCGTCAAACGGATATCATATACCAAAGTTATGACCTTGAGAAATTGTTGTACCAATTTAACCCAACGAGGCCCATAGTTTGGCGTTTCATCTCCTAGGGTTAGGTTTTTGGATGTTTATGGTTTTCCACTATTTCTCAATAATAAATAGCCCTTCAAGCCTCATTTTAACATATTTCATAGGCTTGTATATGTCACATCTTCTTACATGTAAACTACTAGAGCCCTAGCTAGTTTATTTCCATTTTGTCTATAAGCATATTTCAGTTATGTGCTATTAATGAAATGAAGACTAATTTCTATTGCATATTTGAATTTATGTTTATTTCTATATTTAATTGTGTTCCTAAATAAGTCCAGATAATTTTGGATGAAGCTATAGGTGCTCCAACACTTCTCTAAAGAAGAAGTATTAGCCGCCTATGAAAGCACTAGGGAGGGAGCAATTTTTTTTTTGCGGGAGCGTGCTCCCAAACATCGCTCCCAAACTGAATAAATTCAGGAATGCGCTCATTGGGTCACTCCCTAAGTGCTCATGTTTGGAGTGTTCTTTGGGAGAGGGTATCTATGGGGGTGCTTCCCCGCAATGCTAGAACTTGCGAGCTTTTCTCTCTATCGCAACTCATCCTCTTCAACGAGAGTGTTGGACTTGCTGGTAATACACTATTGAGACAATCTCCATGGTTGATCCAGGCCCTTCCCTTAGCCATCACATGGTCCTGACTTGGTTTTTTTTCACGCTAACTCCTATTGATCTCGCACCTTCTCTCCTTCCCTAGTGCACCACCCCACCTTCCAGTAGATTTTTCCTCTCCCACTTAAGTTTTTCTCTTCCCAATGACCTCTCTTAGGTCATAACCATTTCATTGCCACCTTTTATCCTTGGTTGTACAAAATTTCCCTCAGTAGTAGCCATCATGCCAAGACAACAAGCCCGATTATGTCAAGGAATTTCCTATTACAAAGAGTTTGAAGGTTCCAAAGCCCAACTTTCGGCAGAGTTCTCAAGAGTGTGTTGCAAAGAATTCACTTCACCAAGTATCCAGGATGAAATTACCCAAACACAATGTGACATAGTGGACAAACAATGTTTCATATCCAACTTCCAGGTGCTTTCAAAGGTTTCTAAATGTATTAAAAAATGGGACCTTCTCAAACCCATCACAATCATTATGTGCATAGAATAGAAACTTGCTGGCACCTAAAACTGTTTCTAGGCCACATGCTAGTCGATAAGGAAATTGCCAAAGAAGAGATTCTCCTCTACTTGGATGATTTGTAGATGCCAGTTCACCTCATGAACAATAGAATCGAGAAAATTGAAGCTAACCTCAGCCTACCCCTTATCCAGGTTGTTCTCCAAGAATTAATGGGGACCCCATCCCTGTTGAAGCCTCAAATTCTAGAAAATATTGAATGGTCATATATCATCTACCTTTTGACTTATTAGTCTAAGTTATTTTGTTTTTCTATTTTAAGTATAGTCCTAGAAGCCAAAAATATTGTTGGCCTTTTGGTACACTCTCAATGAATAATTTTTATGGCTTTTCAAAAGACTGAAATTTGTTCCTGGACTGGTTTACCTACTGGCAGGCTAGGACAGGTTTCAACACATTTTGATATCAAATAGTGAACAAATTTTTTACTGAAAAAAAATAAAAACTTGATATTAAAATAAATCTATATTGATATTCATTTAAAAAATATAAAATTAAAAAATAAATTAATATATTATAAATCAACATAAATTTAAGTGATGAAAACTATGAACTATGAACTTTAACTTTATGTTTTAATAGGTCCCCTAGGGTAGCTCAATTGGAAAACACCGTGAAAATGAAGTGTTATGTACCAATAGATTCAAGGTTCAAATCCCTTGGACTTACATGTGTATTTACTCTACAGCTTATGATTATTTACAATAATTCTCATGGTACATATGGGGATAAACAATCTTTGATAATAGAAGTACAATTGGCCCTTGGCGAAAGGTCAATTCATGGATTTTATCAACAATAGTCACATATAAAACTCTGAAAATTAATATGTTTAATTCAGATCAAGCTCCAACTATAAATAATAGCCTGAATCAACATATTAGTAAGAAGTAAAACCCATAGGGTAACCAATTGTCACATTCAAAAGTGACATCTGGATCATTGTTATCGGAACTGAAATGGTTCTGGAAAACCGGCTAGTTTGGACCGGTTTGGAGGCCAAACCGGTCCAAAATGACCCTCTGGACTAGAAATGACTGGTTTGGTAACAAACCAACTAGTTTCGACACCAAACTGGTCAGTTCCGTACCGAACTAGTTCAGAGAACGATTCCACCGGTTCACAAGCATGGGCATTAATTTTTTTTTTTCCTAGTTACTAACACTACCCTAGCCCCCCCTAAGGCTATTTAAACACCCACACCCCCTTTATTTCACTTATACTATTCATTCGAGTCTCTTGCAATTCTTAAGCTGGGTTCGGTGAGGAGAATTCGGAGATTTTTTTTCAAGGTTGTTTTCAGGGAAATTTTTTGCAGATTTGAAGAGCTAATTGGTGTATTGGAGAGTTGTTAGGTTGGTAGATTTTAGAGATACTTCAAAGATGTTTTTTCCCAGATATATTTGGGTTTTCTTCAGTGGTTTTTCAATTGGTGGAAGATTTTTATTTTTATTTATTTTTTGTTGGTGCTGCTACATAGTTGATTTCAGAGGATTTTGGAGCTGATTTGCTCCAAAAATTTAGAGGGTAAATAAAGGGCCAATGGAATCAAGCCATAATCCCATTGCAGACTTGAATTCTACTCATTCTTCAGATGAGGATGAGGAGGATGATTAGGGTGATGATTTTGATGATGATTGATGATTGATTATTTGATGATTGATTTTTTTAGTCGTAGCTTGTAGTATTGTAGGTTGCAATATAATACTATGATCAATGATTTTATTTTGGACTATAAAGGAATTTTAGAGCCTGCTTCTTGATGTTTGTAACATTTTTGGTTCAATGATGTTTTGCACTAAGTTCTATTTTGGTTATATGCACTATTACTTGCTATATAAATGAAAAATTTTGCATATTTGTGTATAAATGGTTTGGTTTTGGATGCACATGAATATATCTATTTATTCTTTAAAATATGAATATTTTATGTAGTTTTGGTAAACCATTTTTTTCCCCTTTTTTTTCCAAATTATGGTCTAGTTTCGAATGGTTCCTAGTCCACAAATCTGGTTCAATGACTGGTTCAATTCTGATAAGATTGATCTAGATTATTCCACTCCCAAAAAACATAGAGGGTTATTGCCAATCAATAATTATTCATCATCTATTAGAAAATTATATATTATAGAGCAATGCAACACATAAAATATGTGTAAAATACAAGCACACAAAACAGATAAAACTAGAGAGACACAGATATACGTGGTTCACCCAGTTTGGGCTACGTCCACCCCGAACAACGAGTCCTTCCTTTCTATTATCTAGCAAAATGAAGAGACATAACCTACAATAGATCCTCTGTAATATCCTCTGTTCTCTCTCATAGTCTCCCTATTTGTTTCTCGCTCTGAGAATACACATTCAATACACAGCCGCAATACAATACCCTCATAGAAAGAGAGGGGTTTCCTTCTAGGGAAAAAACCCTAAACTAAAAAAACTTCTACCATCAGATCATCCGCCTAATGAATGACCCAGATTGACTAGAAATTATTATACTTTTACAAGGAAATTTTACATATGTTTTTAGCTTTGGGGGCAACGCCCCCGAAACCTCCCGCCAAGGGGGGCTCCATAAAATTGCAGCCGCCCCCCCTGGAACCCCCAGGTAGCGTTTAGTTACGAGCGGTGTTGCCACCCCATTAAGGTACAAGGGTCCAACGATGTGATACAAAATAAATAAGATAATCAGGCTCCATACCCAACAATCTCCCACTTGGAGATTGATTGTAGCAACTCCGTCGTTACTTAATTTGTTGGACAATGACTCCACTTTGGGCCTGGTTGTTTCTTATCTTCATCGTCATTCTTGAAGACCAATTGAAACAGAGCATATTCTCAATTTCTCCCTGGTTAAAACCTTTTTTAGCATATCTGCAGGATTCTGGCTAGTGTGTAGCTTTTCCAACTTCAACTGTCCATCTTCCAATACTGACCGTATGAAATGGTATTTGAGATATATGTGTTTAGTCCTAGAATGAAATGTTGAGTTCTTCGGAAGATAAATGGCACTTTGGCTATCACTGTATAACATGCCCATATCATTCTTCTTACCCAATTCATCCATAAACCTTTGTAACCAAATCGTTTCTTTACTAGCCTCTGTAGCAGCAACATACTGTGCTTCTGTTGTTGAAAGTGCAACAACACTTTCAATTTTTGAAACCTAGCTAACAGTTGTTCTACCTACAGTAAATACATACCCTATAGTTCTCACAAGGAAAAGACCCTCTAGCAGATGTTTTTGAGGAACCCCTTATAAGAATACCCCAGACATCCGTTTCTAGCAGAGGTTCCTAGAGGAGGTTGGTGGGAAGAGGTTTTTGCAGATGTATTTCGTTCGGTACTCTTATCACCATAAAACACACCGATGAGTTCAACACGAGAAAGCACTGATGCGGTTAAAAAATTGGCACACTGGACACCATGCACTTCATACACACACACCCAGTGCATTGAATTTCTGTAGCACACCGGTACTTTACATAAATTCTACATCGGCGCCTCATAAAAAATGCGCGAAAAATGAAACTGCCCGGGTCGCCCTTAAACGCACTGGGTCGCCAACGCACTAGGCTTCCCTGAAATCCCTATGAACTGGCACAGGGTTAAATAAATAAAAAATTATGGCCAAAAAACTGCACAAAACATAGGCACATCGGGAAGTGTGTGATCCTAACACACTTGCTTGGTGCGTCATATTCCTGTACAGCACCGGTTCCTTACATCTCTACCACACCGGTGCTTCCGAAAACGTGTGCGAAAATAGATACCACCCGATGTGGAATAAAGATAATGCACTGAGGCGCCCATAAACCCCACGCACCGGTAGATGGTTAAATAAAAAAAATTACGGCCAAAAAACCACACAAAACATTGGCACACTAGAAACCATGCGCTCCATACACACTAGCTCGGTGCCTTTAATTAAGGAACCACACCGATGCATGTTAAATCGTCAGCACCGGTGCCTCATAAAAAGTGCGTAGAACAGAAACCACCCAGGGAATAATGACGAAAATGCATTGGGGTCCCCATAAACCCAGCACACTGGAAAAGGGTTAAATAAAAAAAATTACGGCCAAAAAACTGCAAAAATCATTGGCTCACTAGACATCATTCCCTGTGTGTCATATTATTGTAGAGCATCAGTGCGTTACAGATACGCCACACCGGTTCCTCATAAAAGCACGCAAAAACAAAAATCTCTTGAGACTGCAAATGTAATGGTATGCCAATAAAATATCTGCGCACCAGAACAGGGTTAAATAAAAAAATAAATTACGGCCAAAAAACTGCATTTTTCACTTTTGTCAATGTTATAGAGCTCTCAAGCACCGATGCAAGTTATCCTTGTTTGAGCTACCCTGACATTCGTGCTCCCATTGCACTTATTGCACGCATGTACTGTTGTGCATTTCCACCAACCTCCAACTTGAATTTTATAAAATAGTGGACAAAATTTCTTTTGTAAATTCTACATCCAATATGCCTCGTCAACAGGCAAATGTACAGGTATTTTTCTTGTTTTTCCATAATTAAACCTTTTAGTAGATTAGAATTTCAAAAAAAATTAAAATTAACCATTAACAATATATATATATATATATATATATATATATTTCTCGCGTGGTGCGCTCAAGCCATTCGTCTCGTGCTGATTTATGGTGCTGCCTGTAAATTTACAAGCCACACTGCCACCGGTGCTAACAATATCCGCACTGGTTTCATTGCGGTACCGCGAGGCGCACCGTGTTATTTTAAAAAAATTTAAAAAGTACGGCACAGTCCTTTACCAGGCCTCACCGTTAACAATGTGGTATCGCGGAAACTCAGTGCGTTGACATAATTATCTGCCTCGAGGCACGTAATGTTGTCAACGCCCCGCATCCTGCAATTCGACATTGTCAACAGTTCGGCCTGGTAAACTAGTGCTAAGGGTATCCGCAATGGTTCCAGGTCAGTACGAAATGGGCACAGTGTTATTTTAAATTTCTTTAAAAAGAGAGGTGCGGTCAGTTACCTGGCCCCACCGTTGACCTAGTTGAATAGTGGTGATGCAGTGCGTTGACCAAATAGCTGCCCCGGGATGGCTATTTTTTTCAGTGCACAACTTACCGTATTTGGCCTACATCAACGATGCATCCTTTTAAAATACCGCACCAATGACTATGTATGGTGGCAGGAGGGTGGTGCGCTGACTTAGCTATACGCCCCAGGGTGTATATTGTAGTCAGCGCATCGCCCTCTTCACACCACACATAGTGAATGGTGTGCTAAAAACATTTTCTGTAGCACCACTCCCAGTGCGTTGAATATCATTAGGTGCACCGTGTCCGGTGCGCTCTGTTGAAAAGCGTATCGAGACCAGTGCTTGACTGTGTTTTTGGCGCACCGACTGTTGTTTTATTTATTTTTCAAAAAATATTTATATACGTATATTTCTAAATACATGTGTCATTTAATAAAAAAATTGTGTTTAATATGTCAATCATTCAGAGACATGAAAGGAGAGAAGAGGGGCAACAACAACAACAACAACAGGCGGAACAATATAACATGGTTCGCATGTGGGAGGCAAGAGAGAGAGAGAGAGATGCGTACCCTCACCCTATTGCAGCAGCGACGCATGGGCTCCTAAGGCAGGTAGGCCTCCTCAAGTTCTATGAGGAGGCTACTTCCCTAAACTCCGATAGTTTGTTTTTGAGACATCTTATCCGAAGGTGGAATGCCTAGCGATAGGATTTCCGGGTTGGTATCAACCAGTGGTACATGCCCACTGAGAAGGATGTATATTTTATTACAGGGCTTTGAGGAGAGGGGTGGATTTTCCCTCATTCCCCAAGGTTCCAGCTGGTTGTGTGGCAGGGAGTCAGTTATTTTACTCCCAGAGATAAATTGGAGAAAATTTAGTATCTCCTGCAAATTTTCAGGTCGCTGGAGGGCAGTTACATATTGGTGCATTTGGTCGTGAGGAGGTCTAGTGTCTCTCACTTATCATTTTGACAATTTCAGACAACACCAGTGACGGGAAATGCATTAGTTGCTCACTTTTATATTATGTTGATTATTTACTATAGCAGCCATGACTTGTCAGGTGGTCTGCCATTTTTTTGCGGCAGTTCTATACAACATTAGATAGATGTCCTGCTCATGCACAAGGGAGGGTCAACTTCCCTTTTTCTTTAGAGATTTTTTATTTATTTTTTGAGAGGTTTCCAGAGATGAGGCCTAGTTTTCTTCGGTAGCCTTGTAGTTTGATTACTGAGGCACGTATGCACATGTGGGGGTAGATGATGCTGAAGAGGGAGGAGGCTCTTTTTCCAGCAAGGCTGTAATATCCGAAAAGTGGGATTACACAACAAGCTTGCTGAAATAACGCACTTTTGTGACATATATGCATAGAAATGAGTTTACAGCACTTGGATCCCTTAGATCAGTAGATCTAGAGTCTAGATCCAAAAAGGGAGCAAAAAAAAATCAAACTAGGTGTGGTAAACAGATCTCTCACCACCTAGTCTAGTTGAAAAACACCCTATAGGAAGGGCTGCAGCTATGCACAACAAAATGCTTCAGAAATAACACAGTCTTGGGAAGCATGAGTAGGAGGCATTCAAATAAGATCAAATTTTGAATATACAACAGCAAATCAGATTTACAATGATATTCTTACATTATACAGTAGAATACAGAAGACAAGAGAGAAGGAAATCTTCAGAAAAGAAGGCTGCAACATATGTATAAACTGAAAAATGGATTAATCGCATTATTTTATCGATCTGCAACAGATTAATGTTACACTTCAGATCTAGAGTAGATCTGTGTACAAAATATCAGATCCATTTCAGATCTGTACACTAGAAAGGCTCTATTACAAGATCCCCTTGGGGTTTTGACCAAATCATGCAATACAAAGAGTAGATCTGAGTTTTAAGTAGCAGATATGCAATATTATTCAGAAATTTCTGAATATGAATTTACATTAAAATAGATCAGATCTATATAGAACATGGATCAGCAAGCTAATCCATGGATCACCAAAGTGAAAGGAAAAGCCCAGCACCAAATATCTCCCATAAAAAATGGGATCAAAACACCCTGCAAAACCTCCACTGAAAATAACAGAGTCTTTTAATGGAAACTGCGATGTAGCTTCAATAACTGGGTCGGCCTGATGCCAAGATACAAATCTGAAGCTCAAACAACTGATGCACTCTTCCAGGAGGTTAAAAGACACACTCACTAAGAAGAGGCACCAATACAAGCTAGATATGAACAGATCTAGTGTTCCACTTGTTGCAGCCTACAAAAGCAACCAAACCCTCATTGGATCTACGTTGCAGTTGGAAGTAGAGCTTGGCCAAATTCCTGATAGTGGATGAAATCAACAAAACTCCTCCAATAATCCTCAATGGAAGAAGTGAAATCCCTCCATAGGAACTCCAAGTGCTAAGCATCACTATTCTCCACTGAACAGCAGAGGATGGTATTTTTCTAAACAGACAAGATACTCAGAAATATAGACAATCAACAACCCTCTCTTGCTTCCTTCCCCTTCCTTTTATAATATGAAAGCCTTTGCAAACCCTAAACCACCTTAATGAGTTGGCTCCTTTCACATCAGGGGCCTCCTTCTAGAACTGCACTATCCCTTCATTAGGTACATTGTATCTAGACAACACTATAGATTTGGTCAGGGTTGACTCAGTCTCATAGCTCAAACCCCTTTCACACCTGCAAGTGATTTTTTTACATGGCCCGGATTTATCCATGTTCATATGGGCATTGATTTATTCATTCTTTTAGGAGTTTTACATATCCTCCTTTATTCATTTATTCATGCAATAGAAAATGAGACAAAATTGCATATTCCTCTTAGATTAGACTAAGTAGGAATATTACAGTCCTGCCCTCCAAAATGTTGCTTGTCCTCAAGAAACTGACAGGTTGAGAGCTGTAGTACTTTCCCTCCTCCATTTATGACATCATCAGTGATCAAGTCCTCATCATAAGCCAAGTGTTCATCAAGCCAATAAATCATGAATTTTTCCTCCAGGGTCAACATAATATGTGCATAGTCCATCCCACCAGGAGTGAAAAATTCAATAGAAATAAGCATGGCTGGAGCAATGCTCCATCTAAAACATGTAGCACGAGGTACAGGGAGAAGTTCCATTCCATGTGGTACATATAAAATACCCATACTCCCTCCATACAGTCCCATAAATAGTACAGCTATATCATCCAAGTATGGAAGCAAGACTACATATATGCAAACAAAAATCTGAGCTTTAGGAGGTGGGTCAAAATCCCACATGTGATGCCAGCGCAGTGCATCTCCTCCCTGCATTAGATCAAGGTGTGGCAAGTGGCATTCCCACCACACATTTGCTGCATGAGTCACCTTAACATGGTTGAAGATGTCAGATATGTTTGGTGCCTTTGGAAAGCACCCATCATGAAAAGGAATCTCCCTTTACATAACAAGGGAGTGGCCAAGTTCAACATTTCTATTGGCCCACCCAAAGCCATGAGATCCACATGATCTCAGACTCCCTTTAGGAGTCATATCCTACAAAAACATGGTAAAATAATGTGATAAAGTAGAAAATAAATTTTTCTCTACATGATCAGATCTTTTACCATCAAAGTTCCTCACACACATGGAGTTGTGCATGGGCACTCCCCCTCTCTCAAAATAAGGAATAAATGGCTGAAATGACTCTTTCATAGAGTCCATTAGTTGTCCCAACTCCACATACATCATGCACCCTTGAAAGTGCTGATGTAGTTCCTCTCTCAAGCCTTCCCAATCAAAGCTCCTCATGATCAGGGTATAGATCTTTATTGAATGCATATGGTTGAGAAAGAATTCTTTGTGTGCCCCTTGTAGTATCTTCTTCTTGAGCTTGGAAACTCTAGCCAAGAAGACCCTACCATGATGATACATGACTTCCCATTGGACTAAGTAGCCCTCTTCTTACTGCATGTCATCTAGTATCATACATGTGTGAAGATCTTTGGAATACTCTATAAGAAGTTGAGATTTCCAATACAGATCCACACTGTTGAACAATGACAGCGCTGATGATACATCCATGGAAGTGCCTATCATGTTGCTGATCTCTTATTTGACATATCTCATGCCAAATTTGTGTGTTGTAAGGTTGATCCTCCCATTCTTCTTCTCCCACAATGTATCTCTAGAAAAGAGAGAGGGTGCTAGTGATGCAAGGAGAAGATCCCCCTCACTCTTGAGTTGTCCCAAGCCCTCTAGCGCTATAGCTTGGTCTCCCATTGCTCTAACCCATCTTGGATCTAGATTTGGAGCAGCACTTTGTGAGGCCTCCCCGCAAGATCTGAATCTAGTGGCCTCCCAAGTGGTTTGCTACTAGATAGGAATGTCCCCTGCAGAATTCTCATGAACATAAGAGAAGGGACTATGAGATCCTTTCTTCCACTGCGAAAATCCATATTTTTTGTTTTTGTGGAAGTGCTAGGTGAGGGATAAGTATGCATGCCTTGGATCATTTGAGGTTTACCACTCTTCATGTCCACCCATTCCATTTGCAAGGCATTCCAATCACTGGTGACTTTCCCCAATGTAATCAACCATTGGACACCTAAAATGATATTGGTGTCTGGTATGTCAACTAAAAAAAAGTGATCCACCAAGGTGTAGGAACCCATAGTGACTGAGAGTGATGGGACATATTGCATGCATTGCATTGTCCTATCTCCTGGGACCAAAACAGAGAATCCCTCAAAAGTATCAGTGGGTATTTCCCTCCTCTGTACAAGATGAGCATTAATAAAGTTGTGGGTTGCCCCACTGTCAATCAGTACAGATACCCTCTGATTCATTATTGAACCTTGTACTCTTAGGGTCAAGTACTTAGGTACTCCTCTAAAATATGCAAGAGTCCCTCATATTGGAGCAAAGGCTCCATCCCCATCTCCAGATGGTGTTGGATCTCCCTCAGCATTATCAGCGCTGTGACCCATTCTTGGTTCATCATCTTCATCTTCCTCCTCAAAATCTGAGAAGAATTCTATGTAGTGTGCTTTCCTAGTAACACATCTATGTCTAGGTGCCCATGAATCTTGGCAAGTGAAACATAGTATCTTCTTTATCAACTCCCTCCTGACTTCAATATCAAGAGGATTCTTGAATGAGCTCTCCTTGGAAGGAGCAGCTTTCTCTTCTTTCCCTTTAGAATGGTAATGGGCCTTGCTTTAAATAGTTGTCTTTGCTTTCGGCAAAGCATCTTGGAGGTCTCTAGCCCTCTCAATGGCATCGTGCAGACTGGTGGGCTTGGTAGACTTAACCAACCCATGTAAAGGTTCATCCAAGCCATCAATGAACATGTACACCCTCCTTGCTGTAGACAGATTAGGAACCATAACAGATAATCTCAGAAACTCAGAGATATAAGCTTCTGCATTCCCTGTTTTCTTTAACCTTGCAAGGTTCATGAAAGGTGCTTCTGGATCCTTCCCCTCAAACCTCTCCACTAGCCTTCTAGTGAATTCAGAATAGGCAACCACATTGGCATGGGCCAATGTAGACAACCCATGGAACCACCAATCGTGTGCTTCACCTTCAAAGTGCAGCGCTGCAATCTTGATGGCTTCAATCTCAGGGACTTTGTTCAACTGAAAGTAGATATCCAGCTTTTCTACCCATGCCTTCGCAGAACTGGCGGATGACCCATCAAAATTGGGCAAGAAGAATCTTCCCATAGAGTGATGTCTATCATGATTCTGAAAGAATCCACCATCTCTATATTGTTGCCTTGGTCTCCTTTTGTCCTTGAGGTGAAAAAAGTCTTGAAAACTCAAGTGGTCCCTGAATCTTTGATTCTGATATTCATATTCCACAAAGTAGTCTTCAAGGGATGCTTGCTCTTGTGGCCCTTCATTCTCCACATCCAAGAAGGTAGGAATAGTGGATCATTGTGGAGCTTGTGGAGCTTCTGGCTGGTTCACTGGTTGACCAGTCCAGTGGTGAGACATGCCAGAGCTTTCCCTAGGATGAAATCTCCCAGGAGATTCCCTCATTCTGTCCATTATCATCTCTTTGATCACTCTAGCAAGATATTTCATGGCTACCAAAATATTTCTTGCAAACTCTTCTCATTCTTTATCACTTCCAGTTTCAAGGGCTTTACCCTTGTCTTGATCCTCAGTAGTGTAATCAAACTTCTTGTGGCTTCTGTTCTGATACCTCTTCTCCCTCTTAGTAAGAGGCTCATCTTCTTCTGAATGCAACATGGCTGTGGTTCTCCAATGAAAGAACAAGCTGTGCCAAGAAAGGAGCTCTGATACCACTGTAATATCCCAAAATTGGGATTGCACAGCAAGCTTGCCGAAACAATGCACTTCTGGGAAATCTATTCATAGAAATTATTTTGCAGCGCTTGGATCCCCTATATCAGCAGATCTGGATTCTAGATCCAAAAGGGGAGAAAAAACAAATCAAACTAGGTGTGCTAAATAGATCTCCCACCACCTAATCTAGCTGAAAAAATACCCTACAAGAGGGGTTGCAGCTATGCACAACAAACTTCTTCAGAAATAACACATTTGTGGGAAGCATGAGGAGGAGGCCATCAAATAATATCAACTTTACAACGATTTTCTTACATTATATAGTAGAATACAGAAGACAAGAGACATGGAAATCTTCTGAAAAGAAGGCTGCAACATATGTATAAACTACAAAATGGTTTAACAACGTTATTTTATGGAGGTGCAGCAGCTAAATTTTACACTTCAAATCTAGAGCAGATCTGTGTACAAAAGATCAGATCCATTTCATATTTGTACACTAGAAAGGCTCTATTACAAGATCCCCTTGGGGTTTTGACCAAATCATGCAATACAAAGAGTAGATCTGAGTTTTAAGTAGCATATCTGTAATATTATTCAGAAATTTCTAAAGATAGCTTTACATTAAAATAGATCAGATCTATACAGAACATGGATCAACAAGCTAATCCATGGATAAGCAAAGTGAAAGGCAAAGCCTAGCACTAGAGATATCTCATAAAAAATGGGATCAAAGCACCCTGCAAAACCTCCACTGAAAATAATGCAGTCCCTCAAGGGAAACTGCATTGAAGCTTCAATAACTGGGTTGGCCTGATGCCAAGATACAAATCTGAAGCTCAAACAATTGATGAACTCTTCCAGGAGTTTAAAAGACACACTCACTAAGAAGAGGCGCCAATACAAGCTATATCTGAATAGATCTAGTGTTCCACTTTCTGCAGCCTACAAAAGCAACCAAACCCTCAGTGGATCTATGTTGCAGTTGGAAGTAGAGCTTGGCCAAATGCCTGATAGTGGATGAAATTAGCAAGACTCCTCCAAGAATCCTCAATGGAAGAGGTGAAATCCCTACATAGGAACTCCAAGTGCTAAGCAGCACTATTCTCCAGTGAACAAATGGTATTTGTCTAAATAGACAAGATAATCAGAAATATAGACAATCAACAACCCTCTCTTGCTGCCTTCCCCTTCCTTTTATAATATGAAAGCCTTTGCAAACCGTAAACCACCTTGATAAGTTGGCTCCTTTCACATGAGGGTCCTCCTTCTAGAACTGCGCTGTCCCTTCATGAGGTACATTGTATCTAGAAAATGTTGTAGATTTGGTCAAGGTTGACCCAGTCTCATAGCTCAAACCCCTTTCACACCTTCAAGTGATTTTTTTACATGGCCCAGATTTATCCATGTTCATATGGGCATTGATTTTTTCATTCTTTTAGGAGTTTTACATGTCCTCCTTTATTCATTTATTCATGCAATAGAAAATGAGACAAAATTTCATATTCCTCTTAGCTTAGGCTAAGTAGGAATATTACAATATCAGATGATGCACTGGAGTTGCTAGCCAGTGTTGATGAGAATCCCTTCATTATGGCCCCCTATCCTTATGCGGGGTTGGATTGGCGAGGGTGTGCCAACATCCTCTTCACAGCTGATGAGCCGCTAGATGATAGAAGTAATATTACTGTTTTATTTAAATTTATTCTAACATGTTCTTTAACTTGTTTTTATTAAATTGTGTAATGAAATTGTCTAATTATTTTTGTGTACTTGTATATATTTCGCAGATATTGGCTCTTTTGATGGCGAGGAGATGCTGCCATGACCACCTGATCTAGATGTGGATCCTAATGACGATGAGGGCATACCAGATGCCAAGGATCATCAAGAGGCTGGCGATGAGGGCATACCAGATGCCGAGGATCATCAGGAGGCTGGTGCAGATCAGAGACCTGCTCCTGCCGTGCGTCGGTGCGCGGTCGACTTAGTGATGCTAGATACAGGATGGAGTTGGGAACTCATTGCATTTATTGTTGAGGTGGGCATCAAGCCCGCTCATTACAGAGACATAGAGGCTGATGATAGGCTATTATGGATGTGGAGAGGCATGCCACGTGACATGTACAGCCTGATGCAGCATGTCGTAGGAGTTACAACAGCTTTTACATGACTGACGAGGACTATTTCATGTTACGATCGAGCCACAACATGTGATGGATAGTCTACGAGGCATGTCGTACCATCATCTCATGATCATTCACCTTACACCGCGCCAAATGAGCATGAGCCTCCATTAGCATCTAGCAATAGTCATTACGGAGATGAGGCTGGACCATCAGCCACTAGTACTGATATTGATGTTGTACTACCACCAGCTGATTCATGACATTTATATTACACTTGTATATTTTTAGCATTATTCAGTTATATATATATATATATATATATATATATAGATATATGGTCCATGTATTTTATGTTCATGTTATAGTTGTACTTAATTTACATGTTCGTGATCATCATGATGTGTATGTTGTTAGGTCATGTTAGATATGTTCATTTAATGTGAAGCTTGCAGATAGATGTGTATGTGATAGCATGAGTTATTTGACATGAGATATATATTTGATGTTTGTGCTGTGATGATGTTAATATATAATGTTAATTGTGTTTTGTTAGATGATCATGATCACAATGATGCATTTAGCGATTTTGAATGTGTTTTTTAGTCAAATATGATGTTTGTACGATGGTTATCATGAACGTGATGTTTATTAATTAATTTAATACCAAACGATCATGATATTGTAAAATTGTAATATTTGTAATTCTAATTGTATTTAAAATTCTAAAATTGTAATTGTAATGTTATATGTGTAAATTTGTAAATTTGTAATTGTAATTGTAATTTTTAAATTTGTAAAATTGTAATTGTAATTGTAATTGTATGTGAAATTGTAAAATTCTAATTCTAATTCTAATTTTAATTCTAATTATAATTATAATTGCAATTGTATGTCAAATATCTGTAAAATTTTAATTGATTAATGTGAAATGAATTTATTAAAATTTGTAATTTTGTAAATTTGTAAATTTTAAATAATTGTAAAATAATAAATCTAGAATAATATGATTTATTGTAACATAATAAAGTTTAGAAAATAATGCAAATAAATTCATGTACTTTAGAATTATCATTATTTTATTATGATCTTAGATAAAAAAAAATTATTAATTTATACAGTATGCCAATGTTTTTGATATCAACATAACTACAAATTATCAAATGAATTATTGATTTTAACATTAACACAATGCAAATTACCAATTAATTCAAAATACATATTATATTAATATTTTGAGAAAACACATCTTAAAAAGTATAAATATTGATGAAATAACACATGTACCATATCACTCTTGGTTCTCATGATCACCCTCATTATCTTCTAGCTCGCATGGCATGATAACGCTAATGTTCTCAAAAATATGTTTTGATCTAGGGTCATGTGTCAATACGAACCACCAATCCCTATCCAACACATCTGGGTAAAAAAAAACCTGGTTGTAGTATTTAGGGAAAACGTAGGGCTCCTTAGCTTCATCCCACATCTTTGTAGAGTTGATACATATCAGCCTACTATCACTATCTTCCTTTACATTATTCCGATCAAAGGTGTCCCTCCACTTGCACCTAAAAATAACACATTGGAAAGACGAAAAATCCACTTCAATGATCTCTTGTATCTTTCCGACGTAACCTAACATCCCTTGTACTAGGTTTTGATCACGGTGGCTAGATTGGCTAGATTGATCAAACTTGAATTCCACTCTACAGTCTTGTGTGATGTTTCCAGCATCGGCATTTTCTGTGTGAAAATGGTGTCCATATGCCCATATAGATGGGAACAAATGCACCTATTATAAAAAAGTTTAAAAAATCATAGTGTCATGTGTCTTATAAATAATAATCCAATATTTAAAATATGAAATGTAGATGTCTTAATATGAGTTTCAAATTTACATATAAATTAAAAATATTATTATCGAGTTGCTGCACCCAATCCCCACGTTTAGCACATCCTCTTCAGCACGCGGGAACAATCGGTAGCACCATATTTCTCTTTGACTTGGTTAGCAACCTAACTGTTGGGGCATATTTTTGGCATATTTTATTTTAAATGATCGGGATAAGGCACACTTCTACCATTCAACCATCTGAATTATTTCCTGTCACTATCTCATTTCATCCTGTTTTGTTCGTACAATGTGACCCACGGTTGTGTCGCTTCAGAATTGTAAAGAACGAATTTATTGATTGCTTAAATTTCTTCGTTCGTTGATGAAATCAAACCAACATTATATAGTACTTAGAGATCAAAATATACATTATATCGAAGTTCAAGCGCTTTTTTCCACTCGTTTGGAGCAACTCTCCTTCTCTTTTGTCTTCATCCATTTCATTGTCCCAAATCACCACACCTGGTATGTTGTCAATCTGCTTAATGTACCCACTGGCATAATAGAAAAACTCATACAATATGTACCCCTCTGCCATATACCCCTCGGGTTTTGGCCTTTGTTGAACAAAACCTTTCAATTTTTTCATGTACCTCTCTAAGAAGAACAACCAACGACAAGAAACAACCCTAAATAATTCAACCTCATCTACCAGGTGGATTAGAAGATGAACCTGTAAGTCCATGAAACTTGTTAGCAGTTCCTTCTCAAACATATAAACAATCTCAACTATCTCTTGATGCCACCGTGGAATGCTAGCCACATGAATATCCTTTGACGTGATCCAACGTACAAATGTAGATAATTTAGATATGGCATGTCCTAGGTCTTGAGGGAATTCATGTTTCACACACCCACGCATGAACAAAGGATAATGACACTACAAAGTTATAAACATGCGCAATAATATACAAAATTAGTTATGTTTTATGATCCCCACATGGGATAAAATTTATTAATATAACAAATAATAAAATCATGCTTTTGACATTATACGCACTCTTAGAAGATTCAAATGGTCATGCAATTTCAACCCCGACAAATGGTCATCCATGGTGAAGTAGCGCCGTAGTGAAGACCCATATGAAGTTGGCACCCTCACATCCATTATAACCTCCTTTGCCAAAGATATATCATCTTTTTTTTAAATCCATGGGACATCACCTTCTTTGAAAAACCATAAATTAGAGGGACTGACGCCTACCTCTGATACCGTACCTTCTAATCATCTTGGCCAATGTTTATTTTTAGTTTTTGAAGTAATAAGATCTTACCTAACGACGAATGTGTCACTTTTTTTCGATGATATGTGCCTCCATAAAGAATATGAAACATTTTTAAATATATGCATGGGATATAATAAGTGGGAAATCTTAATGCTCCCAATATTGGAGGTCATAAAAGATAGATTTAATTTTCATCCCAATGGGCAATTTCTCAACATAGGTGTCGAAGAAATTTGGATCATCGAACATAGGCTCCCCATTTGAATCGAACATTTCTATGAACTCCTTCTCCTTCTCTCTCTCATATGCTCTAAGCCATTTAGTTGGTGCCATTACTGGAGGCCTTTGGGTTCTCTCTCGTTTACCATTGAAAGCGGATGCTGCTCTTCTGTAAGGGTGTTCTTCTGGTAAGAATACCATGGAGAAATCATACACTAGCTTTCGTAGGTACTTGGACCATATAGCTTTCAGAGAAGGTCCACAACATTTACATCCAAAATACCCTTTTGTTACAAGATCTGTGAAATTATATTTGTATACATTAATTAATATGCATGCCACGTTAAAGAATATCATGAATATCAGAACAAATATTACAACGAATTAAATGACTAATATGTGAAAGAATATTGTTACATATATAAACAAATAAATAAATAAAACATGTATTTTACCAGAGCAAACTCCTAAGCCTGCATAATCATGTGTCGTGTAAGCACATATGCCATAAAACGTAAAACACCTCTCTGCTGTGATGGGTCTTGATACATCGTATACATTTATCACGTCCCATAATTCCTTCAATTCATCTACCAGTGGTTGTAAGTAGACATCCATATTCTTCACTTGTCTTCTACGAGGGACTATGAGAGCCAACATAAAATGTTCACTCTTCACGGACAAACATGGGGGGATATTGTTATTGATCACTACTAATGGCCAAAAAAAATAGTTGGTGTTTTGGAGGAAATATGGGTTGACGCCATCCATGGCCATGCTGAGTCGTAGACTTCGTACTTCATCCACGAATTTTTCAGGCCATGTATCCTCTATATGCTTCATGGATATTGAATTAGTTGGGATTCACATAACTCTCAACTCACTTTTGTGTGAGGCATGCCATCCCTGCAACATAGCTAATTATTTGCAAAGAAAGAGCCTTTGAATCCTTGGGAATATAGGCATGTGCCTTAATATCTTAATGTTGGAAATTTTTTCATTGATGGCAAAGGAGATGGCAAAGGAAGAACACCTAAGGCAGCAACAAGGCAAAGGAGATGGCAAAGGAAGAACACCTGAGGCAGCAACAAGACAAAGAGAGCAGCATAGCAGCAAGATGTAGGGAGGGTCAAGCAGCAGAGACAGGGTCATTTAAAGAAGCAGAGGCAGCAAAAGGAGAATTAAGGAGTAGCATCAGTCTAGGAGCAGATGAAACAAAGAGAGCATAAGACAAGTAGAGCATAGAAGAAACAAAGGCAGCAGGAGTCAGATGAGGTGCTGAAAAGTAGTGAGGACAGTAGAAGAGGGCCATTTAATAGCTGAGGAATGAGACAGAGTGATGAGGAACAATTATTCAAGTGGGAAGATTGTGTAGACAATCTAGTAGAAGCTAATTTGTGTTTTTTCACAATTATTCAATTTGAGAGCATAGGCAGTCGGAGCCTCATAGAGTTCACTACAAGTATAACGGGTGGAGTGTATTCTATAGATGCAACAAGAGGAGAGGAGCACAAATAAACTAAGACGAGATATAAACGGAAAAGGAAGGGCAAAGTAACGGGGCGACAAAGGAGCGGCCTCGAGCAAAGAAAGCGTATTTGAATCACGAACGAAGACAAAGGAGGCAGCGCTAAAACAAAGATAAAAAAAGGAAGCAGTGAATACAATGGAGGCAGCAAATGAAGGCAGAGGAAGTGAATATAACAGAGGCAGAGTCGTTATCACTGCAGCAGAGGCAGAGGCAGAGGCAAAGCGACAGGAGCAGTAGAGACAGAGGCAGAGGTAGAACTGTTATAATTCTGAGAATCGCCCAACCCGGAGGACAGATAAAAATTCCGAGAATCGCCCAAGCCGGCAGATACAGTCGTATGTATAATTCCGAGAATCATTACCCAATGGGCGTTACATATAACATATAAACCATATTCCGGGAATCACTTAACCCTTTGGAAAAGTATACATATATGTCTGTTATATTATGGAGCGCACAAAATGAAGTTTTAGATGGTGGGACCTCTCCCCAATCACAATCAGAGATCGCAAGGGCAGCGGAACATCGCAACAGAAAGTTGCGATTGCGATCGAAGGCCGGACCCGATCGAGTTATATACCACAGTTAATTGCTAATCGCATCCGAGTTCCCAATCGCATGTCTTTTGTAAAACGCTGCGATTGAAATGCTGGACCCGATCGAGTTATATACCACAGTTAATTGCTAATCGCATCCGAGTTCCCAATCGCATGTCTTTTGTAAAACGCTGCGATTGAAATGGCGGACCCGATCCTGTTATAAGCAGGAGTTAATAGATGCAAATCGCATCCGTGTTCTGATCGCAATCGAAACTTTTCTATTATGCGCCCCGATTGCATTTGTTTGAAGTTCCGGACCCGATGGGTGTATAAACGGTTAACCTCAACAAAATTCGATTACGGTCCAAATCGCATGTGCCCCTTCAATCGGGACATGTTAGGAAAGATGATTGCAGACAAAGCTTCAGGACCCGATGGGCTTATAAAATATGACTAACAAATGTTTCAGTTCCATGGTCAATCGTATCGGAGGTAAAGTGGAGCATCGGAACATCACAACAGAAAGTTGCGATTGCGATTGAGAATCGGACCCGATGGACTGATAAATTGTGACTTGATAGGTTTGAGTTTCCGGAACATGTTAACAAAGATTTGCAATTGCGATTGAAAGGCCGGACCCGGTGGGTTTATAAGCCAAGACTGATATATGTTTGAAGTTTCGCCATAACAGTGAATTATCGCAATCGGAAGAGGCTGAGGAGTGATACATCACATCAGAAAAGATCGGCGAGTGAGCCCGAAAGGAGTTCTTATTTGTTTAAAGATTTTTTATTATATAATGCCGAGAATTGATTTAAGTCTTTTTAAAAGGAAGTTTGTATGTATGCCGAGTGTTGAAATTACTTATATATATATGAAAAGGTGCTATTATATATATATATAACGTTGTTGCGATAAGCCATGTGGTCTGTAGACCCACGGGCCTCAGCTTAACGGGAGAGCGATTCTTAATATACAATATTTGTGATATATACTGTTAAAACGCGAAGTTCCACATCAGCAGACATAACGCAGAGTCGTGATCACGTATCTTTAAAAAGACAACGATATAAAAAAGCAACGACTTACAGTAACCGGTCATTCAAGCCAGAGGACATAAAGCGATCGAGCGAAAAAGAGTCAAAAAACAGTCACAGAAAAGACAAATGCGCAGCAAACCAAGAGACAAAATAAGTGAGCTGGAATTCACATTGTAATACGAATGTAAATGTTTTAATTGTTTTTATTGTTTGTGATGCATTGGCAAGTCTCCGAGAGAAAAAAAACTCCCACTGTAATGTTAAAATTGACACCTACAGTTATAATTTCTGAGTAAGCTGATAAAAGGAGTGAGAAGGCAGAAGGCAAAGAGACATGTCTTTCCATTTCGAATTCCAAGCAGAATACAAACAATCATGAAACTATTTTTGTATAAAACAGGGTAATATCCAAGGGGCGAATGTTGATGAAAAAGGACTGAGAGAAGAAGAGAGTATGCAGTAGAATTAAAGAGAGTTGAAGAAAATAAGCAATCTGCAAGAAGAATGTGAATAAGGAGGAGGTAGGCAAAGAAGAAGAAGTGAGCGAGAGATGATGCGAATTACGATATAAGAAGTTGATGAATAGCAAAGAAGAAGGTACAAAACGAGTTGATATCCAAGGCAAATCGGCAAGTGTTTTTTCTTTTGAAAGAGTAAGGAAGTTGGAGCTTCCCTATCAAGTTGTAGCTTGATAGATATAGGTTATGTGACCCAGTAGAGGTAGGAGGCTGTGGGTTGGTGCACAACGGAAAATAGATGGGAGTTGGTGCTTCCACATCAAGTTGTAGCTTGATAAAATGTCAGTTGTAGCTGATTGAGGTTGGAGCCTTCTGTAGGTTGGTGCCTACAGAAAATTGATGGGAGTTAGAGCTTCCTTGCAAGTTGTAGCTTGCAGAATTGAGGTTGGAGCCTCCTGTAGGTTGGTGCTTACAGAAAATTAGTGGTGAGAGGGAGTTGGAGCTTGCCTTTGCATCACAACAATAATAAGATGTAGTTTTCTCCCTTTTTGGGTTTCCACTTATATCTAGTGTCTCTGTGCATGATATTTATGTGTTGATGTGGTTTTATCTCTTATTTTGCTTAATACTTCTTTGCTCTGTATTCAATATTGCTATTACATTAACAAATGCGTTTATTGTCATACTGGTTGCTCACGGAATTAATTGTTTTCACTTATTAAGTTGACCATGATGAGGTGTAAATAAGATTTAAAAGAAAAGTAAATGAAATTCCATGTATGTGTTAAGCTGATTACCCCCCCCCTCTAGGTTTAACTAAGGGTTCAACAATTGGTATGGGCGGGTTCCTTTGGTGTAGCTTAATAACTTGAAGGAGATTTGGTTAAAGTCATGGACTATCAAAATGTACCTGTGTTAAGTACGATTAAATTTCCTAAATGGAGAGATAAGGTTAAAACATGAATATTGGCTTATGAACCTGAAGTATGGAAGCTCGTATGTGATGGTTACTGCACAAACTCCCCCACGATGAAAGAACAACAGAGGAATGCCAAGGCACAATGTGTGATATATAACAGTCTTCATAACAAGGACCTTGATTTGATAATGGATTTAACCTTTGCAAAAAAATATGGGATAGATTGCACCACATGCATGGAGTAAACACTAAGGACTGCACTGAAAAGAAGGATAAGAGAATTAAGAAGAAGAAAAATTCATGTCAACAGGAAAATATTCAATCAAATGAAGTACCTTCTAGTGTGAATGGAGATAAGAACCATGAAGAAATTACAGCTGAAGAAAAAGCCAAGCTTGACACTACTTTGACTGAAATAGAAAAATTGAAAAATGAAAAAAAAGACCTTAAGATAGTGGTGCAAATATGTGATGAGAGAGAATATGAAGATAGGAAAGAAATTATTGGCCTGAAGACACAACTTGAAGAAGTAAATAAAGTAGAAGACACTCTGCTACAACAAATGAGAGAGAAAAATCTGGAATGTGAAAAATTGGAAGAAGAAGTAGTGAGCCTAAGAAAGAATTTAGAAAAAGCCCAAAGAGAACTACTAATGAATACACCTCTAATGAAAAGCTCTGGACAGTTGGACCAAATTCTCAATGCTCAAATATCTCCTCTCATAAAGGTTGGGATAGGATATGAAGGCGAAACTAGTAAGCCCAAGGTAGAATATAACAAGAAAATAATCTTTGTAAAATATGTAAAGGAAAATGTAGCAACTTAGCAGATTCCTACAAAAATAGAATCTAGCAAGAACAAGATTTATGAATAAACAAATAGAATCAGGCAGTGACATGGTAGGACAGACAATGAAAGGATGAAACAGTCAGCTGGAAAGGGCCCTCACACTCCTGAATATGAATTGAATAAATTTGGAAGATGTCAAAGGAGGTTCTTTCCTCCTATGAAAAATATCACATGTTTCTCTTTCCACAAACCAAGACATGATGCAGCACATTGTAAGACAAAGCAAACCCAGTCAAACCAGCAAAAGATTCAGCAAAGAAGAAGAACACCTCAAGCAAGCAAAGGGAAAAGACAATCTTCCACCAGGTACACAAATCATTTCCATGGCTATTGTTATGCATGCAATAATTTTGGACACAAAATTCTTGATTGTAAAATGTATTCAAGAAGAGGAACAAAGTATTATACATCAGCTCAAATATGCTTTGATAAAATAAAATGTTATGTATGCCTCAAAGAAAGCGTGGTCAAAGCAAGGCGCAATTTACCATATACAATAGAACTCAAAACGGATGACAGTGGGATCAAAGCAAATCAAACAAAACTATGAAGATAAAGAAGTGTCCCCAGACATGTAATCATGTAGAAGAACCTCGACAAGTTTGGAAGGAAAAGAGAAAGGGGGAGCCTACTATCTCCATAACATAATGAATCTAGCATAGTCTCAGGGGGAGATGCTCTACGAAACAAAGCAAATATCTAACCAGTTATAGATATGAAGCAGCATCCCAGGGGGAGAGCAGTTCATATATAGACCCCATGAAAGTAGTCTAAGAAGACCTCCTTGGAATGATAACAGCTATGAGATCAGTAAGGGCAAGGGGTTAAAGTCAGAAGAAGAATGGGGATCAATAAGGGCATGGTACAAAGTCAGAAGAAGAATGCCTAAACACATCTTAGAGAGAGAAAATGAAAAGATAGAATCTACACTAAGAAATGTGCAACCCTTTGCCATTGATGTCAAAGGGGGAGGAAAAGCAGGTAATAGAAGAAAGGGTCTTCTAAAATAAGCTAGACAGAGGAAGACTTGGAGGAAGAATTGGATTATTGGTGGATGTGTTGCCATCAATGCCAAAGGGGGAGACTGTTGGAAATGTTGTCATTGATGGCAAAGGAGATGGCAAAGGAAGAACACCTGAGGCAGCAACAAGGCAAAGGAGATGGCAAAGGAAGAACACCTGAGGCAGCAACAAGACAAAGAGAGCAGCATAGCAGCAAGATGTAGGGAGGGTCAAGCAGCAGAGACAGGGTCATTTAAAGAAGCAGAGGCAGCAAAAGGAGAATTAAGGAGTAGCATCAGTCTAGGAGCAGATGAAACAAAGAGAGCATAAGACAAGTAGAGCATAGAAGAAACAAAGGCAGCAGGAGTTAGATGAGGTGCTGCAAAGTAGTGAGGAAAGTAGAAGAGGGCCATTTAATAGCTGAGGAATGAGACAAAGTGATGAGGAACAATTATTCAAGTGGGAAGATTGTGTAGACAATCTAGTAGAAGCTAATTTGTGTTTTTTCACAATTATTCAATTGAAGGCATAGACGATCGGAGCCTCATAGGATTTGCTACAAGTATAACAGGTGGAGTGTATTCTATAGATGCAACAGAGGAAGGAGCACAAATAAACTAAGACAGCAGATATAGCAGAAAGGAAGAGACAAAGAAGTAACAGAGGCAGCAAAGGAGGTAGCACTCAGGCAAAGAAGGCAGCGCTGAATCACAGACAGGCAAAGGAGGCAGCGCTAAAACAAAGATAAAAAAAGGAAGCAGTGAATACAATGGAGGCAGCAAATGAAGGCAGAGGAAGTGAATATAACAGAGGCAGAGTCGTTATCACTGCAGCAGAGGCAGAGGCAGAGGCAAAGCGACAGGAGCAGTAGAGACAGAGGCAGAGGTAGAACTGTTATAATTCTGAGAATCGCCCAACCCGGAGGACAGATAAAAATTCCGAGAATCGCCCAAGCCGGCAGATACAGTCGTATGTATAATTCCGAGAATCATTACCCAATGGGCGTTACATATAACATATAAACCATATTCCGGGAATCACTTAACCCTTTGGAAAAGTATACATATATGTCTGTTATATTATGGAGCGCACAAAATGAAGTTTTAGATGGTGGGACCTCTCCCCAATCACAATCAGAGATCGCAAGGGCAGCGGAACATCGCAACAGAAAGTTGCGATTGCGATCGAAGGCCGGACCCGATCGAGTTATATACCACAGTTAATTGCTAATCGCATCCGAGTTCCCAATCGCATGTCTTTTGTAAAACGCTGCGATTGAAATGCTGGACCCGATCGAGTTATATACCACAGTTAATTGCTAATCGCATCCGAGTTCCCAATCGCATGTCTTTTGTAAAACGCTGCGATTGAAATGGCGGACCCGATCCTGTTATAAGCAGGAGTTAATAGATGCAAATCGCATCCGTGTTCTGATCGCAATCGAAACTTTTCTATTATGCGCCCCGATTGCATTTGTTTGAAGTTCCGGACCCGATGGGTGTATAAACGGTGGTTAATACATATTTGAGTTACGGTCAAATTGCATCAGCACTGGTCAATCGGAACATATGTTAAAGACTTGCGATTGCGATTGAAGCCCGGACCCGATGGGCTTATAAATTATGACTAACAAATGTTTCAGTTCCATGGTCAATCGCATCAGAGGTAAAGTGGAGCATCGGAACATCACAACAGAAAGTTGCGATTGCGATTGAGATTCGGACCCGATGGACTGATAAACTGTGACTTGATAGGTTTGAGTTTCGGAACATGTTAACAAAGATTTGCGATTGCGATTGAAAGGCCGGACCCGATGGGTTTATAAGCCAAGACTGATATATGTTTGAAGTTTCGCCATAACAGTGAATAATCGCAATCGGAAGAGGCTGAGGAGTGATACATCGCATCGGAAAAGATCGGCGAGTGAGCCCGAAAGGAGTTCTTATTTGTTTAAAGATTTTTTATTATATAATGCCGAGAATTGATTTAAGTCTTTTTAAAAGGAAGTTTGTATGTATGCCGAGTGTTGAAATTACTTATATATATATGAAAAGGCGCTGTTATATATATATATATATATATATATATATATAACGCTGTTGCGATAAGCCATGTGGTCTGTAGACCCACGGGCCTCAGCTTAACGGGAGGGCGATTCTTAATATACAATGACTGTGATATATGTCCGTTCCGCTTGCGGAAAGTTCCACATCAACAAGACACTTGCTGCAAGTCAGCAGTCACATATCTTTCTAAGAGGCACTGATATAAAAGCAATGTTACACGTATGCAGCAATTATAGCACAGCAGAGGACAGAAAAGCATACAGAGCAGAAAAGAGTCAAAACATAGTCACAGAAAATACAAATGCGCAGCAAGCCAAGAGACAAAACGAGTGAGCTGGAGTTCTCATTTAAATCTGAATGTAAATGTTTTATTTAAATTTATATTGTTGTGATGCATTGGCAAGTCTCCGGAAGAGAGAAAATATCCCACTGTAATATTAAAATAAGCACCTTCAGTTACATTTTTCTG
This sequence comes from Pinus albicaulis, assembly GCA_034641835.2. NCBI lineage: Eukaryota > Viridiplantae > Streptophyta > Pinopsida > Pinales > Pinaceae > Pinus > Pinus albicaulis. The sequence goes on from CM076569.1 coordinate 572,547,357, forward strand.
AGTGAGCTTAAAAGAGATGAGAAGTCAGAAGGCAAAGAGACATGGCTGTCCATTTCGAATTCCCAGTGGAATACAAACAGTCATGAAACTATTTTTGTATAAAACAGGGTAATATCCAAGGGGAGAAAGTTGACGAAAAAGGAGTGAGAGAAGAAGAGAGTATGTAGCAGAATTAAAGAGAGTTGAAGAAAATAAGCAAGCTGCAAGAAGAATGTGAATAAGGAGGAGCTGAGAAAAGAAGAAGAAGGGGCTGAGCAGAGATGATGCAGTTCTGATATAAGAGTTGATGAACAACAAAGAAGAAGGTACAAAACAGAGCTGATATCCAAGGTAAATCAGCAAGTGTTTTTCTTTTGAAAGAGTAAGGAAGTTGGAGCTTCCCTATCAAGTTGTAGCTTGATAAATGTCAGTTGTAGCTGACTGAGGTTGGAGCCTCCTGTAGGTTGGTGCCTGCAGAAAATAGATGGGAGTTGGTGCTTCTACATCAAGTTGTAGCTTGATAAAATGTCAGTTGTAGCTGACTGAGGTTGGAGCCTCCTGTAGGTTGGTGCCTGCAGAAAACTGAAGGGAGTTGGTGCTTCCTTGCAAGTTGTAGCTTGCAGAATTGAGGTAGGAGCCTCCTGTAGGTTGGTGCCTGCAGAAAAACAGTAGTGAGAGGGAGTTGGAGCTTGCCTTTGCATCACAACAATAATAAGATGTGGTTTTCTCCCTTTATGGGTTTCCACTTATATCTGGTGTCTCTGTGCATGATGTTTATGTGTTGATGTGGTTTATCTCATCTGCTTAATACTTGTTGCTCTCATATTCAATCCGCTATTACATTAACAAATCTGTTTGATAGTAATACTTGCTGCTCACTGATTAAGATTGCTCACATATTAAGTTGACCATGAAATGAAGGTGTAAATAAGATTTAAAAGAAAATTATTAAAAGTCCATGTATGTGTTAAACTGATTCACCCCCCCCCTCTCAGTTTAACTAAGGGTTCAACACTTAAAAGGAGGACCAATACGTGATTTAACCTTGTTTTTTGATTTATCATACCTATCACGCCAACATTTCAGACACATCTCTTTGTCTACATATTCTCCTCTATATAGAATACAATCATTTGGACATGCATGATATGATATGTACTCAACACCCAACATTTTCAACAATTTCTTTGCGTTTTCACTGCTACCGGGCAAGACATTATCACTCGGAAGAACATTATTTTTAAATAACCTGTAGTTGGTGATCATGGAAAAATATATTAATAAATTTACATTAATGTCGAGATAATTATTAACGTTCATAAAATTTACCATTTGTAATGTTCATTGTAGTGTATTGATTATATTTCAAATTTGTATAAGGGGAGTACTTTATGGTAACTTACCTCAAAAGTTCTTAGAAACATGCATTCGACAAGCCAAAATTTTATTTCAAGTTGTACAGTAACATCGTTGTCCCCAACTGGGTACACTTTGACTGACCACTAGGTCCATAGAGAGCGGTGGTGGAAGCAAATTTAAGGCTTTCAAAAAAGGTGTAAGCGATATGAGCATCATCCCTTAGCTGATCATCATTTTGGAATGCATCTAACAACATTGTTTCCATGGCAGTCATATCCCTTAAGTAATCATCCATACCAACCTCTATTTGATTGCCTCCATTGCTAGCTTGTGAAGAACTACTATTGTTGTAGTCATTCCTAATTGGTGAATCTGGATGTAGCAGGAATTGAATCGGTGGTTGATACAACCATTCTTGGTATCGTTCCTATCCAATTTTTTCTCTTAATTCAGTCTTCTATCAATTTGACATTATCGTGGGGTGCAACGAAATATGGTAGGTAGGTCATTCATTATCACTAGAATCCTAATAATTAAAAAAAAAGTTGAACATGATTAGTACAAAATATATGATATCAATTAGTAACCACGTTGACAATATTACATGATTATAAATTGGTTTGACATTGAAATAATTACATATTAATAAATATATATACCAAACAATTATAATTATAATTACCATCATTGTCCCGGGATTGTGGCTAGAAGATGCAATATTGTTACAATTGGCAGGGTGAAGCGGCTGTCCATTTTCATCTACCAAATGCGCCTTGTCGTATGCAGCTCCTGATAAGAATTTCCAACGTTTTGGAGTATTTTGAATATTTTGTGCATCTAAACTCGATGCTAAATCTGCATGAACCTGCAAATTTTTATACATTATAAATTTAATTAAGTTGTGCATGATTGACTGCATGGATAAAAAACATAAATTCAATTAGATAGTGAAAAAAAAAAACAAATCTAAAGTAAATATCACGTCTCTAGATGGATAGGGAGAACTCCGCAATGGACTTTGAGAAATATTATGGAACGAGCTAGATTTTGAAGAAGTGTCCATTCCATATAATATATGATATTTTCTCCCTACATTTGAGCAAAACAACAATAAATTTTGGTGCACAAACCTAAATGTAATTTGGGTGCGTAATGTATAGATAACTTTACTGGTACATTTTTTGGTATTGCGCACCGATGCCATTTTATAACCCGATGCACCGGTGTGGTTCGATTAAAGGACACACCGGTAAATGAATAACCGCAAATAAAAATAAGTGCAACCCTATTTTCTTTAAGTGAAAAAAAAGCGGAAAATTAAAAAATGGGTGGCAAAATATTTTTGAAACTCTAATTTCATAAAACATTTATTTAAATACTAAACACTTTTCATTATTTCACTATTTTTGCAAAAAAAATCAACCATAGATTTGCAGGATACATACCTAGAGCAAATGGAGCACGAGAGCACTGTGGAGCAAGGAAATACATTCCAACAGAAGTATTCAGGCAATCAGAATTCCAAACCTCTGGTGATTCAAACCTTGTACCATAGAATTTCAAACAATGTGAGTAATGTTTATTGTTTTTTTGTACTTTTTTTTGCAGTTTTTTTATGCAGTAAAAGAAAAAAATCAAAGTCTATTTGGTTTTTTTACTTTTTTTGTAGTTTTTTTTATGAAGTAAAATAAAAAAATCAAAGTTTATTGTTTTTTTCACTTTTTTTCTGTAGTCTTTTTAACCTTTTCTATAGTTTTCAGAAACAAAATAAAATAAAAAATCCATTTTTAGAAACAAAAACCCTAGATTCTTTTTATTTCTGCTTTTTCTTCGCCCTCTTCCTATAATTTTAGAATTAGGATTTTTCAATTTAGATTTATAGGGTTTGTATAGTCATAAGACATCCAACCCACGAGATGACTTGCATAGTCAGATCCAAATCCATGCTGGCTCTTCCGTCAATCTAAAAAAAAACATATTTTTTTTTGTCAGTGCGCCCTATGTAACAGCGCACCGGTGCACTCTGTTATACAAGCGCACCGTAAAAGTACAGTGATAAAAAATAAAAAACAAAATATGTTTTTATCAGTGCGCCATATGTAACAGATGGCACCGGTCCACTATTTCACTATGGCGCACCGCAAATGTGTTGTTTTGAAAAAAAAAACCAATTTAGAAACAAACCCTACATTCTTTTTGTTTCTGCCCTTTCTTCTCCCTCTTTCTGTGATTTCAGAATTAGAGATTTTCAATTTATATTTATAGGGTTTTTATTGCTAAATATAAGCCTAAGACATCCAACCCAAGGGAGTACCTGCATAGTCGGATCACAATCGATGTTGGCCCTTGCGTAAATTTAAAAAAAAAACTTTTTTTTAGTGTGCCCTGTGTTTCTGAGTGCACCGGTGCGCTCTATTATCCCGAAGCACCGCGCAAGTACTGTGATAAAAAATTAGAAAAAAAATTATTTTTTCTTAGTGCACCATTTGTAAAATATGCAGCCGGTGCGCTATTTCATTATGGCACACTGCAAACGTTCTGTTTTGAAAAAAAAATTAACTTTCAAAAAATACAAACCTTGCATTCTTTTTGTTTCTGCCCTTTCTTCTCCCTCTTTATGTGATTTCAGATTTAGGGCTTTTCAATTTATATTTATAGGGTTTGTATTGCTAAATTTAGACCTAAGACACCCAACCGACGAGACGATTAGCATAGTCGGATCCCAATCCATGTGGGCCCTTGCATGAATAAAAAAAAATATTTTTTTATCAGCACGCCTGGCATAACATAGCCCATCAGTGTTGTATTGTACAAACACACCACATAAGTAATGTGATAAAAATTTAATAAACAAATTTCTTTTATCAGTGCGCCATATGTAAAATATGACACTAGTTTATGCTACAAAAACTAACACTGAACAATTTTTATCGTTTTATCATGGTTAACCGGTGCGGTGATTGACATGTAATGCACCGGTGCTCCTTTTTTAAATAGAGCACAGTACGGTCTATTATATTGTTTGTGCAGTGCATTTGGAAGACAGCCACGCACCGGCGTCGGCGCTTACACCATGAATGACGCACAGGTTTCTTGAGATTTTTTTTTTTTACTTGAAAATTTGACAATTTATTTATAAATATATTAATGAATGATATGGTATAGGTTTGAGATTGATAAAGAAATGAATGACAAGAGATCAAGTAACAAAAATACTGCTAACACATCAAGGAAAGCAAAAAAGAAATTTCTTTGTAAATTTTTTACAAAAAATAATATTTTTGAACTATATGTAACTTTAACTAATATGTATTATTTACTATGTATCATGCAGAGCCACAAAATGATGAAGCTCGATAAGTTTATTTTTGATATAGGACCAGAAGAGCGTAAAATCTTGATGGAAAAATTGCAAAAGGATGAATCAGGTGAATGAAAAAATATTATTGATCCAATATGAGTTTATTTTTTTAGTTTTCATTGATAATATAACTAAAATTATTAGATAACATGTGTGAAACAATCCATTAATTCACATATGTTTAATGTTCTACATGGACCAACAACTTAGAAAATGAATGTTTTTCTAAGAAAAGAAAAAAAATAGAACATGCAAATGAAAATGAATTGCTCCTTAACTCATCTGGAGTGGTGCTAGAGGTTAATGAAAGGGAGAAAAACTTTTACAAAAGTTTGAGGGATCTAGTGGAATGAATGTATAGACGTTCTTTCCACTCACAATAAAAAAAAAAATCCAATGATTCCAAGAACTAAATTTTATCTAAACTACAGGAAGAGTTTCCAAAGAATTGGTCAATGAGACATGTCAGACTTTTAATAGCAAAAATGTACAACAAAAAAGAAAGAATGAAAAAGTAATATTCCTTTAGATGTTTGTCTAGAATTATTTATAAATATCACTTTTTTTATACTTACTTTTCATATATCAATATAAAAATTAAATAGTTTATTGTCATGTTACATTTTCAGAAAGATTATGAAAATCTCAAAATATGAACGAGCTGATATCATAAATATGCCAGTAGGAATGTCCAAAAAGGTGTACAAGGAGATGGTCAAAGAAATGGAAAAAATTGCATCGCATGAGGAGCCATCTCAACAACAACGTGCTTCAAATGTAATATGTAATCATTGATTTTTTCGATCATTAGGTACAATAAATAAAAAAATGTAGTATTAAATATTAATTTTCAAGTATTTTCTTGCAAAAAAGAAAAGAAAATGGAACCCATTCAGCACATAAAATAGGATGACAAGGAAGAAAAGGATTGATATCTAAGTTTGTGAGTAATTGTTACTACCTTATAACAACTTAACTAGATTTCATTTTTGTATTTTTTAAGTTGTTTTACAAAAAATAATCATTGAATGTCTTCAAACAAGTGCTAACATACAAGAAGAACCATCAGAGGAATTGATTGAAATTGGGTTAAAAATGGGTTGTGAGTATATGTTGGCATGTCAGAACTTAATTGTGGAATTTGTAAGCATATATCGATCTTGTTTTACTTAGCTCCGTCTATAATTAATAGAAAAAATAAATCTTTTCTATTAAATATATGATTTATTATGGGGTATAAAACTTGCAGGAAACAAAGTATGGCACTGCGCCAACAGGTCAAATCTTGAAATATGGCATGTTACATGGTTTTCAAAGAATGTGTATAGCTTATGAGTCAATTTTTGCATTGGTATGCCATCTCTTTTTTATTTACATTGATGTATATCATTTAATATTGCAATTTTCATTATTCTCACCAATGTATATACACTCATTACAGTTTATTTTTATGTTTGTAAATGGAAGGTGAATAAGAAGAAAACAATCAACACCGTGAACAAAACATTCATGAAAATAACCCAAGTCATGGAAGTAGCTCTAGTAGTGACAACAGTTCAAGCGAAGAATGATGATCACTATGTTTGGTTATCAAAGCAAGGTGTTGTATTTTTTGAAAAATGTTTGTGGAATCAGACATTTTCTTTAATGTAATAGACATAGTGTCCCAATTGAAAGATAAAGTGATACCAATAACTGTCCCATTTTGTATGACAAAGAATGTCTTATTCATATATATATATATATATATATATATATATATATAATGTTTTAATTTATTCTATTGCATTTTCTATGATCATTATTGTGTTCTCCATTGTTGTTCTCAAATGCACTAATAAAAATTTAATTCATATGAATATTTTTATAAGATATATATATGTGTCGACTTTTGATGAATAATGAATTTTTAAAAACCACAAATAATTATGATATGATATAACAAATTAATCCAAACATACATTCAAATTCATTAATAAAAATTTAATTAATATGAATATTTTTATAATATGTGTTGACTTTTGATGAATAATGAATTTAAAAGAATCATATTAATTGCACTGTCACAGGTCGATGTTTCTAAAAAATACAAAATGAAAACTGGTGTGTGTATTCTTATACCGGTTCGCTTGTATTCATAAGCGCACCGGTGCATTTTTATGACCTATGGGCACTGCACAAATACCAAAACTAGTTAAAAATATCGAGGCGTTTGTGCGGTATGGTGCTCTAGTGCGTTTATGTCTATATGCGCATCGATGTTGTTTTATGACCTATGAGCACCGCACGAATACCGACACCAATTATAAATCTCGGTGCGTTTGTGTGATATTATGCACTGGGGTGTTTTTGTGTCTATATGCACCGGTGCATTTATACAACCTATAGGTACCGCAAGAATACCGATACCAATTATAAATCTCGGTGCATTTGTGTGATATGTCGCACCAGGGTGTTTATGTGTATATACACACCAGTGTGTTTGTATGACATATTTGCATTGCACGAATACTGATACTAATTATAAATCTCAGTGCATTTGTGTGATATTGCACACCAGTGTGTTTCTATAAGTCTATGCATCGGCGCGTTGATATGACCTATGGACACCGATCAAATCCCAAGACCAATTAGAACGGCCCTGTGTGTTGTATCACCAACACTACACCCGGTGTTGTTTTATACCTTAACGGCCCGGTGCATTCTCCTTCGACCGCCCCAGGGCTCCGGCTACAGGTACGCATCGGTGCGTATAATCCTGATTAGCGCACCAATGAAAAAAATATCCGTAATAACCCCCGACCGCCCATTTTTTTTAGTTGTGTTGAATTTCCGTTAAAGCTCCACCAAAACCTCTGTAACCATAAACGAATGTGGTAGCATATGTTTTTTTGACTATTTTGGCCAATTTTATAACACTAAAAACCTCCTTTATAACCTCCGCTAGAGGGTCTTTTCCTTGTAGTGGCTACTCCTGTTATCTCTGTCACCTGCCATATCTGCATCAACATATCCCTACAGAGCAATGTTTGAACCACCAAAGCATAATTCTTGATTTGTGGTACCTCTCAAATATGGAACTTTAGACATATAGTCCATTTCTTTTTGGGTCTTGGGGCACATCTCCTTACTAAGTTTGAAATGGCTGGAAAAAGGTGTACTAACTGGTTTTGCATTCTTCATACTAAATCTTTTCAACCCCTTTTGTATGTACTCATTCTGAGACAATGTTAATTTGTGATTTTTCCTGTCTCTAGTTATTCTCATACCAAGGATTTGTTTTGTAGCTCCCAAATCCTTCATTGAAAATGAACTTGCCAATTTTATTTTGAGCACATTTATTTCCTGCATGTTAGACCCTGCAACAAGCGTGTCATCTACATACAATAACAATATAATATAGCCTCCATCATTTTGTTTTTTCAGATAAACACAATGATTAGAGTGACATCTATTATAATCTTGTTCAGATATAAAATTGTCAAATTTTAGATACCACTGCCTTGGAGCTTGTTTTAAGCCATACAAACTCTTTTTTAGCCTACACAATAATTTTTCTTTCCCTTTCACCTCATATCCTTCTGGTTGCTCCATATAGATCTCTTCCTCCAAATCTCCATGGAGAAATGTTGTCTTTAAATCTAACTGTTCAAGATGTAAACCTTTCGTTGCTACAAGACTTAAAATAGTTCTGATTGAGGTCATCTTAATAATGGGAGAAAATATTTTATCAAAATCAATACCTTTCTTTTGTGCAAACCCCTTCACCACAAGTCTAGCTTTGTACCTTTGTTTTCCTCCATATTCTTCCTTCAGCCTGTAAACCTATTTATTCTGCAATTTTTTTTTACCTGCAGAAAACCTGACTAAGTCCCAAATCTGGTTATGTATTAAGGATTCCATCTCTTCTTCCATGGCTAGCTCCCACTTCTTCCTGGTTTCAACCTGCATTTCTTCTTCATAACATTTTGGTTCACCAGAATCAGTCAACAATAAATAATATAATGAAGGAGAGTATCGTTCACGGGGTCTACTTATCCTGGTAGATATTCTAACACTACTTTTAGGTGTTTGAGGTGCCTATTGCTATTATTGTGGTTGTTGATTATTATTATTTTCAGGCACCTTTACCTTTTCATTGATCTCATCAAGAACTGTGTATTCCTTGTTTTCTTTTTCCTGTTTCTTTTCCTACAATTGATTCCTATACAAGAAATTTTCATTGAATATTACATCTCTGCTCCTAATGATTTTGTGATTTTCATAATCATATAAGTGATAACCAAAATCATTAACACTATATCCAATAAAGGTACATTTCTTTGATTTTTTCTCAATCTTTGTTCTATTTTCTTTATTAATATATACAAAGGCCTCACAGCCAACAGGCTTTAAAAAAAAGTATTTTACCTTTTTACCTATCCATGTGTTGTGAAACCAGCTCCAAAAATAGAATAAAAGAGATATCAACACCTTAGAAATAAGCCACTTTGAGGGGAAAACCTCTAATACATTACATGAATGAAAAATTCTTGGATGATACAAAATACAAAACCTCCTTTCTATATACAGGAGTCCATGGGACCACAATGTAATCCTAGTGGTGCCACAATCTAATCCTAGCCGACCTAACAATAATAATTTAAGGGCACAATAATAATAATATGGGGGTTATAGGGGTACAATAACAATAAGGGGGTTACAATAACAACAATAAGAGACTATACTAGTAATATAGGGACCTAACATGCCCCTCTCCTTAAAAAAAGTGTTGTCGTCAATGCTTGAGTAGCTTTGGGTGCTTCTGTATAAAATTCTCATCCTCCCATGTAGAATCTTCAGTGGGTAAGTTATTCCACTTGATGAGATACTCTGAAATTTATATACAGGAAACTACAATCCATTTACTTCTAGTCACTTTTTACATAATTCCAATCTGATGCTCAGAGAGAGAATTATGAAGATTTTACCATGATCACCTCTTTGAGATGAAATTTGGGAGCCTGAAAAAGACCTAACTTCCACAGATCATATCTCTGAAAATATTTCAAACCAAGATCTGAAATTTTGCGACGATGTTCCTCAGGATTTCAGCTTCGTGCTCTAAACATTTCAGCTTCTGAACCTTCGTAGAAAAAATTTTATAGTGAAAATTCTGTGATGACCTTTTTGGAGCAGCGAAACCCTAGAATCCAAATCTCTGATACCAAATGTTGTGAAACCAGCTCCAAAAATAGAAGAAAAAAGATATCAACACCTTATAAATAAGCCACTTCGAGCGGGAAACCTCCAATACATTACATGAATGAACAATTCTTGGATGATACAAATTACAAAACCTCCTTTCTATATATAGGAGTCCATGGGGCCACAATTTAATCCTAGCCGACCTAACAATAATAATTTAAGGGCACAATAATAACAAATGGGAGTTACAGGGGTACAATAATAACAATAAGGGGGTTACACTAACAACAATATGGGACTATACTAGTAATATAGGGACATAACACCATGCTTCCTCTAGAATACCACCATCCAAGGAACTTGAAGGCCCTCTGTTTATTAGATAAACAACAGTATCTACATTATCTGCCCGAAATTGCAAAGGAAATCCTATATGCAATCTCATGCACCTTGAACACTCCATGATTGTTCTGTTCATCCTTTTTGACACACCATTTTCTTGTGGTGTTCTTGGGACTGTCTTCTCTCTGCGAATTCCATGCTCTGAACAGTACCTATTAAACTCTTTGCTGCAATATTCACCTCCATTGTCTGATCTGAGACACTTCAACTTCTTTCCTATCTCAATCTCAACCAAAGCTTTCCATTTCTTGAAAGTATCAAATACATCATATTTATTTTGAATACAGTAAATCCAAGTTTTTCTAGTTGCATCATCAATAAAAGTAACATAATAACGAGAGCCACTGAGAGATGATACCTGAGCAGGTCCCCATACATCTGTATGCACAAGCTCTAATTTTTTTCTCTTCTTTTCTTTCTCAACTCTGAGAAATCTAGCTCTCTTCTATTTTCCATAAATACAATTCTCACATAAATCCAAATCAACATTCTTCAAACCTGGCAACAAATTCCTTGAGTGAAGAATCTCCATCCCCTTCTCACTCATGTGTCCGAGCCTATGATGCCATAATGTTGCATCTGCTCCTTTGGAAGTTAAATAATTAATAGAGTTAGAAATACCATAGCATAAATACAATGTACCAACCTTTTCACCTTTTTCTATTACTAGGGCTCCTTTGGTGAGCTTCCAAATTTTATCTGTGAAAGTTGTCACACAACCTTCACCGCCTAACTGCCCTATTGAAATCATATTTTTCTTCAGATATGGAACATGCCTTACCTCCTTTAATAGTCATTGGTTTCCATTCTGTTGTTTTACAAGAAATTTACCCATTCCAATAATTTTACAGGGTTTATCATCACCCAAACGAACTTGTCAAAAATCTCCTTGAACATAATCATGAAAATATTTCTTATTAGGTGTGGCATGGAATGCGGCCCCTGAATCTACCACCCAGGAATCAGTAAAATTTTTGAAAGAAGGAATCAAAGAATCTTGTAACACATCACCTGTCACATTTGCTTCATGATTGTTTTCTTGTTGTGTGCCTCCTTCTTTTCCCTTTCGAGATCTACAATCTTTCTTCAGGTGTCCTTTATTTCTGCATGTCCAACTCACTATCCCTGATCTAGACTTGGATTTTCCTTTCCTTGATTTACTGTGATATCCCTAGCTCTTTCCTCTTTCCATTTTTCTTCCCCTAGACTCTGCACTCAAAGCATTACCCGATGTCTCACCGGAGCTTTTCCATCACATTTCCTCACTAAAGATAGCACCGAAAACATCATAAAACTTTAAAGTAATAGATCCAGAGATAGAGTTACTAATGGCCATAACTAAACCATTCCAACTTTCTGGCAATGAGCACAGAAATAAAAGAGACCTAACTTCATCATCAAATTTTACCCCTACAGAACTTAACTGACCGGTAACTGTATTCAAATCATTTAAATGGTTTGCAATAGATCCACCTTTTGACATCTTCATATTAAATAAATGTTTCATAAGAAATACCTTGTTTGAGGCCGAGGGTTTTTCATATAGTTTCGCCAATTCCTTAATCAAACCCTCTGTTGTTGTTTCCTTTGAAATATTGAAGGCTAACGACGCTGTGAGGCACAACCATACTGTTCCGAGTGCCTTTCTATTGATAATCTCCCATTCTGCGTCTGTCATAGTCATTGGCTTCTTTATTTTTCCACTCAATGGTAGGTACAGATCTTTCTGATACAGATAATCTTCCATCTGCATATTTCACAGCGGGATGTTTTGGCCATCAAATTTCTCTACCCTAAACTTACCATATTCTGCCATCACTCGCACTCGAACCAGGAACCCTTCTTTCCTGCGAGATTATCGGCCAAATAGATCTTCATCTTTGATACCAGTTGTTATAAAATTATACATTACAGAGCAATGAAACACATAAAATATGCGGAAAATACAAACACACAAAACACATAAAACCAAAGAGATGCAGACATACGTGGTTCACCCAGTTTTGGCTACGTCCACCCCAAACAGTCAGTCCTTCCTTTCTATTATCCAACAAAATGAAGAGACACAACCTACAACTGTTTCGCCTATTCTCTCTCACAGTCTCCCTATTTTTTTCTCGCTCTGATAATACACATTCAATACACAGCCACAATACAATACTCTCATACAAAGCGAGGGGTTGTCTTCTAGGGGAAAAAACCCTAAACTAAACATAACTTCTATCGTCAGATCATCTGCCTAATGAACTGCGTAGATTGACTAGAAATTACTATACTTTTACAAGGAAATTTTACATCTGTTTTTAGCTTTGGGGTTGCTACCCCTAAAATCGCCTGCCAGGGGGGCACTCCATAAAGTCACAGCCACCCCCCCTGGACCCCCTAGGAAGTGTTTAATTATGGGCAGCGTTGCCGCCCCATTAAGGTACAGGGGTCCAATGCTATGATATAAAACAAACAAGATAATCAAGCTCCACACCCAACATCATCCCCATGAACAACATTGATTCATACATAAAATTAATGACTTATTCATCATTCTCATGAAAAACATCCATTTAGACATGAAAATCTTCGAGTCATGAAAATCAAGAGTCATTTCACTTTGCATAGTAGGGATAATATATTCTACACTCATAGAATCATTTCTGAAAATTCATTTATCATCTAACTTTAGTGTTACACACAAACCAAATAAAAAGTGCATCGAGAAATGAGAGCAAAGTTGAACAAAAAAATATAACAACTCTACAGCCAATCAAAACCATAAAATAGACCCTATTCTCACATGCGTTGTGACATCAATTTGTACATAAAATTTGAAGAGGAAGACAATCAAAATACAATGGAAAAATCCTTTCCATAAAAACAAATGGTATATTATTTTTCCTTGAGTTTCAATGGGATCAGTAAAATACTTTAAGCATACTAAAACTAAAAATTGAACAACCAAATTAGATTATCATCTAGCATCTGCAAGCAAAGTACAGTACACAGAGTGATCAATATATCTACAAAGTCCAATACGAAGACCTATGAGACAAAGTTACGCATTCTGCATCAAATGCCAAAACGAGTAGGTACTGAAATTATGGAAAAGAAGCTTGCGTGATACGTTCATATGTTTTCCATTGATGCTCCACGTTATACTTCATATTCCCCAAACTTTTTGGATAAATACTTTATAAATAGACTATTGATGTGAAGCAGTAATGATAGATCAAATTCGTATCTATACTTTCAAATAACACAGAAAAATTGGCCCTTACTAAGTAGCTACCAAAATTCCATGGTTTCCCCTTACTACTACAGCCTTCTATGCTTAGTTGCAACTACTCTGAACCAACATAACAAATATTCAAGTTTCAATACCTTTAAATGAGGAATTAAACCAAACTACAACCACATTTTCCATACATAATTATTACTCGCAACTCTTTGTCCTTATCATTACCTAATTGTTACTATCAACTTCTCTTTTCTTTTTCATTTTATAGTAATGCTAAATTTCATTTTCATTTCTCAGCTTGCACTTATGCTCATGGATTTATCGTCATAACCTTACCTTCATTAGTCATAAATTGAGATTATCTTGGTACAAATGAATTTTTAAAAGGAAAAAAATTGTCCATGGAACAGCTTCACCAATTCATACAACAGTGCCACTGAAAATAAAAGGACAAAAATGAACCTTATCTTATGGATACGTGGATGCATGGTGGTTATCTTATGGATAAGTGGATGCATGGTGGTTTAACAACTGAAAAACTCAAATGAACTAAGGAAATTAAGAGCAAAGAATTTAATCATCAAATTTCAATGCAAAGAAGTTCTATACTATTATTATGTTCCAACAGACATCTTTAGTTTGAGAAAATTTACATTAGAGGTAGTAAGTTGTTTTATTTTTTTCCAAGGAAAGAAATCAGCCTTTCTCTTAGCCCTAATATTAGAGCAATCTCAATTTACTCAGATAACAATAAGTTGTAGTGTCTGAGAAGTCACTCAAATAGGCACCATGAGTTGTTGAATAATAGTGAATATCAATAGCCTCACTTGCAAATAGAATCTACAAATGCCTCATGCTACTCTGATCCTATGGATATGGAAATGGCTCAGCCAATATATCAATATCACCCCATGTTAAGAGCCCCAAAACAGAGGATTCCTGCCCCAGTTGCTCTTCAGAATGCCATCTATCACTGGGCTCTTATCATCCTCACCAACGTTGTCAATGCTTCCCTTCTTCAATTCCATGCCAAATTTAGACAAGGAATAAAGGAAACCCTCGATGACCTCCTGGTCCACTAATGACTCCATTGCAACTGCTTCCTTCCCTGAAAGCCAACCAATAACAAAATTTGATAGCTTGTAGATTTGCACCACTACGTAGGTCTTCCTAATCCACCATGGAATCAAATCGTCATCCCCATCACCATGTTTCACCCTCGTAAATACTAATTTAACATTAGGGATCTCTGAGACACCAGATCCCATATGCAACAACACCTTATCCACAAACTTGAAGCCAAGCCTACTAATTGCACTGGCTTTACGGGGTGACAGGGGTGGCTCGAAGCCATGAAACACAAGGTCTTGTGGTTTCTAATCCGTGACACTATCTACATCGTTCCTCTTGCAATTTTTAATGACGAACTTAAGTACACCCAATGAAATAGTAAGGATCACGTGATCAGCCTCAACATTAACATCAGGGCCCTTCAACAATACAGAGCTCCCACTTCCCTCCACCTCACTGCTCCAGGCTATACTCTCAATCTTTTCATTGTACACTATACTCCCCTTAGGTAGTCTACTCATGAGCTCTTGAAAAACACTAGAATAACCCCTAGGGATGGGTAAATGCATCCCGGGAAACTCCCAATACTCACCATAAGAATCCAAGTTCACATTATCCAAATCATCTACAACAATGAAGGTCCTATCCATGTGACTCCAACTATGCAACACGACCTCCTGTAACGAGCTCATATCCCAATTGTGTATTGCTTCCTGTCCCGATTCTGTGAAAACAACCGATTGGAATGTAGACAGGGCTTTTCTATTCTGAGCATTCTTTGTTAAATATTCCTGTAACCCTGCTCTTAGATAATTCTCTAAGCCCCCAATTAAGGCCCCATGCTTGGGCTCCTCCCCAATATGACCATCTAGAAAAATCATCTCGTTGTTCTTCATCTGATTTTGTGCCTTAGCCAATAAATCTCTATACAGTCTAAGCATTGGATCTGCCAAAGATGGAGGCAACATTGTCCCTCCTTCTGCCAAAATAGGCGAATTGTGGATGAAATCATCCATGAACTCCCATGGCTTCTCCCTATCCTCCATGGTTCCAATCTACTTAGCGATGGCATAAACAGGGCTCCCTTCAATCCCATGAATCCATGTTGCCCGTTTGTCTACTCTTTCGCCATGAGATTTAGTGTTGTGGATCCTTCCTCCGGCTTGATCGCTAGCCTCCAAGACCACAATGTCCA
Source organism: Pinus albicaulis (assembly GCA_034641835.2). NCBI lineage: Eukaryota > Viridiplantae > Streptophyta > Pinopsida > Pinales > Pinaceae > Pinus > Pinus albicaulis. The sequence goes on from CM076569.1 coordinate 572,563,140, forward strand.
ACTGGTTTGATGAATGAGCCTCCATCAAATGATTTTCAGTAAAGAGGCCCACCATTCCTACTCCAACTATGGCGATACAGGGCTTTCTGGCTATCTTCATGACGTTTTTTGATGCACACAACTAGTAATTTTCAAATTTCTACCGAATGGTGTTTTTATTTTACTAATTCACCCAACTGGAATTTCAAAAAAAGTATGATCAACTCAATTGATTTTTCTGATGGTCCTAACTGGTATTTTCAGTTCCTTGGTGTGCCCATCTGATCTTCGAACCAACCCAAGAGCTATTGAACACAAAGAAAATAATTAAACCTCTGGTAGATTTCAAAGAATAGGTTTACTATGTGTGCTATATGGATGTGGAACTCGGGTTAGATACCCTCTTGATTGAGAGGTGACAAGCGTAAGTCCTATTGAGATATTAGGCGTGAAGTAGTGGACCAAACTGCATGGATTTCACCAAGTGCCACAGAAACACCCCTTAAGATTGGGTGTGAAACAACACGCCAAACTGCAGGGAATTATGCACCATGTCCAGCAGAAACATCCCTTAGGTGATTCTATTATGTATTATTTTCTTTTCAAAATGGCCTCCATATCTTGAACAATGCATGAAAAATTTCTACTTAGGCAATCAATTCAAAGTATCTATTATATTGGAATGGAGGACCATACTCATAAATTTATTGTGCTTTATTTTAAATTTCGTGAGATAACCTTTCGAAAAGCAGAAGAATGCAATTTTAAAAGCCAGAGTAGTGGCTGACCAGAAGCGATCAACGATTACACATTAACTCAGTATGCCAGTGGATGGCCCCCTCTAGTATTACGCTGAGTTTAATTTGTCGTGAACAGTTTTCTCAAAACTCGTCACATGCAGGGTAGTGGGTTGAACTTGTTGTGAGTAGTGTTTCTCATGCTATCTTTTCCAAGGAGGTTCAACCTCTTTCGTGGATAAGGTATAATTCTCCTTGCACTATCTTAAATGACCACATACAAAATTGGAGCGCGCGTACGTTGGAAGGAAGATTAAGGTGCTCCCTGTAGGGACGTGTAAAACAAAAAACGAAATGAATGGATTTGATTCTACAACCTACCAAAATTGCAAAAACATCTAGAGAAGGTTACTAACACACCTTATAGGTTGTGCACTTCCACATTTCCTATCTATTCAAATGGGCTAACTTTATGTAGCAGGAGAGTATTTGTTTTGTGTATCGACATAGGTGGCCTGTCAAGTGAGAGTTTCAGGGATGTGTTGAAAAATGAAAGCCATTTTGGACAACTAAATGCACTTCCACATTTCCTATCTATTCAAATGGGCTAACTTTATGTAGCAGGAGAGTATTTGGTTTGTGTATTGACACATGTGGCCTGTCAAGTGAGAGTTTCAGGAATGTGTTGAAAAATGAAAGCCATTTTGGAGAACTAAATTTTCCATGAGCATCTAGCAACCAATGTAATCCATTATCCGGGTAACAATCATCCCATTCTAAATTGACAACTTAATATTTACCGAAATCATGTAAATCCTCGGTGACGTTAAGATTCCACAGCTACACAGCTTGATTTTTGTTCTTCCAAAATGTCTCTAGTTTTTTAATTATGGGTATATGTGTTTTTCTCCTTTGGATGTGGGAATATGTGTAATCCATGGAGTCATTAAATTATTAAATTATACTTTTCTTTTAAATTAATTTTAGTGACTAATGTATTTGAAAGTTAATATTATAATCAAAATATATTATATATTGTTGTGGTTTTTGTACATGTAAAAAATATATATTATATATTGTAGTGGTTTTTGTAGGCGTAAAAAGTAGGTTCTTTTTGTTATAATATTATGACTAATGCAACTTAAGTCTTGCTCATCAAAATTTGTCCCTAGCTTTCTAATAATGGGAATATGTGTTTCTTTTGAACATATATGTTATCCATGAACAATCGTGGAGTTATTGAGTAAGACTTTTCTTTTAAATTAATTTTAGTGGCCAATGTGTTTGCAAGTTAATATTATATATTGTAGTGGTTTTTGTAGGTGTAAAAAGTATATATTATATATCTTGTAGTGGTTTTTGTAGGTGTAAAAAGTATGTTCTTTTTGTTATAATATTCTCACTAATGCAACTTGATTCTTGCTCCTCCAAAGTGTCCCAGCTTTCTAATTATGGGAATATGTGTTTTTTTTCCCTTGGATATGGGCATATGTGTTATCCATGAACAATTGTGGAGTTATTAAATTATCAGATAAGACTTTTCTTTTAAATTAATTTTAGTGCTAATGTGTTTGCAAGTTAATATCATAATGGCTATATATTATATATTGTAGTGGTTTTTGTTTTTGTTATAATACTCTGACTAATGCAGCTTGATTCTTTCTCCTCAAAAGTGTCTCCAACTGTCTAATTATGGGCATATGTGTTTTTTTTTCCTTGAATATGGGCAGATTTTTTATCTATGAATAGTCGTGGAGTTATTAAATTATTAAATAAGACTTTTCTTTTAAATTAATTTTTGTGGCTAATGTGTCTGCAAGTTAATATTATAATAGCTATATAATATATATTGTAGTGTCTTTTGTAGGTGTAAAAAGTATATATTATATATTGCAGTGGTTTTATAGGTGTAAAAATATGTTCTTTTTGATATAGTACTCTCAGTAATGTTGTTGGATTCTTGCTCCTCCAAAGTTTCCCTAGTTTTCTAATTATGGGCATATGTGTTTTTTTTTCACTTGGATATGGGCATATGTGTTATCCATGAACGATCGTGGAGTTATTAAATTATTAAATAAGAATTTTTTTTCAAATTAATTTTAGTGGCTAATGTGTTTGCAAATTAATATTATAATCGCTATATATTATATATTGTAGTGATTTTTGTATATTATATATTGTAGTGGTTTTTGTAGGTGTAAAAAATATGTTTTTTTTGTTACAATACTCTGACTAATGCAGCTTGATTCTTCCCCCTTCAAAGTGCCCCCAAACTGCTAATTATAGGCATATGTGTTTTTTTTCCTTGGATATAGGCATATGTGTTATCTGTGAACAATTGTGGAGTTACTAAAGTATTAAATAAGTCTTTTCATTTAGATTAATTTTAGTGGTTAATGTCTTTGCAAGTTAATATTATAATCATTATATATTATATTTTGTTGTAGTTTTTGTAGGTGTAAAAAATATATATTATATATTGTAGTGGTTTTTGTAGGTGTAAAAAGCATGTTCTTTTTGTTATAATACTTTGATTAATGCAGCTTGATTCTTTCTCCTCCAAAGTGTCCCCAACTTTCTAATTATGGGCATATGTATTTTTTTTCCTTGGATCTGGGCATATGTGTTATCCACGAACAATCGTGGAGTTATTAAATTATTAAATAAAAATTTTACTTGAAATTATTCTGAGTGCCGAATATATTTGCAATTTAATATTATAATTGCTATATATTATATATTGTAGTGGTTTTCGTAGGTGTAAAAAGTATATATTATATATTGTAGTGGTTTTTGTAGGTGTAAAAAGTGTGTTCTTTTTGTTATAATACTCTTGCTAATGTAGCTCGATTTTTGCTCCTTCAATGTGTGCCTAAATTTCTAATTATGGGCATATGTATGTTTTTTTCCCTTGGATATGGGCATATGTATTATCCATGAACAATTGTGGAGTTATTAAATTACTAAATAATACTTTTCTTATAAATTAATTTTAGTGGCTAATGTGTTTGCAAGTTAATATTTTAATCGCTATATATTATATTGTAATGGTTTTTGTTGGTGTAAAAAGTATGTTCTTTTAGTTATAATACTCTCACTAATGCAGCTTGATTCTTGCTCCTCCAAAGTGTCCCCAAATTTATGACTATGGGTATATGTGTTTTTTTTTCCCTTGGATATGGGCATATGTGTTTTTTTTCCCTTGGATATGGGAATATGTGTTATCCATAAACCATCATGGAGTTATTAAATTATTAAATAATACTTTTCTTTTAAATTAATTTTAGTGGCTAATGTGTTTGCAATTTAACATTATATTTGCTATATATTATATATTGTAGTGGATTTTGTAGGTGTAAAAAATACGTTCTTTTTGTTATAATACTCTGACTAATGCAGCTTGATTCTTCCTCCTCCAAAGTGTCCTTAACTTTCTAATCATGGGAATATGTGTTTTTTTTTCCTTGGATATGGGAATATGTGTTATAAATGAACAATCATGGAGTTATTAAATTATTAAATAAGGCTTTTCTTTTAACTAATTTTAGTGGCTAATGTTTTTGCAAGTTAATATTATAATAGCTATACATTATATATTGTAGTGGTTTTTGTCGGTGTAAAAATTATATATTATATATTGTAGTGATTTTTGTAGGTGTAAAAAGTATGTTCTTTTTGTTATAATCAAGAAAATGTTGAAATGTTTTATTTTTAAAACGTTTTATTTTTGAAATTGAAATTCAGAGTATTGTGATAGTGTGAAACAAATTTTGTGAATTTTCCTTTTCTAATGAAGCAATCTTTGAAAGTGATTTGTCACATAGATAAAATATACCATATGTTGTCTCAGTCAAACTAGTTTTGAGGTTAAAATGTTCTATTATGGTTGAATTAACTTCACTAATTTTGATTGCAGCATGTTATATTATGGCTAAAGTAACTTTGACTCTTGAGTGAGATACATTGTATATTACATTAAAAAAAAAAAATTAGCATAAAGTCTCTGTATTATGTCAATCAATTAAGAGAACATTTGTTTTTCATCCAATTTTTTAAAATAAAAACTTTGTTTTATCTTGATCACTTAAGAGAACATTTGTCTTTCATGCACTTTTTTAAAGAAAAAATTGACTTATGTACATCATACTAAAAGGAGCTTTTGATTTTTGTGTATCACTCTTGTTTTAGACCTGTGTGTGACATGTTGATTTAATAATTGTTTCTTTATGTGCACCATGAAACTTTGTGTTTTGTGCCTTTATGTATCCAAAGTTTGGTGTGATATGATGGTGGAAAATTTTTTTTTCATGCAATGTATCACATTGAAACATAATTCCTTTAGTCATTCTATTTTTGCATGGTTATAAACTTTGTCTAGTCATGACATATGACATCATGTAAAAGTTTCATCTCATATGAAATATCACATCATGTAAAAGTTTCATTTCATGTGACATATCACATTGCATAAAAGGTTTCTTTCATGCAACAAAATGACATGTCACTTCGCTCAAAACATTCCTTTCTTACAACATGTCACATTGCATCATTTTTTCCTGTGTGACACATTGCATAGTCTCAAACTGCCCCTCATCATGACAAAGGGAAAATCTGTGATATATTGCATCTCCTCAAACTTTCCATCTTTAGGACACAACACACCACGCCAATATTTTATTCCATGCAATTTTTATTTTTTTTGAAAAAAACTGTAATTTCTTCGCAACTTAGAAAGGAATAAAATTACATTTTCCAAATGTTATAAACATTTTGTATGATAAATACAATAGTATTGTGAGAGCATATTAACAACCTCATGGCTCTAAAAGAAGAATAAAAATAAAAACAAAAACAAAAGAGAAATTAAGTGTTATAATAGTCAATTAACTTCTTTTCTTTCCTTTATTTCTTTGGACCTTATGTCGTCCCCCTAAAGGTGGATCAATAGGTTCAACTTCCAACTCATTCATAGACACCACAGGAGGGTGTTATTTAATAAAATCTGAAATTTATGAAACTTTCACTCTCTTTGAACCCACCAATTCATCCTCTTTGCATGCCAAAACTCCAGGATGATCAGATTCAAGAATCATTTTTGTTAATATAACATTCTACATGGGTTTTTCAAGTTCATTAGGATTATGAGTGCTCATATCATCATTCTTATGAGGCTCCTTGATTTCCTCTTCTTCATCCTCCGAAAAAATGGGATTAAAAGGATGCCAACCTTTTGTTTTATCGACCTACCCCTCTTTCTTTTTAAGGGGACTTTTAGCCCGTGGACATGAATCTTGTAAGTGTCCTGTTTGGAAACATGTATGACATATGAATGTCATGTTTTCATATTCCAAGGTTTGGTTCCATTGATAAGATATATTTTTCAATAATATACGATTAGGTATATTTTTTCTGAGGTCTATTTTTACACAAATACGGGCAAAGGTAAATAAACCTTTCTTCATTCTTTCAACATCCATTTTTTTGAAAGTTCCCATGGTATTGCCAATGTCCTTTAGTACCTTACGATGCCAAAAAGGAAGAGGAATATTTGGAAAACTTACACAAACTAGTATTGTTTTTACTACCATTGTTGAAGAATCAAACTCTTGAAAACAAGGAATGATGAAGGGCCCTTCTCTTCCAAAAACCCAAGGCCCTTCCTTCAATAATTTCTCTAAATCTTCCTTAGAGTCAAGTTTTTCAATAAAAAAACCTTTCAAACAAATATAAATGTCATATTTTTTGGTCCAAGATATAAAAACCCATTGATTCAATGCTTTGGATGTTGGCCAGAATCCATTAAATCTGCAAATCATATCCTTGAATGGAGAACAATAGATGATTTCCCTCTTTATTATTGATATCCAGTGCTAGAATTTAATAAAAAATTTCAACAATATTGGTCCTAGAAGGGATGAAGTTCGATTCGTTGAACTGGGCCCCTTAACCCGTGTCACATCCTTATATGAAGTTTAAGAGGCTGTAATTTTGGATCCCATTGCACCCCCACACAACCTAAGCAACATGACAATGGTGGAGTTCTTAGAAATACTATATTCATGAAAATTAAGAGATCTTGCATATGTTTCCCTTCACAAATTAGTCATTTCATGGTTGCAAGAATCCCCGGGTGGTTCTTTGTAATAAAATTTAATAAATAATTATTAACTCCACTGAAAAATAAGGACAACGAACTCCATAGACTTTATTCAGAAAAGGAGATGCCAAAAAATCCAAAATACCAATTTTATTAATATTTTCTCAACAGTGAACCCATAAATACATATCGCTTTACATAAAACATCATATAAGAGATCCATAATTAATTAAAAATGACCCAATCATAGTATAAAAGGTCGACCCCAATCATATTATAGCATAAATTAATATTAAAATGGTGGATCATATGAATCCTCTTGTGCGTTTGTTACACCATTTTTTGGTCATCTAACCTATCATCATTAGATGGACCCAAGTACACCATGTAAGACCAATTTTACCCTAAGTAAAATTTCCTTCACTATGTTAAATAACTTAATAAACCACATTTATTAGGTTGTTTATGGTCCAAACAAGAAACCCCAAAAGGAAACATTAAACAAACCTATATTTGTTTGATTTTCCTCATGGAATAATTAATTAAACCATAATTTAATTATTATTCCCAGTCATGTTTAACCCAAAAACAAAGAAATTAGTGAGATAAACCCTTAGTTATCTTATTATTTTCTAGGAATAATTATTTAAATCTTATTTAGATAATATTCCTTGTTAAATATGACCAAATCACCCACCAATGATCAAATAAATCATTATTTATTTGATTATCTTCCAACCACTTCCTTAAAAAGATAAGTAAATCATTTATTTATTTATTTTTTCACTAATCAAGGGATTTGACCCAAGTCAAACACCCTTTCCCTCCAACAAATATAATAAAATATTCCATAAAAGGTGGATCTAGATTTGGTTAACATTATTTTAATCATGCACCAAGATCTAGAATGACCCAATGTTTTGTTATAAATAGGAGGGTTTTCCCCATCATTCTTCACCTTTTGTTGCCTACTAGATCACTCTGGATCTATACACTTGGTCTCATTTTCACCATTTGCTCCCATTGAGCTCCATTTTCTGCATTGGGTTTTCTACACCTACAAGAGAGAGAAAGCTTAGATCTGAAGTGCTGAGGACTACAAAGAACCCATCCCATTGAGGAGAGCTGGATACACCTTCTTGTTTTCCTCCCAGGTGCCCTGTAATATAAAAATTCTTTCAAAAAATCGTGTTCTTGTCTTGTCTATTGGATGCATGGAGCAAACCTTTATTTTACTGCTTAATGTCTTTCCATTTATAGATCTGGTTGTTGCAGCATTTTTATCACTAATCGCAGATCTGAAGATGTTTGGAAGCCACTATTGTTGTTAGGGCTATTAGTTATGCGTAGCTAAAGTGGTCCTTTTTCGTACACTTCGACGAAGGATTCATACTAACAAATGGCGACTCCACACGGGTTTTAAATTACGACCGCTGTCGTTTTTCATATTCCTGCATATCCAGCTACTTCAGACCCTAGGGTTTCTTTTCAGCTGTTTATTTTTCCTATTTTTATGTTGTTTTTCTCACATAAAAACCTAAAACATTAAAATTTCTAACTTCCATGTGTTTCTGGCCCTATTGCGCAGGTAAGCGACACCAGCCGCAACTGAGACGGCAACTTTTCTGAAAATCTGCCGCCGAGACAACCGGAACGGGGGGTCGCACTTTTTGGCCCATAAACTACGACCTGGACCTCCAGGTCGCACTTTTCTGCCCCTTTTCTGCGACCTACACTGAAAACAGGTCAGAAACTGCGACCTGCCAGTTTTTCAGTGATTTTTCTGCATTTTTTCTGGGTTCTGCTGCAGCTTCTGTCAGGGTCTTCCAGCCTCTGTCTCAGCCCGCCTTGACCAAGATCTGATCTGTTTTTACTCATCTAAGTGGGAACCCAGCCCCTTAGGGCTTTAGTACCCTCCACTTTTTGTGGAAGATTTTTAGCTGTTGCAGCCATCGGTTTTTCATAGTTTCAGCCCCCTCTTTTCCAGATCTGTTACCTCCCTTTCAGATCCATTGAAATCAGCCTCTTTTCCTTTCAAATCACCTCTTGTTGTTTTTTCTGGACCTCTCTTTAGGACCTCCTCCCTGCCCTTGCCGCTTTTTGATGATTTCCTCCCCTTTTTCTAGCCACCTTGCCTCTGTCTCTTGGCTGTGATATGCACCTCTTTTCAGCAACTTTATCCTTTAGATCCCTGTCCCTTTTGACCTTCGATCTATTGGCCTCTTTACCGTGTGTTTGCCTAGTTTTTTCCCTTTCCTTTCTGCTTAGTTTTGAGAAGACCCGCCTGCTTGGGTTCGATCGCTGCACCAGTAGCTGTTATTTTTCTGTTTTTTCAGCATTCTATACTGTTCTCTGTAGGTTTATTTTCAGTTACGCAGCACACTTTTTCTTGCTCTCAAAACAGAAAGGGTTTAAAAATTAAAATTAACGCATGCCACACACTGACCCTAAGTGAAGAAGCACCTGGTTAACACCGCCTGGAAAAGACTCTAAAATCAATTGTCACTGCACCTTTTCTGCCCTTGACCTGAATTGATTCTGTCCCTTTCTGCCCCTGTCGGTTTCCTTCTTCCTGTCATCATTGTGCCCCCAAGGCGCCTTTCCCGGAGACTTCTTGGCCTTCATCCTCAGTTTCCGGTCGATCGACCTGCTCCGCCCCGTCGTCGTCAAGCCAGTCCACCTTCGAGTCCGCACTCCGACTCCTTTCCTGATTCATCGGGTTCTCCTTCTCCTCCTGGTTCTCCCCCTTTCACCATCACTATGTCTAGTCCCAGGCCTAACGCTAGTGGTTCTCTCGGCCCTAATGCCTGCCCTACTACTAGCGGAACCACCACAGGAACTACCCCGGCCACCCCTGTGCTGTCGTACATTGCAGGCCTCAGCCTCCCCGATTTCCATCAGTTGATCAATGACCCCATTCACCACAATGCTAATTGGCTTGCTATGCCAACCAAGCTCCCCTCCGACATCCCTAAGTTTGAGGGCCTTAATGGCGAAGATCCAACCAATCATATCTGATCTTTCCACATGTGGTGTTCCTCCAATTCCATTACCGATGACTCCATCCGTCTTCGTTTGTTCCAACGCACGCTCACCGGCGAAGCAATTAAATGGTATGTCGAACAGGCCACCTCTACCCATACCACCTTTGAGACTCTTGCCCAAGCCTTTTTGTCGTACTTCCAGCTCCCTCTCCGATACGATACTGGCACGGAGCTCTTGACTTCCTTCAAGCAATCCTCTTCAACACGCCTTTCTGCCCATGTTCAAGAATGGCGACGAAGACGGAGCTTATGTCGAGCCCCTCCCTTCGAAGATCGGGTTTACATGGACTGGTTCCTTCGCACCCTTCCCGCTCCCCTCGGCAAAGATGTCGCCTCTCATTTTCCTCAAACTGAAGAAGTCGTCCTCCAACTAGCCTTGAAATATGACCTGATCTATGCTCAATCTGGTTATGTTTATACCGTTCTCCCTGACCTCCCCAGGCCCGGTGGTGCCAACGCCCCGGGGGCATCTCATTCCGCCGACGGTATCGTTGGAACCCTTTCACATCCGCCTGCTCAACCTCCTATGGGCTACGATTTTCCTCCTGGAGGGGCCAGCACCTCTAGCACTCTTCCCCCTCCCGGTAGCATGCATCCAGGATACGGCATGCCTCCTTTTGCCCAACCTCCTGCTTACCTCAATGCTACCCAACCTAACCATTACCTTTATCCGCAGCCTGGTATGCCAGCTCCTCCAGCATATGCGCTTCCACCTCCCTTGCCTTCTCAACCCCCGCAATAGCACATACAACCCCCTACAGGGCAAGTATTTTCACAGCAGGGCGCGACTAACCCCCCTTCTTCTCAAAGAAGGCGGAGAGGCAATCCTAGTCAATCTGCCCCTAGTACCCGTGGACCCAATCCCGGTGTGGACCCTAACACCGCCAACCAACAACAGGGCACTCAGCCCAAGCCAGACAGGCCGCTTCGAACAAATAAGCCATGTTCGTGTTGCGGTGTTTATGGTCATTACACCCACGATTGTCCCCTCTTACCCCAGATGCGGCAGATGTGGGAGTCTCAAGCCACATTGCGCAGACAGCATGCCTCCCCTCATGCTCCTCCTAATGTGGCACTACCCAGCTAGCTTTGTTTACTGATCCTTTCCCTCAGCAAGGATTCGTGGCTACCCAACCCCCCGACAGCCAGGTAGCCACCCCCCCTTCCCTTTCTGGTTCCTCTAATTACCAGATCCTTATGATGAACTCCGATCCATCCTCAACCGTCGACCTACACCTTCAAACTCGGTCTCGCCAGTACCCCCAGCCTCCTGCTCAGTCTGCTCCCGAGCCTCCCTCTTCAGGTTCTACAGAGCGTCTTTTGACATCCAGTGGCCCCTTACACATCCCTCAACCCAAAGTTGAGGTTCATCCAAAGATTCCAAAGGGACCATTACGCCGAAATGCTGCTTCCGGTCGAGCCGCTCAGTCGTATAGCATAGTATATGATTTGGCACAATCCCCTGCTGCCATTTCCACACTGGAACTCCTCCAGTCGTGCCCTTCCCAAAATAAGGCTCTACTATCTGCCGTGGGCGCTGTAGATCCTGCTGACGACCAAATGATTGTTTTCGACGCCACTCAATCGGACCACCCTCCCCTTCCTCCTTCCGTCACCTTCCAAATCTCAGTCAAAATACAGAATGCCATCGTTTCCCAGTGTATAATTGACGAGGGGGCATCCACCTACGTGATGTCCACTTCGGTTTGGAAGCAACTCGGATCCCCTGAGTTGGCCCCTTCCACGATCACCCTTAGAGCGTGGGACGGTCACGCCTCCCAGCCCATTGGCTTGTTTCGTAATTGCCCTATCACCCTCGCTGGTAAGACTATTTGCGTTGACGTCGAAGTCATTGACGCCCCGCTGGACTACAACATTCTTTTGGGGCGAAGCTACAACTATGCTATGTCTGCTGTCCCGTGCGCGGTCTTTCGCAAGATGTCTTTCCCCCATAATGGAAAGATAGTCACCATTGACCAGTTGACATATCATGAGCCCCCCTCTCAGGCCTCACCCGAAACCACCATCTCTTCTGTAGCCAACAAGCAAACCGTCGATTCCTTGACCAGTGTCTCCCCCGGCGTTTACAAGGACTCCTCCTTGCTTGGAACCTTTCCTTGTCTCCCCCCTCCTCCTATCACTGATCCCAGCTTCTCAAATGTTTGCATGATGCAATCGTCTCAGGCTGCCCTTAAGTGGCCTGCTTCGGCTAGTCCGCAACCGCCCCTTCGCCCTCCGCAACCTTCTCCTAGCCATACTTCTCTGCCAACCGGACCTCTTCCTTCTGGCCCTCCTCCTGCATCTGGTATCCCTGAACCCCTTTAACCTCCTGGCTCAGTTCCCCCTGGCCTTAACCATCTCGGAGTCGTCCCTCCTGGTCATTACCCTACTGGGCAGATCCCTTTCCTGGCTCCCCCTCCCAGAGTATATTCTGTCCCCGTCATGGCCACCCTCTCTCTCCCTAACCTAACCTTGGGCATTCCGGTCTGGTACCTTGACCCTCCAACCGCCACCCCTCCTGGTCACCCCAAACCCTACATGGCTTTGACACCGGTCCAACCGGTCCCCCGCGCTTCTTCCGTTGCCATGGTGCCTCCAGCACCTCCACAGGATCCCTCTCCTGTCATGACGGCTCCCAGGAAGAAAAGCAAAGCCTGTAAGGGGGCACCCAAAGATAAGACTACCACAACTGACCCGGCCCCTCCCCCACCCGCCAAGCCCTGTGCCTTGTGCGATGTCACCGGTCATGCCACCCATGCTTGTCCTGAGTTGCCCCGTATCCAACCCATGGTTAAATTCATGTTCCTTGAGTCTACGGCCCCTGCAGCCTCCGTTCCTTCATCGTCCGTAACCAAGAACCCCAAGACTCTCCGCACCAACAAACCCTGCGCGTTGTGCGGCGTCCATGGCCATTACTCCCACCATTGTCCTCACCTGACACATTACCGCGCCTCTTTAGAGGTCATTCGCCAGTATGAGGTTGAACAAAATCAATCCGCCTCTCCCATCCTCGCGCAGTATGCTTCAGGCCAACCCGAGGATCCCCCCGCACCCATCGTCATCCCTCCCCCCGATGTTCAGATGACAGATTCCACATCGACCATTCTTTACCTATCCTCTTCTGCGAGACACCTGGAGCCCAATCCCTCTGCCTCCTTCCATGTCGTTTCGTCAGACCCCCTCTTTTCCACCCATCCCCGAGATCTCTCCACCAGTATCTCTGTTGACCTCTGCAGCCCGAGTTCCCGCCATACTTCCGATCGCCCTCATGTGCATCATCGTCATCTTGCCCCTTGCACTCCCTCCCGCAGCTGCTGCTCGATGTCTTCTGTCCACTCACACTGCTGTCATTCTCCATCTTCCCCTCATTTGTTGTCTTGTGACACCATTCTGTCGAACCCTCCCTCCACACCCTTTATCGGTTACGCCGATGGTGCAAGTCGTTACTCCCGGAATCTAGCCGCGGCAGGTTGGGCCATTTTTACCCCCTTGCATGCCCTTGTTCTCTCCGACGGGGTCTGCATTGGTTCTGCCACCAATAATCAGGCCAAATATTATGCAGTGCGTGGCCTCTTAGCCGATGCCCTCTTTCATCGCATCCTCCATATGCACGTTCATTTGGATTCCCTACTTCTTGTAGGCAACTTAATGGTGTTTATCGTGTGCATAACCCCGTCCTGTTTAGACGCTATTTACGAGTGAAACTCTTGATACGTGAATTTGAAACCATAACTTTCAATCATGTACCTCGAGAACAGAATCACTATGTAGATAGTATTGCAAACCAAGTTCTAGACTGGCATTTATCACACGCATTTCATACAAGACAATAACATTCATAAAAACAATAACAATGCATATCCATAATATGTGTCGCAAAACATGTGTTTAGAGTCCATTTACTCTGATACATATGACATGCCCATAGCATGTTACAAAATCCCAAAACTGGGGGCACCATCTGCCCCTACATACATCATAGGGGGCACCACATGCCCCACCCCTAATCACTATCTGGAGGATCTCGAGCCAATGGCTCTGCCCCTACAGCCTGTAGATCACGCATCGCCTGACCGGCTATCGCCATGCGCCGCATGATACCTCGCCACTCCAAGGGTAGACCAACACATGGCTCTATGAACTGGTCGTCTAAGTCCTACCACCCGCGCTCCGATACTCCGGTCAACAACCGTTCACATCTACATCGGATGTCCTCCAGTAGGGCAGCTGCATCCTCATTCTGCGCTGCTCTCGACCCTGTAGCTCCAGACGCTGCCGATTGTCCCATATATCCGGTCGGTTTTACCGGTGCTATATTTGCATACCAAAAGTACATGAATCAGTACCTTACATTACTAGTCAAAATACTTTAACATTCCCATACAAGAATAGCAATCTGTCACTTACCATCGGGTCCCCAGACTCGACCAGGCGGAAGTGGCAAGTCCGGATCTCCGCAGTAGCTCATCCCACTATAGGGATAGTCGTCTATGTACAAAGGCATCTGATCCCAATGGGCAAAAAACTTCGGTCGAAACACTCGCTCGACCGCCCCTCCTCCTCCTTTACACAGTAGCCGTCCCCAACGGCGCATCCTGGGCTCTCTCGGGCCCCCATCTGGAAGCTGTCACGAGGCCTCAAGGTTGGGATCTTCTCAAAGAAGAAGGTGCACACCAAAGTCCCATATGAACAATCATGGTTCACCTGCCGCCTGCATAGTGACAACTGTCGCTTTAGCGACACCAACATCATTTGGGCCCACCCATAGTAGGTCCCACCCAAAACACTTTCCACTATCATCATCTGCCCCCCAGTGATGTGATGGAATGCCTGGGTGCCCAGGATTCGAAGCACTGCTGCGGCCACTGCACGGGTTTCTAGCCTCTCTAGATCCCCGATCGGTATTCGAGTCCCCTTGACTTGGAGACCCGGTCGACAATGACGTTCCACGAACTCCATGATATGTCGCCCCCGCGGCAACACTGACTGAGTGTTTCCCACCATCCCCAGTGGTGGGAGACCAGTCAGGAAGTACACGTCCTGGACCGTCAGTTCGATCCTATGCCCCTGCACCACAAATATCTCCTGATCTGGATCCCAATAACTGATAATCCGGGCCAGTAACGGTTCCCCTGCTCTCATCAACGGGTTCTCCAAAAACTTGAGAACCCCACATCTGCCCAATACACGGCGGATGCCCTGATCCGCCTGGATCTCTGTCCGAAGTGTCCCCAGATCTCTCTCTCTCCAGTTGACCCGTAAATCTGCCATACCTGCACAAACACATCATTTTTGTTAGCATACAGATCGGGAAAACCATAACCAAACACCAAAACCCAACTTCCAGCCATAAAACAGCACCAAAACCCCCTCATCTCCCAGGCCGTAGTTTTCTGCCCTTTTCTGGACCAAGTCGCACTTTTTGCCCTGATACCTACGTCCTAGGTCGCACTTTTTTCCCCAAAAAGTGCGACCCGGCCGTAGAGATGAAAGAGGGGTTGTTTCTGGGATTTTGGGCCCTAAACTAAAAATGTAATCCATCAAAATGCAAGAGAAAGGTTAGGCCTCTTACCTCTAACTGACAGATCTCGATTCCAACAGTCGGTTTGTCCGCTACGTTCGCCGCAAAATTTAGGGCCTTCTATCCTCTCCACATTCACCACAGCAACAATAGCAAATGAATCATTTTGGAGGGAAAACTGCCTTATTCAAAGAGAACCCCTGTTTCTTCTTTCGACTGTTGCGACCACACCGTAGCCCCGTTCGATGAACCGTCAGCACCACTGGAAAGCTCTCACCGAGCTCTCAAATGGGTTTCTATTAGTTTTTAGTGATTTGATACTTCACCCGGACACATTTTGTCCAAGAAGGGTCACTTCACCGCTCCTTACAATCGAATTTCCTCACTTACGACACTTGTACTTGGGGCACCATATTGCTCCCTTACTTGTCCCTGTTCGTGTCGATTTTTGTCATGAGTTCCCACCTTGTACTCATGCTTCCAGGGTCCCCCATTAGGGCCTTTACTGTGTGGCAGCACCATCGAGTCACCCTTTTTTAGAGCATCCAAGTTGAGTCATCATTGCATCCATGGAGTCTATACCACGTCCCTTTGCACCCCACTCTAGCCCTCCATCCTTCATTGCTTGGTCTCTCTCTTGTGTCGCACATTATGAACTTTAGTATCACTGTCCCCTATCCCTTATGATCTTGTGTCAGTCGCTGCCATGTCATCCATGCTCTTTATGCTCTAACAAGGGAAGTCGTCCATTCGCTACTCAGTCCTTCCCATTTCCACTATCGTCATTAGTGTCAGTCTGTCTGTCGCTCTATTGTTTTCTCTCGTGCCTTAGTTGAGGATCTCTCATTGCCTCACCTATGGCGAACCTCCTTCTGTCAAAATCAGCACATTCATTCCAGAAGCAAGGTCTAGAGGGCAGTGTACCTTGGTTCCAGCTTCCACTCTTGTTCGGTGCCTCGGATCAGGCAGGGGGATCTCTCATTTCCCTTTGACTTGATTGTTTCTCCAGC
Source organism: Pinus albicaulis (assembly GCA_034641835.2). NCBI lineage: Eukaryota > Viridiplantae > Streptophyta > Pinopsida > Pinales > Pinaceae > Pinus > Pinus albicaulis. The sequence continues at coordinate 572,579,528 of CM076569.1, forward strand.
TCCTTTCAGCATGATCGAGATTCGTATACTGGACGGTCCAGTGACCCAGCAGTAGCTCTTGATGATTCCCGGGTATGTGTGAGATGTCTCAACCCTCATGAGGGGGTGGCCCTGCAGGTAGCCCCCCACATGCCCGGATGACCTCTTCTTTGCAGCCTTCCATGCCGCTCCAGATTTTGATGATGTTGGCCTTAGCCACTTGCAGCACCTCTTTGATTTGCATGTATCAGTCAGATTTTGTGAGCCCTTCCTCATTTACAGGGGGCATTTGGGTTGTATTTATCTCATGTACTCAGATATTATTGTACTAGTCCTGGCTGTTATCCCAGGCACAGCATGTATGTGAGACTCTTCATTGTATTCTTATCTGGCTCCTGATTATGCCAGCTGTACTTTATGGTTCGGTCCCTTGTTTACTGGACACACTATTATTTTGTACTTTGTCTCGGCGGGCATAGGTATGCCTCCCCCGCCGCCTTCAGCACAGGTACCCTCTCATAAAAAGAGACTTGTTGCACCTACGAGTCTCGTCTCCTCAGGGTCTAGTTCTTCAGCACACTATCTACCTTGCATTTCTCTCTCCGACTTCCCTTTTGTTGTCTAGTGATTGAGTTCTTACAACGTACTTCGGTCATACGATTTGCTCCTGACACTCGCACGCTGGGGGGCAATCTGTTACACCATTTTTTGGTCATCTAACCTATTATCATTAGATGGACCCAAGTACACCATGTAAGACAAATTTTACCCTAAGTAAAATTGCCTTCACTATGTTAAATAACTTAATAAACCACATTTATTAGGTTGTTTATGGTCTAAACAGGAAACCCCAAAAGGAAATATTAAACAAACCTATATTTTTTTGATTTTCCTCATGGAATAATTAATTAAACCATAATTTAATTATTATTCCCAGTCATGTTTAACCCAAAAACAAAGAAATTAATGAGATAAAACCTTAAGTTATCTTATTATTTTCTAGGAATAATTATTTAAATCTTATTTAGATAATATTCCTTGTTAAATATGACCAAATCACCCACTATTAATCAAATAAATAATTATTTATTTGATTATCTTCCAACCACTTCCTTAAAAAGATAAATAAATCATTTATTTATTTATTTTTCACTAATCAAGGGATTTGACCCAAGTCAAACACCCTTTCCCTCCAACAAATATAATAAAATATTCCATAAAGGTGGATCTATATTTGGTTAACATTATTTTAATCATGCACCAAGATCTAGAATGACCCAATATTTTGTTATAAATAGGAGGGTTCTTCCCCATCATTCCTCACCTTTTTTTGCCTACTAGATCACTCTGGATCTATACACTTGGTCTCATTTTTCATCATTTTCTCCCATTGAGCTTCATTTTTGCATTGGGTTTTCTACACCTACTAGAGAGAGAAAGCTTAGATCTGAAGTGCTGAGGACTACAAAGAACCCATCCCATTGAGGAGAGCTGGATACACCTTCTTGTTTTCCTCCCAGGTGCCCTGTAATATAAAAATTCTTTCAAAAAATCGTGTTCTTGTCTTGTATGTTGGATGCATGGAGCAAACCCCTTTATTTTACTGCTTAATGTCTTTCCATTTATAGATCTGGTTGTTGCAGCATTTTTATCACTAATCGTAGATCTGAAGATGTTTGGCAGCCACTATTGTTGTTAGGGCTATTAGTTATGCATAGCTAAAGTGGTCCTTTTTCGTACACTTCGACGAAGGATTCATACTAACAGCGTTGAAAGTCTTTGTTGTACAGGGATCACTTGGATGCCTTAATTGGCAGAGAAAAAACAAAGCTCGTGCGTCATTCGTAGGGGTTTCATGTGCGCTAAGAGAGAGACAATGCTACCACCGTGGTGTTTTGGGATGCTGGAATAGCATGCAGAGATGGTATTACAGGGTGTAACACCCTGCGAAACTCATGAATAGACCATCAATACCTTTCTTCTGTAGGGACTGCCACCCACTATCCTTAGCTACCATGGTGTTTCTCACGACCTCCTTAGACTTCTAATTTGTCCTCCTCTATGCTTAAATGATCACAGATGATGCAAGGGTGTGAAAAACAGGCCAATGGTGTGATTTGCAACCTTCAAATTATTGTGCAGATGGATCGATATTGCTTCATTTCTTCTGGATAGTGTTCTCATCCTTATCTACCAAAGAGATACCTCCTCCACGTTTATTTATCATAAAGGTCTTGCAAAAATATCCAACAGTCGTATTCACAATATAGCAAAAAGAAAATATATACCCAACCCTTCCTTAACTTAAAAATGAAATAAAATGAACCACCTAGGGTGATCAAAGGAACCAGCGAAGTTGGGGTTGCATACTAGGGTGAGATCAAATCCCACCGAACAAAGGTCAAGGACCTCGCCTGAAAATCCTAAATTAAAAACTCACTTGAGCTCTCAAAATATCAGCGAATAAAAGATCAAATTCCATGACTCGCTCTTGATCTTCCTCATTTTATTTCTAGGTTGCTAGAACGATACTGTGGGAAGATACCTAGGGTAAAAAAAAAAACCAAAAAGAAAAACCATGGGCTAATGCGTCTTATTTATTTATTAATTTACTATTATTATGATTCGTTCAATCCGGTCAAATGGTTGGGGATATTATAGTGCCCCCTGCCCATAATTTCTTGCCCTCAATCAATTTCAATGTTGGATGTTGAAATATGTGTTATCCTTCCCAGGTGGCTTCCTCAGCGGGCAAATATTTCCATCATACCAAATAGTCACGGATGATTCTCCTCTGAAGCTTCCTTTCTCAAACCTCCAACACCTCCTTGAGAACCAATTGAAGATAGCCCTTCTCATCTAGCGGTGTTAATTCAGGTGATGATTTGATGTTTTCTCCTAATGTCTTCTTCAGATAGGAGACATGAAATATGTTATGAATTCTGCTCTTTGTGGGAAGTTTTAACTCATATGCCAATTCTCCTATTTTCCAGATAACTTTATAGGGCCCGTAAAATCATGGCTTTAGTTTTTCCACCCCCTTATGCTTCAAGGTAGATTGTCTATATGGCTAAAGCCAAAGATAAAATACATCTCCTACTTCAAAACTCCTTTCTATCCTTTGACGATCTACATATAACTTATGTCAATTCTATGTTGTCTATAGGTTATTCTTGAGGGCTCTGAGAATATCCTGACATCCTTAGATCCAATCATTTTCCAGCAGTGCTCTACTATCCAAAAATGATGTGTCTGCAAAAGAAAGTGCCTCATATCCATATAAGTCTCAGAAAGGTGACATCCCTATGGAGATGTGATAAGTGGTGTTATAGCAGTATTATCCTAAGTACAACCACTTAGTCCATGCTCGTTGTTGTCCAGTGACATAATCTTGTAAGTAACCTTCCAACAATTTATTCACTTATTTTTTATATCCATCTATCTACAGGTGGTAATTGGTACTAGGGGTGAGGTCTTTCCTAGCCAACCTGAATAACTCCTACGAGAATGAGCCCTTGAATCTATTTTCACAGTCACTCACAATGGTTTTGGGAAAACCATGTAGACAAAATACTCATTGGAAGAAAATTTCTATTATTTGAGACGCGAAAATTTTGGAGGGAATCACAAAGAAGTGAGCATATTTGGGGAGATGATCTACCACCACAAAGATACAATATTTTCCTTGTGAGGAGGAAAGCCTTGTAATGAAATCCATGGAGATAACTTCCAATTTTTTTCCTAAAATGGGTAGTGGTTGTAATAATCCTACCAAGTGTGTATGTTCAACCTTATTACTTTGACCAGTACCACATTCCTTAACATATTTGATAATTTCCTTCTTCATTCCTTTCCATGTGAACCTTTCCCTGATGGTCCTGTAGGTATTTAGAAATCCTGGATGCCTGGCTAGAGGCAAGTCGTGGGTTTCTTGTAGGATCTTCATCTTAAGTTGTGACTCTAGAACTAAATAGATTCAATACTTATAATAGATAATAACATTAACAAATCTATATCAGATGTCTGATGATTTTCTGTCAAGGATCTAAGAAACTGGTCGATTATTCAAGTATTCCACCAAAATATGGGACTTCTAATCATCCATAATATCTAAGAGGGAGAAGGTAGTTGGTCTCCTCGATAAGGCATCTAAAACTAAATTGATTTTACCTTTGACATATTCAATCTCAAAGTCATAGGCTTAGACCTTGTTGACCCACTTTTGTTGCCTTTCATTTAACCCCTTCTAATCCAGGAATTATCTAAGAATATTACAATCAATTTTGACTTTGAACCGGTTCCCCACTAGATATGACCGAAACTTGGCTAGTGCATGCATAATAGCCAACATTTCTTTGTCATAAAAGGAGTAAGAGAGTTCTTAATCCTATAACTTCCTACTCTCAAAAGAAATGGGATGATGATTCTATGTTAGAACAACCCCAATTCCTTCCCCAGAAGCATCACACTCCAATACAAATGGTTGAGAGAAGTTTGTCAATGCTAGAACTAGGCATGAACTCATGACTTCCTTCATTTTCTCAAATGTCTCCTAGGTTGTCTCTATCCATAAGAAGGCTCCTATTTTTTTCAAGTTATTAAGAGGTGCTTCCAATTGTGAATATTCCTTCACAAATATTCTATAATAAGTACAAATACCCAAGAAGCTCCTTAATTCTGTTACATTTTTGGGAGTGGGTCAATTGAGAATGGCTTCAATCTTCTCTTCGTCGACCTTGACACATTGGCCTATGATGATGTGGCCCAGATATAATATTTCTATCATGCCAAACTATAATTTAGAGAATTTGGCACAAAATTTTTGTGCCTCTAATATTCCCAAGACTTCGTCCAAGTGTTGCATATGCTCTTCCCATGTTTGATTTAATATCAGGATGTCGTCGAAGAATATCAACACAAATTTTTGTAGCTTCTTGTTGAACACATGGTTAATACATGACTAAAATGTTGCAGGGGCATTCATCAATCCAAAATGCATCACTAGGAACCCATAATGTTCATAGTGTCATCTAAAAGTTGTTTTTGGAACGTCTCAACAATAAAATCTGATGTAGTGATACCCCGAGTGGAGGTCAATCTTTGAGAAGTACTTGGCTCCCTTCAATTCATCCATCCGCTCATCAATCATGGGGATAGGATATCAATTTTTGATGTTTTTCTTATTTAATTCCTCATAGTATATACATATCCTTAATGACCCATCCTTCTTCTTGACCAAAACTATGGATGAAGCAAAAGGGCTCAAGCTCAATCGAATGTGTCCTAATACAAACAATTCCTAGATTTCCTTCTCTATTTCATCCTTATATTCTTTTGGATTCCGATAAGGGGTAGTTATGAAAATTTGGACCCCTTCCTCTAGCTCAATGATGTCCTCAAATCCCTTCTCTAGTGGTCACCCTAGGGTATATCTCCAAAAACCTTTTGGTGTTTTTTCAGCAATTTCATGATGTGAGGGGGATACTCCTTATGATGTTCTGCTAGTGTCTTCTCCATGATTCAACACTCCACCACCCATACAATAACCCCATGTCGAAGATCTACCTCCATCTTATTAGATTTCACAATTTTGGGAGGATATGCATGCATTCCTCTGCCCATTACCTTCTTACCATATGATCATGTAAATGAAAATTTTAATTCTTGATAGTTTACTATATGAGTCCTGATAGAATATAGTCATTGGAAACCCAATAGTACATTTGAGTTTGGGAAATATACGGTGAATAAGTTATCAGTAACTGTGTAGCTTCCCGTTGATAGACTCGTGTTAGGGACTATTTTAGTGCATGGCATGCGGTTGTGTTCCTTCTTCCAAGGAATCAAAACTGTAAATCTTCCAAATTCTTCAGTGATCAATCTTACCATAGCTACAAATTTTACATCAATGAAGTTGTGGGAGGCCCCACCATCACATAGCACAGTCACTTTTTTTCCTTGTATGGTGCCCTTGACCCGAAAAATGTGATATCTTGGGACCCCTATAAGACAATCAATAACTCCTTCCTGGATCTCCTCCTATATTTCTCCCATGCCTTGTGATTATCTTTTACCTGGCTCTAGTTTGTCTTCATCATCGTTGCTTTCAAAGAACACTTCAATGTAGTGGGCCTTTGCTTTAGTACATCGGTGTCTTGGTTCCCAAGGTTCTTGATAAGACAAGCATATACTTCTCCTTTTGAGATATTTCCTGGTCTCATCATCCAACTTTCCCTTGCCAAATGGCTCCCGTTGTTGTTGCTTGACTTCCTTTCCTTTTTTAGGAATAGTGAATTTGGCCAAGAATCTAGTCTTGGGTACTACATCTTACATATCCCTCGCACGGTTCATTGCATCTTCCAAGGTGGTGGGTTGTAGGCCTAGACCCAACCACGCAGTGGTTCTAACAACCCTTCTACGAAAAACATAGCCAACCAGGTCATGGAGAGGTATGTGACCATTACTACAAGCCTCTGGAATTATGCAACATAATATTCAATTCTTCCTATCTATCAGAGCTAGGTTAGCTCCCAGAAGTACATCTTAGGATCCTTCCTATCAAATATTTCTATCAACCTCTACATGAATTTTGTATAAGAGATGATGATTGCATGTCCTAGAATGGTCATGCCATGTAGCCACCATTCGTGTTCTTCTCCATCAAGATGAAGTGCGGCGTATTTAATGGCATCCTTCTCTCGCATGGGATTGAGTTGGAAATATGTGTCAATTTTTTGTACCCATGACCATGCAGAACACTTTGTTGATCCATCAAAATAAGAGAGAGTTACCTTTCCCACAAACTTTTTTAGATCCATGTTTGACTGATGGCCCCCATATGTGGTTTCTTTCCTTTTTTGATTGCTCCTCATGTAGTAAAAATCACTAATTATTAGGGTTACTTTCATGTTAGGAGGAAGTTTATCATATTATTTCATCCATGTGGTAACCATCTCTACAATTGGTGAAGGGGAGTCTTGATCCCAAGAGGGGTCATCCAAAAATTGAGGCATGGGTGGTTGGCTAAAAGGGTTGCTCTGAGTGTTGACATGTTCTTGTGGTGGACCGTTGCTCCAAATATTGGCATACTCATGTGATGGACCGCCCCCTTCTGAATGACAACCTCCTTCCCCATTATTGCTTTTCACATTAGGTTTCCTGATCTGAAATTTAAGAATTTCCATAATGGTGTTTTGAGTGTCGGCGATATTTTGAAATGCATCTTCATGGTTGGTATGTTCATGATCACCTATTTGTCTTTCTTCTCCTTGATCCTTGATCTCTTTTTTTTCCCTTGAATTCTAGCCCTTTTTCCTTCCCAATTGATGGTAATCCTCTTTTGTTTCTCCTTTCTTGGCATTCCACAGCTGGCCAAGATAGTGGCTCTGATCCCACGGTAATAAAATTTACTAAATAATTATTATATCTACTAAAAAATAAGAACAATGAACTCCATAAAATTTATTCACAAAATAAGACGTCGGCAAATCCCAGCTACCAATTTTATTAATCTTTTCCCTACATCAAACCCATTAATACATATCGATTTGCATAAAACATCATATAAGAGGCCCATAATTGATTAAAAATGGCCCAATCATAGTATAGAGGTCGACCCCAATCATATTATAGCATAACTGAATATTACAATGGTGGATCATATGAACCCTCTTATGAATTGACCATCTGCGCTACATAGGGATCACTTTGATGCCTTAACTGGCAGAGCAAAAATAGATCCTGTGCATCCTTCATAGGGGTTTCCTGTGCGCTAAGAGAAAGAGACAACACTATCACTATCGTGTTTTGGGATGATAGAATAGCACACAGAGATGGTATTACAGAGCGTAACTCTCGGTGTAATTCATGAACAAACTGTTGGTACCTTTCTTGTGCAAGGACGACATCCCACTACAAATGACAGACACCCTTTCTTGTGACTACACTTTTCCTACATAGTTTTCACCATTCTAACTCATGTAGCCTTCTTCTTACCCTACAATATTCTTTGTTCTCCATTTTCATCCAAGCACTCAATAGCCTTGTCATAACAATTCACCTTGGTCCTATGAAGATACAACCAGTCCATACCCAAAAACATATTATATGATCCCAACAAAAAAACATTCAAATTTGTTGATGTAGGCATACCATTGAATTCAAATGGACAAGATCTTACCCAATGATGAAATATTTTCTTTTTACCTATAGCCAACTGTACTAACAAATATTCTACATGACCTTATCCTCTGAAAGCACACTTATCCACCAAGTCAGGATTACCATAACCATCATTATATGTATGGTCAATCAAAATAGAAACAAATTTGTCACAAATATTACCATCCATATTGATAATAGATGCCTGGTGATCCATATGCTTATTATCGAATGCTACATAGATCCATGGAATTCTCTACCCAACATCCCCAATTGTCTGTGCTTCTTACGCATTGGATATATGAGGGCTACCACATTGATTCTGAAGAAAATCCTTCTTAATATGCTCCTTACACATGTCCAACAGTGCAATTGTCTCCTACCATCACCTCTATTCCATTTTTCTCCAAGATGAGGTCCATTAAACTTCTTGTAAGACACAACATTTTATTTCTCACCTGTATCCCGAGGTATTGTTCGCTTCGGTGGCCTCTTCCCCTTAGCTTTGTTTTTCCCTTTCCAACCTTGTTGATATTTTTTCTTACGATTTGATTGCTCATAATAGTGTTTCAAATTCCCAATTAATTCTTCAAGTGACTGAGGCTCATCATACTCATTTTGATATTTAAATGCTAATGGTAATCCACTGAAAGATCTTTGAACTTTTGATTTCTCATCCTTAATATATGGTACATATCTCAAAAACTCTAGGAATTTACTCATATACTCCTCATTTATCACTGATCGAATATTTAGCTCATAGAACTCCTTAATTTTACTGTCACAATAACTCTATGACAAATATTTCTTCTTGAAAAGTCTCTTGAGTTCATTCCAACTCAACTCTTATGTCTAGATGTCTCTAACCCACTTTACCTTTTCCCACCAAATGTCTTGTTTCCCTTTGAGGCTGAAGACAACTATTGTGGCCTTCATATTCTCTCTATAATCACACAACTCAAAGAACTTCTTCATCCCAAGTAACCATGCCTTTGAATCTTCCAATTTCTTCAAATATCCATCCAAGGTAGGCGCCTTATTTTTCTTAAACTCATATGGAAAATATCCATTGTCATTCCTCCTATAAGGATGATAACGATGATGACCATGGTACCTGTCAGAATCAAAACTAGAATAGAACCTGTGTCCATCACCTCTCCTCTCTACTGTATCCAAGAACCTGCCACCTATGATCGTATAATCTATATTAACCTATGTCCACCATGAGACCTACTTCCACATGCCCCATTAGCCCTATCCTCTTGCCCATGACTAATCCTAAACAATACCCATCTCTGAAAATACAACAAACTTTAAAGGATAACTGCATTAACATCTCCTTGTTTCTCCTGTGCCTGAATGATTCTTTCATTATCTGCTTTGCAACTTATTATTTCTTCCTTCAAACTTCTTAATGTGTCTGATATGTCAAGAGCTACCCATCACCATGATGCTCATATGATCTATAAGGAGAATATCGTGAATTTCAGTCCACCATATTGCTATTCATATTTAATATTCTTCGTGCAAGTACACCTTGCTAGCTAAACCAAAATATAAACATAATCAACATACCTCACTATAGTTCAAGGGATGATATCTCGTCTGCAATATCAACCAGGTTAGCATGATACATGTATAATCATAATCGTAACAATTTATCAACCTCATATCATCTATTATCTAATTACCATGCATGACCATCCATAACCATGAAAATTCATGCATAAAAACATATATACATTGACATTCATAACAAATTCATAACTGACATGCACTTGTGACAACCACATTCCAACAACAACACCATCAACTTCCACATGACAATGCAACTGTAAAAATAACCACCACCATGCATACACAAGAACCACATATACCACAAGCATAAAGAACACATATGAAACTAACATGTAAGCATGAAAAACACATTCCACCCATCCAGTCCAAGGGGTGAACCATGCTTTGATACCACTCTGTAAAACCATCCTCCCACACTTACCCAAGTTACCGGCCTGGTAGGTTAAATATGTGATGAAGAGTTACTATGATATGATTCAACCTCCTAGATCACCTTAAGAAGTGAACCAATGAACCAACACTTCACAAACCTCCATCAAGTGCTATAGGACCCCCAGGATCTAACCAACAACTCTAGGTGCCCAACGAACTTGATTTAACTTAGCTTCTCACTGAAATAGACCCCCAATCACTCCTGTGACAAGCCCTCCAAGCAAAGGTAACCCTCTAGATGTTCCCACAGAAAGGCATCCATGTGACTGCAACCTTTTTCAGATAGGTTTGTGCTATTTGTTGGGTGTGGAGCTTGATTATGTTCCTTATTTAGATGTATCGGAAGGTTTGACCCTTATTCTTAACGAGGCGAAAATGTCACCCCTCATTTGATTATTGTCAGGTGGGGGGGAGACGACGCCATTTTGGAGCCCCCCCATGGTGGGGGGTTTCAGGGGTAACACCCCTGAAGCTACAAACATATGTAAAATTTCCTTGTAAAATATTGTAATTTTGTATTCAATTTGGGCCTTTCATTAGGTGGATGATCTGACGGTAGGAGTTATGTTTAATTTAGGGTTTTTTTCCCTAGAAGGAAACCCCTCTATTGTATGATGGAATTATATTGTGGTTGCATATCATGTGTATATTTTTAGTGAGAAATAGAAAGGGGGACTGTGTGAGAGAGAAGAGGATATTACAACAGATCTGTTGTAGGTTGTGTCTCTTCATTTTGCTGGATAATCTAAAGGAAGGACTAGTTGTTTCTGTGGACGTAGCCCAAGTTGGGTGAACCACATATATCTGTGTCTCTCTTGTTTTATATGTTTTATGTGTTTTTTTTTTCCGCATATTTTATGTGTTCCATTGCTCTGTAATATATAATTTTCTAACTCCAACAACCCCGAATTCTGAGCAACTTTTTCAGGAATAGGACTCAGGCCTCTACCCATATTTTTATGAAGCCTATAGAAATGATAAATAACATTGAAACAAGGCTACTAATGCAAAAAATTAAACCCAAACTTGACCTAACCCCTACCAACCATGACAAGAATTTTGTAAAACATATCATAAACATGTAATGTACAGTTACTAACAACAAATATCAACATTGGGATCTCATACTTATCTAATAATCACCAAGAAGGACTGATGCCTTCTCACAATAGCTGTGTTATCATATATTAGGTCATACATTAATTAAGATTTCATGTACTAATCAAAACATGACGAGAGCTGTGACTAATATTTATGATAAAACCATGCTTATAACGAGCATATAACTAGAAAAATAACAATAATAAAACAACCATTAAATCCACATAATAACAAGTACATTTACACATAAAAAACAAGAGGAAAAGAGCTCTTATTAATACATGCAAAAGCCAACCAAGTTAGGGACTTCCATGTACCACCCTACCATATATTGGGTTGAACCAAATATTTCTTTCAACCAATCACCCCCATGCCATATTCCAATAATAAATGTCGGAATCACAAAAAAACCAACCAAGGCTTCCTTAGGAATTACCATATATCTCGCTAATACCATTGAAGGATTCCTAGGATGGAAGCCCTCATCTATACAACCAAGCTTGACCACAATCCTGCCAAGGGATTCCTAGGCCCAAACAAGAAACATACACTAACAGGCTTCACTAAAATCCCACCATATACCAGTCCAGGGATCACTAGGCCTATACAAGCATGGATGCCTGTGGATCTCTCCACCTAAACCATGAGATATTTGTCTATCTCCATCCTCTAGGATTTACTATGTATCCATTCATTCACCGACCAAGGATTCCTAGGCCCAATGAGGATATACACAACCAGGCTTTACCTCAATCCCACCTTTCTTGGTCCAGGGATTCCCGCGCCTTGTGATTTCTCTAAGACCACACCACTCAATTTTAAATCATCTGGAAATCCATCTCAACCAAGTAATGAAAAACCCATCACACCATGACTATCTAGAAATGACAAGGCTAGGTTGAAAACCATTGTCACGCTTGAAAAACTCATGTGAAGGATAGCAATAGAACCAAAAACACACATGCATATATCATGCATGTGAAAAATAGAAAGGAAATCATATATGCAACTTGATACATGCAAGTAATCTAGATGTAGCCGCATCATCCAACTCTTCCTTGCTTGATATTTTCTTATCCTTTCTTTCTTGTCCTTCCTTTGTGTTCCTTCCTCCAATGCTAGAGTGCTCCAAGAATACTCTGAGTGTGAAAAGAGTATGAAAGAGTAGAGAGAATAGAGAGAGAGCTCCAAAATTTAAGTGACAAAGGGTTGTGAATTGATCCTTAGAAGCCTTTTTATTAATGAGGCCTCTTTTTCTTCATTTTCCATTATTTTTCTTCATTTTCCTCCTCATGTGCAACCTGTGACCTTTCGCCTTCATTTTCTCCTATTTTCCATTATTTTCATAAATAAAATGCCAAATAATGCCAATTTACCTTTCCAAAGCCTTTTCAATTTCCTTTGTCAATTTCCTTAGCCATAATAAACCAAATTAACACCCACACTAGGATTTGTTTGCCCAACATTCAACTTGGAATATGTGTCCCATGACCTTGCTCTTATTTTTCATTTATTAACTTTATTACATGGATTTTTAATCCCAGGTTTATTACAACATATCAGTGGTCTTAGAAAATCCCTTAGTTACAACCTTTTACCAAAATAAGCATTAGATGTAGCACCCTAAGCTAATGGTTGTTGAAAAACATCAGTTTTGTAAATTATTTTAGTTTTAAATATTTCTAGGACTTATTTTGATATGTTGATATAAAAAAGCACGATCATGTTCTATGGGAATATAATGTAACAACACCAGGTTAAAACTTTAGGAAATAAAGTTAATAAAGATAAAATAATACCAATGTCATAGGACACATATTCCAAAGTTGAATGTTGGGAAAAAATCTATAATGGGCCTCACTTATTATTTATTATGGCTAAGGAAATTGACAAAGGCATAAGAAAAGGAAAAGAGACATTAATTGGCATTTATCTATGAAAATAAAGGAAAACAAGAGAAAAGGGAGATGAAGGATCACATATTTGCACGAGAGGAAATTTTAAGGAAAAAATAGGAAATTGAAGGAAAATTGAGGCCTCAATGATAAAAAGTCTCCTAAGGACTAGTTCACAACTTTTACTGGTTTAGATTTTTGGTTAGTCCGGTTTTGGAGCTCTCTCTATTCTCTCATACTATTGCACACTTATAGCATTCTTGGGGCACTCTAGCATTGGAGAAAGGAAAGCAAAGGAAGGACAAGGAAAGCAAAGGACAATCAATGAAGGTTGGGTCAAGTAGCTTATACAAGAAGATTTGTAGGTAACATGTTGCATGTGCAATTTCTTAGCTATTTTGTGAATTCATGATACATTCATTTGTGTATTTCATTATTTTATTGTCATTGGAATGTATTTTTCTGGGTGTGACAGTGGTTTCAATCTTTCCTTGAAATTTTCAAATAGCCATGGTGTAATGGGATTATTTTCTGGTTGAGCTTTGGATTGGTAGAAGGTTTCTGAACTGGGTGAGGTGGTCTCAAGAAAATTCCCAACGGTTGGGGGTAGAGGTGGTTTAATCTCCAATAATCCTCAAGGTATTGGTGAATAAACTCTAAGCCATCCAAGCTTGTTTTGGGCATTGTGATCTCTTAATCGGTTTTGGCGAGTTCGTAGTACTTGGAGGGTGGAGGTGGTATAATCTTTGGGAATCCCAGGTTTTTTATGTCTTGAGTTACCACATTCATGCTTGGAATATGGTAGAGGGTTGATTAAATGAAAGAAATATTTGGTTCATCCCAATCTATGGTCGGGTGGTACATGAAAGTACTTGACTGGGTTAGATTTTGTATATTTTAATAAGAGATATTTTCTTATTGTGATTCATGATTAATTGTAATTATTATTATGTGGATTTTATGGTTGTTCTATCATGGTTAATATTTTGGTTAATTGTTGGCTATGATCATGGTTCCATAATATGTTCTAGCTATGGACCTTGTTAAGTTTCGATTAGTTGATAAATGGTTGATGAATGCATGGGATAACAAATATTATTGCAACTATTATGAGAGGGCATTAGAAATTCTTAGTTAATATTAGATAAATTTTAGACTCCTATGTTAAAATATGCATTCATGACTCATAGATTACATGTTCACCATATGTTTGACAAAATTAGTGTCATGGTTAGGCCTAGTTAGGTGAAGTTTCCAATTCAAGTTTGTATGGTTAGCCTTTTCATCAAGTCACTTATCATTTTGGAAAGTCTCAGGAAGTGATGGGAAATGTTTTGGAGGCTCAGCTACAATTATTTTTAAAATATCAAGACTACAAGCACTGAAATAATCAATTTAGGTCAAAACCACATGGAGCAAGGCTTGTGAGTGTGGTTGAAGGCCTTCAACCCCATCCAAGGAGTGTCAAGGGTGTGTTTGGGAGTCGAGATCATTGAAATGAATTTATAGATCATGGATTGACCACCTCGTGTATTTATTCAGCTCTTGGGTGATCTATAATCCCCATAGGATGTAAGTTTGCGGTCAGTAACTCTCAGTTGTAGGGCCACTTCCTTAAGTGGAGCTAGGAGATAGAGTCATTTCATAGAGGTACTTCGCTTCACATCTACCTGGAGGGCTTGTAAAAGTGGGTTAATGTGGGGTGGGCGTTTTTACAGATTGGTATTAGAGCATGGTTCAAATACTTGGACTTGATGAGTAGAACATGTTTTTTCATGCATGCATGTTAGTTTTCTATGTGTTTTTTATAGATGCATTTGCATGGTTATGGTTATCATGCATGAGGTCATTGTATGCAGTTAGTGTTATCATGCATGATGTCAGTATGTTTTCATGATAATGTTATACATGTATATTGATAATCTGGATTGATTTTGTAGATGCTATAGCTTCATTTGAACTTCACTGAGGTATGATGATTATTTTTATATTTGGTGATATAACATGGTATGTTTGCAAGAAGAATAGGATTAGACGTGACCAGCAGAATGGTGGATTACAATTCACGTGATGAGTACTCTCTTGACATAGTAGATACCTTGAGAAGTCTAAAGGCAAAGATCAAAATTTGTAAGGTGGATAATGATAGAATCATTCAGTCATAGGAAATACTTACTAGGGAAAAATTAAAAAAGTAGAAGTCAATGCAGTGATCCTTTGGTGTTTATCATATCTGCCAGTATAGGGACAACCAAAGATCAATTATAGACAAGAGGAAAGAAGTTGGAGAATGAAGAGGCATGGTTTCTTGGAACGAAGAAGTTCTTTGAACTGCATGATTATACAAAGAACATGAAGGCCAAGATTGATATTTTTAGTCTCAAAGGAAAAGCATACATATGGTGGGAAGATGTGAAGCGCGTCAAAGACATCAAGACAGAGGAGTTGATTTGGCATGAGTTCAAAAGACTCTTCAGGAAAAACTACTTGTAAAATAGATACTACGATGGAAAGGCCAATAATTTCTATGAGTTTAAGATGGGATATATTATATATGAGGAGTACATGACTAAGTTCCTAGATTTCTTGAGGTATGTTCCTTATCTTACGGATGAGAAGAAAAATGTTGAGATATTTGTAAGTGGAATGCCATTAGCATTTAGGGATCATATTGAGTACGATAAGCCTCAGTCTCTGCAAAAATTCATTGGAAAGTTGAAGCAGTGTTATGAGCAATTGAAGTGTAAGAATAAGTATAAACAAGGTTGGAAAGGGAATTACAAGCCTAAAGGAAGACCTTAAGATGCAAGTGAGAAGGAAAACATTGTTCCTTACAAGAAGCTTAATGTAGCTGAGAAGGGACATGGATCTCAGCCTAAAGATCAGTAGAATAATGGTAGTGGCAAAGAACCATTACAATTTTGGATATGTGGCAAGGATCATCACAAGAATGATTTTTCATTGTATCAGGGTGGAAAACCTCATATCTACAATGTTGAGGAGGCACATATAGTTGCGGATGTGGGCTAGAGCATTCCTCACATCTATGTATCTTTTTATAACAAGTAGGTGGATCATTAGGATTCTATTATTGAGATGGAAGGAAAGCTCTATGATCGAGTTGTTTCCATTTTGATTGAACCTGGATCTAATTATAGTTATGTTAATCTTGAACTGGTGGATAAGTGTGGCTTCAGAAAATAAGTGCATGTAGAGTCTTCGTTGGTACATTTGGTTAGGGGTACTAAGAAAATATTTCACCATTATGTAAGATCTTGTGCATTTGAGCTGAATGGTATTATCAACATAGGCGCATTTTAATGTACTTTTGTTGGGATCATACAATATGTTTCTCAGTATGGATTGGTTGTAACTTCATAGGACTAAGGTACATTTTTATGAGAAGGATATCAAGTGATTAGATGATGATGGAGAGAGGATAATTTTAGGGTAATAAGAAGCGTACATTAGTGAGAATTGTTACATCTATGCAAGAAAAGTGCAGTGTGTATATTGTTTACAAATCATGTTTCTAGTGATAAAGGTAAGGATGTTGAGGATGTGAAAGTCTTGAAGAGGTACTAGTTTGGCTACAGTTTCACGATGTGTTTCCAACAAATATTTCATATTTTCCTCCCCATAGGGAAGTGGAATTTTCTATTGAGTTGGTACCAAGAGCAATGCCAACATCAAAGGCACCTTACAAGATGAGGATTACAGAATTAGTGGAACTAAAGTTGAAGTTGAAAAAAATGCTTAAAAAGGGATACATTAGGCCAAGTGTGTCACCTTGGGGTGTTGTTTGTGAAGAATAGGATGATACTCTCAGCTTTCATTAATTATAGGCAGTTTAACAAGGTGATGATCAAGAAGATTTATCGGTTGCGAAAGATCAATGATTTGTGTGAATAGTTGAAGGGAGAAACAATGTTCTCAAATATGGATATTAGATAAAGGTATCATTAGGTTATTAGGTCCCTATATTAATAGTGTAGTCCCTTATTGTTGTTATTGTAGCCCACTTATTGCTATTGTTGTGCCCTCGTAACCCCCATATTGTTATTATTGTGCCCTTACATTATTATTGTTAGGTCGGCTAGGATTATATTGTGACCCCATGGAATCCTATATATAGAAAGGAGGTTTTTTCATTTATATCATCCAAGAATTGTTCATTTATGTAATGTAAAGGAGGTTCCCCCCTCGATGTGGTTGATTTTTAAGGCGTTGGTCTCTCTTTTCTTCTATTTTTGGAGCTGGTTTCAAAACATTTGGGATGAGAGCTTTGGATTCTAGGATTTCGCTGCTCCAAACAGGTCATCGTGGAGTTTTTGTTATGACTTGTTTTCTACGAGGGTTAAGTAGCTGAAATTCTTACCAAGAGAAGCCAAAATCTGAGGAACTTCTTGTAAAAATTTCAGATCTTGGTTCATAAAATGTTCGTAGATATGATCTATGGAGGCTAGGGTTTTTGCAGGCTCCCAAATTTCATCTAAAAGAGGTGACCTTGGGAAAATCGTCATAACTATCTCTCTAAGCATCATATTGGAATTTTGTAAAACGTTGTTGAAATTACACAGACTGTAGTTTCCTTTGTATCCATTTCAGAGCTGAAGGAGGAAAAAGTGACACATGGCATGTCATACAAGTTCGCTCTACTGAACCAATCCATAATTAGGTCATTGTGGGAGTTTGGGCTTAACTTTTTCTTGAAGCATCCAAATCAAGTCAGACCTGTGGCATTCAAAATAAGATTCAAAGGGATAATTCAGGACTGAACTTCAGATATTGAAGATCTGAAATTACATATATAATTCAATTTCAATATCAATTTCCTCAAAAGAAAGAAAAAGGTATGCATTTTTTTTTCAAATTACATAAGTCTTGTTTGAAAAATCAGTTTGAAGTTATTCCAAGGGCATACTGAAGCATCGATATCAATATTTGGTTCTAAAATTCCCCCTAAAAATAATTCAACACCCATTAAGCCCTAAAAATACTCTATTGTAACTCATGAAGAGGAAGAAGTGAAACATGATATATCAAAATTACAAGAGCAAGTGCACCAAATTTCACTCTCGCAAAGAGAATAAAAAAATGAAATGGAAGTTTTGGAGAAACGCATGGAAGCTAAGATGGATGGTTTGAAGAAAGGTATGGAACCTAGGATGAATGACATGGAAGCTAAGATGGATGGCATCGAAGCTAATATGGATGACATCAAGGAAAAAATTAAATACAACATGGAAGACATGAAGAATGATATAAAAGAAGACATGGAAGGTTTGAAGGAAGGTTTGACAAAGTTGATTCAATAAATGATTCATAATGGAGAAAATAGAGTAGAGGAAACTCATGGTGAGAACAAAATAAATGTTAATCGTGATTTCATAAAATCTAATGTGGGATGGAAGACCCACCATATTCCAAATATGGATATGAGGAAGTTTGATGGCAAGGATCCCATAACATGGATACTACATATGGAGAAATATTTTGATCTCCATAATTTTAAAAACACACAAAAGGTACACATTGCAACTTTACATTTAGAACAAAACACATTTTTATGGTATCAATGGCTTTTCTCTCATAAAAAAATTATCACTTTGTCAATTTTTATGAAGGAAATGATAGCACATTATGAGGATACAAATAGCAAAACCTTCTTTAGCCAATTGATAAATCTCAAATAAAAGGGTTCACTGGTGGAGCACATTAAGGACTTCCAAAAATTGAATATAAGGGTAGCCGATATTCCAGAGGAACACGGGATTGATGCCTTCATAGGGACTTTAAAGGATAACATCCAACATGAGGTTCACCTTTGGGAACTTGATTCATTGGATAAGGCATTTAGGTTGGCAAGAAAAATTGAATGTAAAATTATGGCGACAAGGAAGCCTACCAATCACATATATAAAGATGGAAGTGTTGCTACTACTAGACTTCCACAACCTACAAGGTTGACACCACAACAATTGGATAAAAAAGAGCAAAAGGGATTTGCTACAGTTGTGATAGAAAATAAACTGAAGGTCATCATTGTGCTGAGAAGAAATTATTTTACATAGATTGTGAATAGGAGGAATAAAATGAACAAGAAAATTCAAAAGAATAGGATATGCACCAGGAACCAGCCCTAGAGAAAGAAGAAAAGAGTCTGACCATATCCTGTAATGCTTGACAAAAATTACCACTCCTCAAACTCTCAATATAGAATGAAATATCAAGAAGAAAAAGGTAATAGTGCTGATTGAATCGGGTAGTACACATAATTTTATTCATTGTAAGGTAGCCAAGGAATTGAATTGCTTCATATACTAGGCACCAAAATTTCGAGTGATGGTTGCAAATGGAGGAACTATAAATTTATCTAGAAAATTCCATAATAAAAAGATAACCATGGAGTAATATGTATTGAATAGTCCAATTCTTTCCATTCCAATGGGAGGTGCTGATGTTGTACTAAGAGTACAATTGTTACAATGTTTGGGGACAATAGCTTTTAATTTTCAATAAATTTTCTTGAATTTTTTTTTTTCAGAAGGAAAGGAATTTGAATTATGAGGTATCACATGGAAGCTATGAAAGATAATAAGCTATAATGTCATAAAAAATATTTTGAAAAAAGAAAAACGAGGCATAATTGCACAATTATGCTCACTAGAAGTTCCAACATCAAAATCATCTATTTCTCCAAATCTCCAAAAAGTCTTGGGAAATTATTATAAGGTGTTTGAAACTCCCAAAGTACTCCCACCTATGTGTGATCATGATCATGCTATTCATTTCATTCTAGGAAGTTTTCCTCCAAACATCAAGCCTTACAGATATCCTTATGTCCAAAAGAGAGAAATTGAACATATGATTGCAGAAATGTTAGAGGCTAGTATAATTCAACCGAGCCAACATTCTTTTTCTGGTCCAAAAGTATTAGTGCACAAGAAGGATAGATCATGGCACATGTGTCTGAATTATAGGGAGCTCAATAAGCTCACTATTAAAGATAAATTTCCCATTCCTGTGATTGATGAATTATTGGATGAATTACATGGAAATTTATTTTACCAAGTTGGATCTTCATTCACGATATCATCAAATTAGAATGAAGACTGAAGATATTCCAAAAACAACATTTAGAACTCAAGAGGGTCATGATGAATTTTTTTTCATGCCTTTTAGCCTTACCAATGCACCTTCTACATTTCAAGGGTTGATGAGTTCCATTTTCAAACCCTTCCTTAGAAAATTTTTGTTAGTATTTTTTGATGATATACTAATCTACACCAGATCTTCGAAGGATCATGTTCAACATGTTGACAGGGTGCTCAAACTCTTGGGGAAGAAACAATTATATTCAAAAACCTCCAAATATTTCATTGGAGTACAAGAGGTGGAATATCTCGGTCATATTGTATCTCACAAGGGTGTTAAGGTAGAACCTAACAAAATTAAAGCCATTAAGGAATCGAAAGTCCCCACAACCATAAAGAAGTGGTGAGGATTTATCGGGTTAACAGGGTATTATTGCAAGTTTTTTAAGAATTATGGGAGAATAGCAACACCTCTAACAACATTATTGAATAAAATTTCATTTTCATGGACTCCTGAAGCAACTAAGGCCTTTGAACATCTTAAAGAGGAAATGTGCCTAGCATCGGTATTAGCTACACCAGACTTCACAAAAACCTTTATTGTGTAATGTGATTCCTCAGGAAATGGAATTGGTGTTGTTTTAATAAAAGAAGGAAGACCCATTGCTTTTGAAAGTCATCCAATCAAAGGAAATTATTTACAGAAAGCTATTTATGAGAAGGAAATGTTGGCAATACTACATGCACTAAAGAAATGGTGACCTTACCTAATGGGAAGACACTTCAAGGTAAAAACATATCATGATAGTCTTAAATACTTTTTGGAACAAAGACTATATTCATAAGAGCAACAAAAATGGGTCACAAATATTTTGGGTTATGACTTTGAAATCATCTACAAAAAATGGAAGCTAAATCTTGTTGCAAATGCACTCTGAAGAAAGGATGAAGAGGTGGAAGAATTTATTTGTGCCGTTTCTATTATTCAACCAGATTGGATAACTAGAGCAAAGGATGAATGGAAAAAATATGAAGAATTGTGGACAGTCATTCAAAAGTTGTAGCAAGATCCTACTACATCTGATACATTTAGTTGGAAAAATGATTCCTTATGGTACAAAGATCGCTTATATCTTTGTAATAATTACCAACTAAAACAAAATATTATTTTGGAATTGCACACATCTCCCTTAGGAGGACACTCAGGATTTTTTAAAACTTGCCACAGGGTGAAGAAAGATTTTTTTTAGGATGGCCTCAAATCTACTATTCAAAAGTTTGTGGTGGAATGTTTAGTTTACCAGCAAAATAAAGTTGAGAAAATTAAGACCCCGGGTCTTCGAAAACCTTTATCCATTCCAAGTCAACGTTGGGGGGAGATTTCAATGGATTTTATCACAATTTTACCTAAGTCCGAAGGAAAGAGTGTTATCATGGTGGTAGTTGATAGACATACCAAGTATGCACACTTTTGTGTATTATCGCATCCATTTAAATAAATTACAGTTGCTACTGCATTGATGGAAACAATTCAAAAGCTACATGGAAACCCAAATATTATTGTAAGCAACAGAGATCCCATTTTTACTGGAAATGTTTGGACAAAATTATTTTCTTGTTTGGGTACTCAACTAGCTCATAGCTCATCTTATCATCCTCAATCTGATAGGAAAACTGAAATAGTTAACAAATGTTTGGAAGGATATCTTCGTTGTTTTGTATCTGATAAACAAACAAAATGGGTCAAGTGGTTACCTCTGGTTGAATGGTGGTATAATGCTTCCTTCCATACTGCAGCATAAATGACCCCATTTATGGAACTTTTTGGATATCATCCACTGTCCATCACATCATTTTTAAGAGAAAATTCTAAGGTTCAGGCAGTGGAAGATCACATCGAGCATCAACAACAAGTTCTCCAACCCTTAAAGGATAAACTAAAATTGGCACAAAATCGAATGAAACAACAGGAAGATCAGCATCACAGCGAGAGAAGTTTTGATGTAGGAGACTGGGCATTTTTACAGCTACAACCATACAAACAAATTTCCCTCAAGCAAGCTAAGAAGGATAATAAATTGTTGCCAAATTACTATAGTCCTTACAAGGTGTTGCAAAATATTGGTACTATGGCATACAAATTGGAGCTTCCTACTTCTTCTTGAGTGCATCCATTTTTCCATGTTTCATGCTTAAAGAAGGTTATAGGTGACAAAATTTCAGTTCAAACAATATTGCCAGAAATTGATGAGGAAGGAAAAATCATATTGGAACCTAAAGAAG
This sequence comes from Pinus albicaulis, assembly GCA_034641835.2. Classification (NCBI taxonomy): domain Eukaryota; kingdom Viridiplantae; phylum Streptophyta; class Pinopsida; order Pinales; family Pinaceae; genus Pinus; species Pinus albicaulis. The sequence continues at coordinate 572,602,053 of CM076569.1, forward strand.
TCACGGAAACAATAACTTGAAAACTACAAAATCGATCAATTTCAGAGTATCTCATCAAGTGGAAAAACTTACCCACTGAATATTCTACATGGGAGGATGAGAATTTTATATAGAAGCATCCAGATCTACTCAGGCGTTGAGGACAACACTTTTTTAAAGGAGAAGGGCATGTTAGGTCCCTATATTACTAGTGTAGTCCCTTATTGTTGTTAGTGTAGCCCCCTTATTGTTATTGTTGTACCCATGTAACCCCATATTGTTATTACTGTGCCCTTACATTATTATTGTTAGGTTGGCTAGGATTATATTGTGACCCCATGGACTCCTTTATATAGAAAGGAGGTTTTTTCATTTGTATCATCCAATAAATATTCATTTATGTAATGTAAAGTAGGTTTCCCCCTCGAAGTGGCTAATTTCTAAGGTGTTGAACTCTCTTTTCTTCTATTTTTGGAGTTGGTTTCATAAGACAGTTACGCATCAAATAAGAGGACATCTACAAGATTGCTTTCTGTACCAAGTATGGGCATTATGAGTTTGTTGTGGTTCCTTTTGGTTTGACTAATTCTCCAGCTACTTTTATGTGTTTGATGAATAGCGTGTTGTGTCCATATCTGGACAAGTTTGTGATAATATTCATTGTTGACATATTGATATATTCTAAGAATGAGGAAGAGTATGCACAACACTAGGAATCCATGTTAATACTATTGAGAGAGAATCAATTGTATGCCAAGCTTAGTAAATGCAGTTTCTTTCAGGCATAAGTTCTATACTTGGTGCATGTTGTTTCCAAGGAAGGTATAGTAGTGGACACAGAAAATATCAAAGCTATCATGTAATGGGTAGCTCTTAGGAACATGGATGATGTCAAATCATTCATGGGGTTAGCGTTTTATTAAAGGAGTTTCATTAGGAAAATCTCCTAGATTTCCTATCTTATTACATCATTGAAAAGGAAAGGAAATTAAATTGAATGGATAGAGGAATGCGCATCGAGTTTTGAGCAGCTAAAAAAGTTTCTTACAAAAACTCTAGTTCAAAAGATTGCATATCTACATGAATATTTTGTGGTGTGTATAAATTCTTGCAAGAGAGGAATTTTTGGAGTCCTAACACAAGAGGGGAAGGTGGTATGCTACGATTCAAGGAAACTAAATGAGCACGAGAAAAATTAATTTACATATGATCTTGAGTTGACAACAATCATTCATGCATTGAAGATGTGGATGCACTATCTTCTTGGCATGAGGTTTGTGTTGATGAGTGATCATAGTGGGTTGAGATACTCATTTGACCAACCTAATCTGAATTCCAACCAAGGTCAACAGTTAGCTACACTTAGTGAGGTTGACTTCGAGATCAGTTACATCAAGGGTAAGGATAACAGGGTTGAGGATTCTCTAACTATAAGAGTGCAGGTAAATCACATAACATCTATTATTTCATATACAATAGATTTAAAGGACCATATCTTGCAGACAAGACAATAGGATGACAGGTACCACCCACTTAAGCATAGATTACAGTAGTAGGGTAAAAGTGATTATAATTTGGACTATCATCTAATGACAAATGGTTTGTTGAGATTTAGGGACATGATATATGTGTCAAAAAAAAATGAGTTTAAGAAGCTTATCTTGAAGGAATTTCATGTTAATACATATTCAAGTTACTCAGGATATCAAAAGAATTTGACAGCTGAGAAGATGTTTTACTATTGGCCCAACTTTAAAAGGGAAGTGATTGAGTTTGTGGCTAGGTGTTTGGATTGTCAACAAGTTAAAGTAGAGTGTAAGCACCCATGTGGTCTATTACATCCAATTCTGATTCCAGAGTGGAACTGGGAGGTAACTTTCATGGATTTCATCACAGTTTTGTCGAGAGAATCTACACAACATGATTAAATAATGGTTTTGGTTGAGAGGTTGACCAAGTTAGCTCATTTCGTTCTAGTGAATTCTACTAATACAACAAGTGAGGTAGCTCAGATCTTCATCAGGGAGATAGTGAGATTGCATGGTATTCCTAAGAATATTGTATCTGACAAAGATGCCAAGTTCAATTCTAGGTTTTGGAAGGCATTTTTTACAGGTTTGGGGAAAGAATTGGCTTCTAATATACCTTATCATCCACAGAAAAATAGAAAAATGGAGAGGGTCAATAGGATTATGGAGGGTATGTTATGCATCAATATTGAAAGTGGGAAGAGCACCTCCCACTAATATATTTTGTGTTTAATTATGGGTATGACGAGTATTCAAGGATGAGTCATTCAAGGCCCTTTATGGGTAGAGTTGTAACACTCCCATCCGCTGGAGTGACCTAGTGAACATGGTACTGATTGGAATGGACATGTTGGTAGAGATGGAACAGGAAATACAAGTTATCAAGAAGAATCTAAATGAAGCATAGGACAAGGAGAAGAGTTATAGAGATCAACACAGGGAATTTAAGGAGTTTTAGGTTGGGGAAGAATCTGTACTTGTGTATCAAGACAAAGAAGAGCTCCTTAAGGCTTGGTTCATGTGCCAAGATGGTACCTCATTATTGTGGACCTTTTGAGATCCTTGAGAGGATTTGACCAGTGGCATACAGATTTTCACTACTCCCAACAGTGAAATTCCATGATGTTTTACATGTTTCATTGCTTAATAGATATGTGAAGGATGTTGATGTGATTTACTGGTGTATATTGGAGGTGGATCTAGAAGGAGAATTTCATTTGGAACCTCAATGCATATTATAGAGGAACAACTCATTCTCCAGAGTCGAGCCATCGAAAAATTTAAAATGCAGTGGAAACAATTTGGGCCCAACGAAGCTACATGGGATATGGTTGATGATATGCGAGCTTTGTTTCCTTCATTATTTTACGGTTGAGGATTTTTTTTATTATATATGTACATATTTATGTATGGTTATTATTGTAAATAGTGTAATGATTTGTGTTATAAATATCCAATAACCAGTATGGTTCTCATTTTTTCATTTTTGTCATGTTGGTTTTTCATTTCAGTGGGTTGTTATTGTAAATACTGCATCGCGCTAAGTTATAAAGATAAATGGGAAGTATGTTTTGGTTTTCAGTGGTTTGTTGGTCATATGTGTCATAGAACACCAAGGATATTTTCCCCCCAGGGGGGGAATATTTTGTAACATCCTCGAGTTAAAATTTCATGTAATAAAGCTAATAAAGGGAAAATAAGACTAAGGTCATGGGACACATATTCGAAATCTGAATGCTGGGAAAATATATATAGTCGACATCACTTGGTGTTTATTATGGCTAAGGAAATTGGAAAAGGAAAAGAGGCATTAATTGGAATTTATTTATGAAAATAAAGAAAAATAGGAAAAAAGGAAGATGAACGGTCACATATTTGCATGAGGAGAAAAACTGAAGAAAATAGAGGCCTCAATGATAAAAAGGCTTCTGCGGATCAGTTCACAACCTTTGTCAGTTTAGATTTTTGGTCATTTCAGTTTTCGATCTCTATCTATTCTCTCATTCTATTACACACTTATAACATTCTTGGAGAACTCTTTCATTCAAGAAAGGAAAGTAAAGGAAGGAAAAGGAAAGCAAAGGACAAGCACGGAAGTTAGGATAAGGCAACTTCAACAAGTGGATTTGTAGGAAACAAGTTGCGTGTGTGATTTCCTAGTCAGTTTGTAAATGCAAGGTATATGGATTTCTACATTTAGTTATTTTGTTGTCATTGGCATGGATTTTGTTGGGTGTGACAATGGTTTCAGCTTTGTCTTGCCATTTCTCGATATCCATGGTGTGATAGGATTGTTATATGGTTGAGATTTGGATTGCTAGAAGGTTTTGTAACTTCATGATGTAGTCTCAGGAAATTTCCCCCAAGGGTTGGGGTTGGAGGCGGTTTAATCTATGGGAAGCCCTCAACAAGTGGTGTTGATAGGAAAATTACTCAACGTATTAGTGAAGAAACTCTTAAGCATCCAAACTTATTTTGGGCATTGTGATCTCTTGACCAGTTTTGGCAGGATCACGATAGCCTGAAGATGGAGGTGGTTTAATCTTCAGGAAGCCCTAGTTTTTTATGTCTTGATTCCCCACATTCACGCTTGGAATATTTCCTGGGGGTGATTGGCTAAAATAAATATTTAGTTCAACCCAATCTATGGTCGGGTGGTACGTGGAAGTCCCTAACTGGGTTGGATTTTGTGTATGTTAATAAGAGCTATTTTCTTATAATGATTCATGAGTACTTATACTTGTTATTATGTGGCTTTGATGGATGTTATATCATGGTTAATATTTTGGTTATATTTCGGTTATAAACATGCTTCCATAATATGTTATAGCTATGGCTCTTGTTATGTTTTTATTAGTTGATAAATAGTTGATGAATCCATGGGCTAACATATGTTATTCCAGCTATTATGAGAGATAATTAGACATTCTTAGTGAATCTCAGGTAAGTTTCAAACTCCTATGTTCAAATATGAAGTCATGGCCTATAGATTACATGTTCATGATATGTTTGAAAAAATGACTGTCATGGTTAGGCCTTGTTAGTTCTAGTTTTCTATTCAAGTTTGTATGGTTATCCTTTTAATCAAGTCACTTATTATTCTAGAAAATCTCGGTAAGTTTTGGGGAGTAGTTTGGAGGCTAGCATGGAATTGTGGCTTAGATCTCATGACTACATGCACTGAACTAAGCAATAATTAGGTCACAACTACATGGAGCAAGGCTTCTGAGTGTGGTTGTATGCATTAAACTGCATGCAAGAAGTGTCAATTGTGTGGCTGGGTGTCTAGGTCACTGAAATGAGGTTCCAACTTAGGGATTGACCACTTGGGGTGTTTCTTCAGCTACTGAGTGATCTATAGACCCTGTAAGATGTCATTTTTTAGTCACTAAGCCTCAATTTTAGGCCCAACTTCCTTAAATAGAGCTAGTAGGTTAGGTCATTTCATAGTAGCACTTTTATTCACATCTACCTAGAGGGCTTGAAAAAGTGGGTAAATGTGGGGTGGGCCTTGTTACATATAATGTAAAGGTAATTTGCATGAACAAAATTTTTTTTAAGAGGTTGGATTAACTAGAGCTCATATATGTTAAAGCATAATATAAGTGAAATAAAATTCTTGATTGCATAAGCACCAACCTTTAATAAGTTGGTTTGAAGGAAGAACCAAAAAAAATATATGTGTCACATTGTAAAATGGCAAATATAGAACATGGAATCAGAGGGAGCACCTAAATTTGATAATTGGATTGAAGGAAGAACAAAATAATAAGGCATTACATTGGTAAAAAAAAAGATTGTGGGAGAGGTTCCAGAAGAGTGTTAGATAATATAGTTTGTAGTTCCAAAAGTTGGGATTTGATGGAAGCACTTGGTTCAGGGTAGAGATTTGAGAAATTGACAACAAAAATTTAAAAAGTGCAAATATTTGATGAAGTGACTATAAAAATTCCAAGAGAGTGAATATTTGATGAAGTGACTCCAAATTTACAAGAGAAGAAAGATTTATGAGGTGAATGTCAAAATTCAAAAAATAAGAAAGGATAGGAAAATAAAATATTGCAAAGGGGATTGACGTCTCCTCTAGGTTGGTGCCCATAAATAAGTAGAGGGGATTTTTTCCTCCTATATGTTGGTTTCTACAAAGTAGCAAAGGGGATTTGTGTCTCCTGTAGGTTGGTTCCTATAAAGAACTATTAATTAAAATAAATTTTGTGGTTTTCTCCGTAAATGATTTACATGTTCATCATCTACTTCGTGGTTTGATTAGGATATTAATGATGTTTTATGGTGTTTGAATATTTTAATAAGTTAAAATAGTAATATATTTATTTAACATGAACCACCTTATCCCTGAGTCTCTAGGTATAATTATGAGTCCAAGATATGATGCTTTCATCAAGAATGGGATATGGAAGTTGGTGGACTATACATTCAAAGCCAGGCCTAAAAACACAAGTACAAATTAAATGGCTCCAATTGACAAGAAAAAATAAAGGCTTTTAGCAAAAGGATTTGAATAAAATGAAGACATTAATTAGGAGGAAACTTTTTCCCCCTAATAAATTGGGCCACCATCCACACTCTCTTTGCAATGGAAGCACAGAATAGATGGAAATCTCATCGAATGGATGTGAAGGCTACTTTCTTGATTGGAGACTTGAAAGATAATGCCTTCAAGTCTCAACCAATTATTTTTTTTGGTAAAGAGAAAAGAACAAAAGGTATGCAAACTTATCAAATACGTATATGGCCTAAAAAATAGCACATACCTAGTATTGCGAGTCTTCTCTAATTCAATTTCAAATACTAAATCTTGATGATGCAATTATATTTGTTAATAAATTTTAAAATTTTGTTGTATATATTGAAGTTTATGTAGATGATCTATTGATGACAATGAACTTTTAATGCTACATTCCATAAAATTAGAGTTGAAGAAGCAATTTGGGATGACAAATTTGGGACATCTTCACTACTTATAAGGGAATTTAAGTGACTCAACATCCAAAGTACATATTCATGTTCCAAAACAAGTACATTGGGAAATTTTTATTCAGGTTTGGCATGGTTGAATGTAGCCATATTTCTACTCTAATGGAATAGAATTTGAAGTTCACTTCAACAGAAGGTAATGAATTTGAGAATGCAACCAAGTACAAATAACCTTTGGGAAGCATTATCTACGTTACAAATGTCATATGAGATATCTCATTTTTTTTTAGATTTCTTTTTAGGCTTATGAAAAATACTGTGTGAAGGACATTGGTTTTATGCAAAAAAAAGGTTCTTAAATATTTGAGGGGAACTCAATATTTTGGAATCAAGCATTCTAAAGTGGAAAACTTCATCTTGACTAAATATTCTTATTCAAGCTTTGACGGGAATAAATAAAGTGGAGTTTTGACATGAGGACATCTCATGAATCTTGGATTAGTAATTATATCTTGGAGGTCACACAAACAATATGTCTCAATAGATTCCATAACAAAGGAAAAATACATGGAAAATACAATAGAAACAAAGGATACTGTGTGGCTCAAGAAAATACTTAATTATCTACACAAGAAACAACTGAATATTATTCCTCTTATGCCTAACAATACTTTTTCAATCGAGCAAGCCAATAATCCCATATTACATTATTGAACCAAGGACATCAACAAAAAGTATCATTTGATTCAAGATTATGTAGAGGCCAAGAAAATTCATTTGAGAAATTGTTCCACAAATGAACAAATTCATTACATCTTCACCAAAGAGCTAGCTTAGAATGATGCTTGGACTCATGAGAAACCCTTTGGATTAAGGGGGTAGTGTTGGACATAGAACTCTTTGAGATTTCTATAGTTTTAAGTACTTTGTACATAATAGATAAGTATACAAAAAGAATATTTATGAGGAATACGAAGAGTATGTAATAACTAGTGAAACAATAAACACCCTCTTGTATTTATGCATAGTTTAAAAAATAATCATCGATCGATTTATTCATCCAACTTGATAGATTATTAGTTTCAAATCTGTTCAAAAGAGAAAAGGGTTTTGAGAGAGTTGTTTTGAATTCCATATATTATTGTTGTGTTTATTTCAAACAAGGAAATTAAAAGAAATACCATTGATAGAAATTTCAATGCTGCCATGCTCTATCTATTCCAACCATTGTCTCACTAACCAGCTCATCATCTCCAACCATTGTAAGCCTAAAAGTTTAATATTGTTGACTTAGACTTACTAAGATTCTTCGATGCTTGAGAGGAATGGAAATTCTAAACGAACCATTCATTAAAATATCTAAAATGACCTTGATTTAATATCACTAAAATACCTATATCAATTAACTTTATGCAGTCTATCTTATACTTTTTAATAAAAATAAACCATACATAAATACAATGTTACCTTTATTAAAACTAACAATATATAAATATAATGCTTAAGAAACCTTAGATTTTATCTATTTTTTTATATTAAATATTGACAATATTAACATAATCACAATCACAAGGATTAGATATCCTAGGTATCCCAAAAGTGACTAGACATTCACTAGGTTGTTTTAGGTTTACTAGGTTTACCTAAGTTGATTAGAATTATTAGGTTTACTATGAAAACCATAGTTAACCATGGTCAAGTATAGTCAACTATAATCACCATGGTTTACCATGATCAAACATGAGCAACCATGATGAACCATAGTCAATGCTAATCTATCATGGCGAACTACAATGAGATGTGGACAACTATGGTCATCCATATTCAACTATATATTGACCATAATAAAACCTAATCAACCATAACTTGAACATATTTAGCCATAGTTAACCATGGAATAATAATCCTCCCCACATACATCAGTCAACTAATCCAAGATCATTAAAATAAGTGGTTTAAATAACTATATCAAACTCATTTTCCACCTTTCATATGATTATCAATAACATTAAAAAGTGGAAAATGACATTAAAAAATGGAAAATAACACTTATAAATATATTTCAACCACTCTATTAATGTGATTGTGCTAATTAAAAGTAAAAATTAATGTGTATATATGAAACTACTCATGTAATTTACTAAAACACAAGACTCAAATATACTCTACTCATCTACATAATTCAATTCACGATAGTGAGCACAAATCATAATCATGCATCAAGATTAAACACACACAGACACACAAATCTATCCAAGGGAATGCAACTGATCAAAACCCCTTTCTATCTGTATTTCATTAATAAAAGAATATGGATGAATACATATGCTTGCTCAAGCCTGAGCACAACTTGCAACTGTATTGTCTACCGCTCTGTCTCACTAACTAGCTCTGGCAAATACTTAGAAATTTTTCCTACCCTCCAAGCTCCTATTTCCTTACGATGTTCCTTGAGGAATTATGCCCCTATTAATTAGGAAATTCCTCAATTGGAACTATGTAGTTCCCTTAGGCTCATCCTCTCACTGCATACACCACCTGTACACTTCAGAATAGTCTATAACTAATAGTACACTGCTTGGAACCTCCACCTCAAGTGGGTAACTCATGTTCTCTTCATGCAACAATTATTTTGGGCTGATTGATTGGTTAACTGGTTGATCACTAAGTGTGACACAAGTCACACTACACAACTTGAATTTCAATTAGTTCTTCTAAGAGTTAGAACTAGTTTAGAGGACAATAACTCAATTAAACTGATTTAGATTGTTACAAATTAGAAATCACTCTTAGTTAAATGAACTCAATTCTTCCAAATTAAATTATCTAAGCTAACTGGGTGACATAAGTCATGTCACTCAAGTTAAATCATCCAAGTTGTCTGCTAAAATGGAAATTCAAAATTTCTTTCTCTAGTTTGTCCAAGGCAAATCAAACTGAGATTTTCTTGTTGCATTTGCAACACTCCCTCTCAAAAAGGAATGGGTTATTAGCTACATCGATCCTACCTCTTTGGAACTCAAATATACCCTTTCACAAAGCTTTTTTCAAAATATATGCATATTCTTCCTCTGTTCAAATGTATTCTTGCTTGAGGCAATACAACTCTCTCTTGAGTCTACATATATGCGACTCTCGATTAAAGGTATCAAAACCTTTTGGTTGTTCAATTTACACCTCCTCCTCAATAAATCCATTGAGGAATGTTGTATTTACATCCATTTGGTGGATCTTCCACCCCATTTGTGTTGATAAAGAAAGTATAGATCTAATGGATGAATATCTTGCGACTGGTGCAAAGGTTTCCTCATAGTAAATTCCCTCAACTTGAGAGAATCCCTTCACCACAAATATGTCCTTATAATTATCTATGCTTCCATCTACCACATGCTTTACCTTGAAGAGCCATCTCGAACCCACCATTGATTTATCTGCTCGTCTTCAGACCACTTCCAAAACATTGTTCTTTACAATGAAATCATACTCCTCTATTACATCAAACCATATAGGTTTCTCTACTACTTCCTCGAAAGAGGATGTGTCATTCTCAACTAACTCAGTCATTAGAGCCATGTAGCCAGTGTACCAAATTGGTGACCTTCTCTTCCTATGTTGATAAGTGTGTTCTCCCACGGTATCTCTAACATCATGTAATAACCTCTCAACTTTTCTGGTTCATTTTCTTCCTTCTCTAGATGTTTAAGCTTGAGCGGATGTCTCTAATATGCGTTCCTCAACTTCTGGATAATCAAAAACTTCCTTAAGTTCCTCCTTTAGATCCAAAAGGTCTTGATCTGGCTGCAACTGAAGCTCCCTCTCAAGAGAACATCCCATTGCCTTATCCTCATAAAAATTCACATCCCTTCACACAACTGTCATTCTGAGGGATGGTAAGTACACATGCTAGTTGTGAGGAGTTTCTGTCTAACCCACAAATAACCCCAACTCAGTTGTTGGCTCAAGCTTCTTCCTAGAGTCTTTGAAGACGTGGCACTAAAAAAATGTTTCGAAGATCATGACACTAGTACAAAAAGGCTAATTATTTACTAAAAAAGGAATAAAATTTGCATATAAACGACTATTTTTCAATCGGTGACCAATAGTAGCTAATTTACAGTATCTTATAACGCGACCAACTTTTGGTCGTTTTTAGCTTAGTCATTAATTGGTTATCTCAATTTTGTTATCTAGTTGTATATTTGGTCATTGATTTGGTCATTGATTTAGTCACTGATTTGGTCACTAATTTAGTCATTCATTTGGTCTTTCATTTTGTCACTGATTTAGTCATTCATTTAGTCATTCATTTGGTCACTGATTTAGTCATTCATTTATTCATTGATTTGGTCTTTGATTTGGTCATTAAATGTCACAATTAATGACCAAATATACAACAAAATATATTATTATATGATCACCCGAGAAAACCAATTAATGACCAAAGAACTATGACCAACATATCATTCGTATTATAAGATATTGTAAATTAGCTACTAATAGTCATATATATGCAAATTTTAGTCATCGTTTGAAACCAATTAATGACCGAAGAAATGTGGCTAAATTTTAGTCGTGTTATAAGATACTGTAAATTAGCTACTAATAGTCATATATATGCAAAATTTAGTCATCATTTGTAGTCACAAATTTATCATTTGCAGTAGCCATTTATTCATTATATAAATGACTAATTTAGTAGTTTATATTCATTTCATTTACTTTCATTAATAATCATTATAAATTACTAATTTAGTCGTATATTCATTTTATTTGTGTTCATGATTAATCAACATAAGTTAATTTGTATGATTTAAAAAATGTCATACAATGTGCATGTTCATCTAATATGAAAACACAAAGTCGCATATTTCAATTACAATACTAAACAACATCAAGTGCAACTATAAATAATTTCAACCACATAAATTATATTATATGAAATGTTAAATTATTACAATATGAGTTTCCAACTTAATATTAGTTGGACTACAGTTTACACGTGAAATGATGTTTCATCACTTCAAAACATTATCGTTGTGTTGTCAAGGCATTACAGGTGAATTCACCAACTCTTAAGACTTGATCATCAGTCTTTATATGTGTGTCTTATGTGAGATATTGGCTCTAAGAGTATCACCAAACCAGTTCTCCTCTCTCTTTTTGCATTTGTCGCTCCAATGTTATTGCTCTTCTCTTTTTTCAATTCATGCTTCTTACCATCAATACTGATTTCATTTTCTGAAAACAAAAGAAAATATAATGCAGTGTAAGAAATAAAGACAATGAACACTAGAATATAACATAAATTAGACTATAAATAGTTTATGCAACATATACCTTAACATCAACAATGTCAAAGCAATTTTCCTTCAGCGTCAATTTTTGCAAAATAAATGTCACGTTATTCTTTCCCATTTCTCAGCATGCTACATACGATAAATTGAAAATCACATAAAACCAAGAGAAAACCCTTTTCTAACCAAAACAAACAAACAAACAGTGCCTCTAATAAAACTTCATTATAATATTAGAAAATGAAAAAAGAGTTAGTGGACCATTTGTGTTGTTTGACTTTGTCTATTTTTTTTATAAAGTTCTTGAGCTTCACGAACCAAAAAATGTGAGCACGAGCTCAAAACTAACCAACCATTCACTTTTCAACATGAAAGATCACAAATAAACCATAAAATTGATCAGGCATTAAAATTGTGAGCAGACTATCTTGAAATTTTCTTCTTGAGAAACACCTCAAAATCTCGGTAACATCTCAGTCTCAATGACATCATAGTGTTGAAATTACCTCTACCTCAATTCAATACTACTCTTATAAGATTATTTCGATACCACAGCAGTGAGGAGAATGAGTTATAAAGGTGTATTTACAGTTAAGGATCAGTGTGACAAAAATATATCAGTATAATCCATATTACAGTGAAGATCTTCAGTGTTATAATCACAGGTCAACTATTGTCTCGATATAATAAATCACATGATAAGTATGACACTACAATTTGGAACTACCACAGTGAAAAATCTATCACTATTTCATGCTACCACAGTGAGAAAGGTCTCACTCGTTCGGTGGCATCACAGCTTGATGAGAAGTATGTCATTTCAGTTTGATGGTATCACATAGGGTCTCACAGAAATGGTCAACATAAGTCAGAGACATGTACAGTGAAGTATTTACAATCGAAGCACAAAATAAGGTCAAAATAGTAATATGTATACACAGTGAAATAGTACATTCGAGGATCTTGGAATAGCTGCTTACATTGAGTTTGAAAGAATCTTAATTCTTTCCTATGAAGTTGACAGTGCAAGAACCAACTAAAATAAAGAACACTAATATATCTTTTATCAACCAGCATCAAGGCGACCAAGCTAAGGATTTTATCTTCACTTTTCAAGTAAGTATCTTTTATTCTATAACCAAATTTGGTATAATTACTTTGTTTTTGTAGGGAAATCTGTAAGCTGGTGGGGTTACGAAGATTCCTTGCATAAGGAGGATAGTCACAGTCCTTGAAGAAAGTAAAGTCATGAAAAATATCCGAAGGTCAAGATTCATCTAAATACATGGAAAAGGATAGAAGGGCTCAAGGATTCTTCTGAAATCAGTCAAAGTCCTTACATCCCTATATAAAAAGATTGGAGACATCAAGAGAATATATGATAAGTTGAAAGAACCATTCAATGTTATAAATAAGGTCATGACACTTAGACCTGATTTACACAAAATTGAAGGTATCAAAGATTGAAGGGATATCTTCATAAGATCTCAACTATGAGATCTGAAAGAGATAATAAGATGGAAAAGAAGGAAAAATGAAATTTTAGAAAAAGTGGAAGACTTTTGGACGTTACAAGAAAGCATCCTAATCTAAGCATGGCAATAAATCTCGGTGAATCAGCTCCAAGAAAACATCTCTGACAAACATTACTAATGTAAAGTAGTCATCAAGAACAAGGGTCATCATGGAAACATATCTCTGAATGTGATGACATATTGATGAAGCAAGCCAAGGAAATGAAGCTCTTCATTCTTGAGAAATTGCTACAAGATGACTCAAGGGAAAAAGGTATGAGGTATATATATGCTGACATTAGATGTTTTGTAGTCATGTCATGCGGTTGCAGGTAATGGACTTCTATACTTAGAAGTATGATCTATGGAGAAGTATATCTCAAATGCACGGACAAACGAAATCAATGTCCTCATGGAATATGAGGTGGTTGTATATGAACGAGCAACTAGGAAAGTTGTACGTTCCTGGGAATCAAGAATGTGCAAAGAGGAAGAGATCATGAAATGCAACCATGTCAAGAGGTATTTATCATCCAGAAGGCAATAAGATGTGACTAGGTGATCTCATGGAAAGAGATGCAGACTCTGATGGAAGTCTGGAAAAGAAGGAGACCCTTGTAAAGACATATAATTAGGAGATGTGTCAATATGTATGGTTGATGTCGATGCTTACAGGAAGATGTCATGGTGAAAGATCATCACTGAGGTAACTTTTGTTTTAAAAGATTCATATGTAAATGTTTATCTGGATGAATTTGTGTAGGGCTGCTAATCATGAGAAAGGATGTATGATCCTGGGAGATGAGTCGAAAGAAAGAAACATGGCACAATAGTGGAACAGATTAGGAAGTCTGTTGAATCACTCTGATAGCCGACAAGCCTCGAGATGGAAGTGATGAATGATTTGTGCCCTATGAAGCTAAAAGATGGAGATTCCTCAATACTGAAATCCATGACATCGAGGATAGGAATTCTTCATGAGCAGATAGGTGTCTCACCATTTTTTCTATAGGTCCCTGGTTAAGAGGGAGCCTGATGGTAATTTTCTTACTTGGAAGAAACTTGGTAATTCCTAAGGATGAGCTAAGGTACATTCTTTGTATAAGAATGAGTACATTCCCTTGTGGAATAGGTCCTCCCTGGGAGGGAGAGATAGACACATCATTTTGGTCTTGGGAAGACAGAATGGAGGATTGGGTACATCTGGCATTCGATACTCTTTGAGTATGTGATCAGAAATTCAAGATAATATTAGTTGGGGACCAATATTCTTTGAGGGCTAGCTACCCAAGAGAAGAATAGTCTAGGAAGGTCATACTTTGGGAACCCCCAGGTGGACTATGTACCTTGTAGAGACAATGACGAAGGTGTCTATAAGTCATGTGTCTCACCAGCATTGAAGCCCATTGTCTCGTTGAAGAGATAGGGCTATTATTCAAGGCCTTGCACTAGTACAATGTTGGTTGATATAATGCTATATAGATGCGATTACCAATTAGATTTTTCTTATAATATTCTTCTGTTTCTGAGTACCTGTATGAATACCTCCCTAGTTAAGAGGGAGTGTTGAAGAGTGTAACTAGGTAAGTCTTCATTATGACTATGTAATTATGTACTTATGTAAAGATGAAGTCAACAATAATAAAATGAATTTTTGGTTTACTTGCTTCATGGGTTTCATGAGCAAGATTCTTATTATAGGTGTATAGACTTCTTCTTGATTTCTATTAGGTACATAAGTGTAATTAAGAGTCATGTAAAAGGTGTGAAGAATACCCTCCAAGACGTTGCAGAAGAATGGCTTAAAAATGTTGAAGATATTTCTATGAAGTCGGCCTACAAACAAATGTTAAATTCAGCCTACTTAATGGCTATAAGGTCGGCTTAATTACTTGCCTAGAACTACTATATATACCCTACATATGTTGCGGTTAAGAGAACATATCTACGAATGATACTGAGGTTATACAACGTGCAAAAGAAGAAAGTTTTGTGGATTCTACTGAGGCAATACAACGTAAAGAAGGGAGAAAATATTAAGTTAACATCTGGGGTAGAACACATTAAAAGAAAGAACAGATTTGCAGATCTGTCTCTGATGTACTGCAGATATTTAAGTAATAATTACAGTCAAGTTTGAAGTCAACAAAAGGTGGAAGAAAGAACGGGAATTGTGTATTAGTTTGAAGGTATAAAAAATAATATCTAAGGAAAAGATTTTCTACGTATTAGTTTGAAGGTATAACAAATCATATCTAAGGACAAGATTGTCTACGTATAAGTATGAAGGTGACAGCGTTTGAAAGATAGCAAATACAAGAACATTTTTTATTGCAGACTTATCTAAAGGAAGAACTGAATGATACAACTTCCAAGGTAACTGAAGGATATATCCTACAGAAGCAACTAAAGGTTAGTAATTGTTGAAGTAACTGGAAGATTGAGATATTGACTTAAGGATATGATTAAGTTATCTCTGAGGAAAGAATTGTAAACTTTAGAAACCTCAAGTAAGGAAGGTAAATCAAAGATTTACCTTCCTAACTATATTGCAAAATACTCAGTTACAAGAAAGATCAATTTTGTCTCTACATTTGTATAAGCACTTTGATAATTGACTTGATGAAGGATTAACTCAGCAAGCTCACAAGTAGTTATCAAGAAGAGAATTTGTATTAATCTATAGCCCTTAAATTCTCAACATATAATTCATAATCGCACATGACCATAGACTATAACAGTCTTGAAATAAACTCAAACTTGAATAAGAACAAACACAAAATTTAAATTTTGTGGTTTATATGATAGCCATTTGATAATAGCTCACTCAGCATCCATGTTTCAGGTAGTATTTGGTGTCTTTTTATGTGGAAAATTTTCCAATGGGGCTAGATGTTTTGAGCTTTTCTGTTTGGATCTAAGCTTAATATGAATATGTATTGGATTTTTGTTTTAAATGAAAACATAGGTTCTTCTTTTTCCTTTTCTGTTTTTCTCCCTTTACATATATATGTTGTGAATTTGTGTAATTTTAAACAAAATAAACAGTCATGTTAATATGTTTTAACATATGGAAATTTTAAAAATAAATATACAATTTTAAAATTTATAGCTAGAGTTTTGGAGGAAGCATGAAAATTCTACCTGCTTTAGCCAGCATTCTTAATGCTTGTGCTGATATATATCTGGAGAATAGCAACCAGGTTCAAATGGGCAGTAAACCCAAATGTTACACTTCTTTTCACCTTTTGATTGGTCTAAGCAAGCCTGAAAACAATCTGCAGCACTTTCTTTATGGTGCATCAGACCCCATTTAACTGTCGCTCCGTCATAGTCTGTATGTGGTTCTGCATGGCATTCAAAAGGAAGTGGCCTACCAGGTATGATTCCATCTTCTGCAGAACTATGCATCAGGCTTTAATTGCATCATTTTAAGCTAGGATTCTCCAAACTCTTGCTACCTTTGGAAAAATTGAACAAAGAAATAATATAACTCATTCAAAAATAGCACACCTGGGAAAAGGGGGAAAAGAAAACAAATGTTAAAACAAAATACTTTGAATTTTAACAGCTCTTTACTAAAAAATGCTAAATTCCATTCTCCCACATGTAAGTAATCAAATTTTTAAATTTAGCAACATAACAATAACCTTAAATATGCTGAAAAAAGGAACCTAGAGAAATTGTCAGGAAACCATAATCCTCAAGTCATAAACTTAAAAATAGATAAGACTACTATATGAATACTTTGTAAAACACGCTCTCAAGACATAATGTAGTGAAGAGGACAAAATAATTTGGTGATGCTAACCTAGTAGTCAAAATCCCAAGAAAACAAAAGCGAAAACACCAAACTAAGATTGCCCATATATTGATTACTGATCTCAGGTCCATCCTCCAGCATCTTTCCACTATCCTCGCTTGAAGCTTCGGGAGGTAATGAGAATCCAGCTTCCTCCAACACAGGGCCCCAGTGAGTCTCCAATAATTTTTCCACCATCTCTATTCATGGGAACCCCAATACATAATGTATAAACACACACCCAAATTTGGGAGCTGTGGACCAAAAGGAGCAGGGAGGAAAAGAACCTGATGTCACAAAAAAATACTATGCCATCACAACTAACGGACAAGCCATCAGTTGAAGTCACACATAAGATGAATAGAAAAAATGCATACCAGTGTCTTTGGCTTCTCTGGAGGAATTCACACTGGCTTTCATTGCTTCACGTTTCTTAGCTTCTTCAAGCTTTTCGTTTGCCATTCTTCAAGGGCTATCACTTAAAAAAATGTAAGCATTTACAACATATTGATGTGACTGCCAAATTCTAAAACAGTCAATATTTAACAGTCAATAGTTTGCATTGTTACTGAACTGGGTAACACTTTAATTTTACATTATTACTCAACTAATGGGTTAACAATTTACAACTTTTGAGGAATCCAGAGCTAAAAGTTGCTGATATTTATATTGAGCAAATGTATGATTTATTGAAAGCAGTGGTGGTTTGGTGAAGCTATTATTCGAGCAAGTTGAAATTTTGCTAGATAATTTTTTTCCACTAACATTAAATAAAAGCATAAAAGAAACTGGAAATTTAGGAATCATCCCTCTAAGTTGATTGCCTCTCAAGCGAGAAAATACAAGTTCCTGCATCTACCCAAAACTATAAGAATTTGACTAGTCAAAAGATTTTGACACAAATTAAGGATCTCCAAGCTACTACATTCACCCCAACCCTTAGATAAGGTTCCATTTTGAGTTTCCTATAGAGCCCAAATAATCTTAACACGAGGAAGTGTGATAAGATCGGCAGGAATATCTCCTTGAAAATAGTTGAGCTCCAATTTTTCATTGTTTGATAAACCACTAGTTGGCTCAGAATCATTATAATTTTTTCCATGGGTGTAGTCTAGTGGATTTGTGAACACAAGTACATAATGCTCATGGCAATTGCCCAGCTCCTTGTGAATCTCATGAGTGAGGGAGTTCCTTAAAACATCTAGCATTTCAAGCATGGATTTTTTTCCAATCTCTATTGGGATAACCCCATCTAAAATATTTGGAAACAGGGAAATGAAACTAAGTCTAGAACAATTCCCCAACTGTGCAACTCCAATTTTTACTATTTGATAAACCACTAGTAGGCTCAGAATCAATATAATTTTTTCCAGGGGTGTAGTCCAGCGGATTTGTGAACACAAGTACATAATGCTCATGGCAATTGCCCAGCTCTTTGTGAATCTCATGAGTGAGGGAGTTCCTTAAAAAATCTAGCATTTCAAGCATGGATTGTTTTCCAATCTCTATTGGGATAACTCCATCTAAAATATTTGGAAACAGGGAAATGAAACTAAGTCTAGAACAATTCCCCAACTGTGCAGCTCCAATTTTTCACTGTTTGATAAACCACTAGTAGGCTCAGAATCAATATAATATTTTCCATGGGTGTAGTCCAACAGATTTGTGAACACAAGTACATAATGCTCATGGAAATTTCCCAGCTCCTTGTGAATCTCATGAGTGAGGGATTTCCTTAAAAGAGTTGCCAATGAATGGAAATTTGAATGTTTTGTATACTAGTCATCAAAGAGGCATTTGGACAGACTCTTATACGTATTTTCGCCTATTGCAGGACTGCGTTTATGAGAAAAAGGTTGTAGAGGGAAAGGGATTGCATGCCCGCATGATCAAAGATGCATTTGAACCAAACATTTTTCTAAACACAAAACTTGTCATTTTTTATTCGAAGTGTGGGAATCTGGAGGACGCACACCAATTGTTTGACAAAATGCCTAAGCGAAATTCCATCTCATGGAACACTCTACTTGCAGAATACTGTCGGCGTAGGTTGGAGGAGGAGTTTCTAATTCTTTTTGCACAAATGGGAGAGGAAATCATGACACCGGATGAGTTTTCTCTTGGAAGTGTTCTCAAGGTATGTTCTAGATTAGTAGCACTTGAACGTGGGAAGCAATTCCATGCCTACATTATCTAAAGTGGGTTTGGGTTTAATGTTGTTCTCATGACTGCTCTTGTTGACATGTATGAAAAATGAAAATGCATCAAGGATGCACGCTGAGTATTTGATGAAATTTCTCTTAGAGATTTGGTGTCTTAGACTGCCATTATTGCAGGTTATGTGGAGCAAGGGAATTGTAAGGAAGCCCTGAATCTCTTTTGTAAAATTCCTTTGTTTGGCATCAAGCTCAACAAGGTCACATTTCATACTGCCAGTGGCTTTGTATCAGATGTTGTATTAGGCAGGGCCCTTGTCAACATGTATGCTAAATGTGGGAGCATAAATGAGGCACGACAAGTGTTTGACTTTATATCCCCGAGGGATGTGGTCTTATGAACTGTGATTGTTACAGCCTATGGCAAGCACGGATTTGGAAAAGAGGTTCTCCAACTCTTTGAAGAAATGAAGCGATCGGGTTTGAAGCCTGATGATGTCACCTTCTTGGTTGTCCTGACTGCTAGCAGCCATTCAGTTCTAGTGAATGAAGGTTGACATTATTTCAATACCATGACTCGAGATCACTGTATTCCACCAAGAGCAGGGCATTATGCCTGTATGGTTGACCTCCTTGGCCATGCCGGGTGTTTGGATGAGGCATATGATTTTATCAAAAAAATTCCATTTAAACCTAATGTCACTGTTTGGGGGGCCTTACTTGGTGTCTGCCAAGTCCATGGCAATATGGAGCTAGGAAAAGTTGCAGCAGAACACCTTTTTGAGTTAGATCCACAAAATGCTGGAAATTATGTCATGTTGTCAAATATTTATGCTACAGCTGGTAAGTGGTGGGACATGTTAAAATTGAGGAAAGCAATGAAAGACAGAGGTATAAAGAAGGAACCTGGATGTAGTTGGATTGAGGTAAAGAGCAGGGCACACATATTGCTTGTAGGAGATATATCACACCCACAAATACAGGAAATCTATGCCATGTTGGAAAATTTAGCTCAGCAGATGAAAGAAGCTGGGTATTTGCCTCAAACAAACTTTATAATGAATGATATAGAAGAATAATAGAATTACATACAATGTTACACCATTGGTAAGATGCTTGCCATTGGAGTTGTGAATATCACCATATAACCTTAGACAATGATCGAAATAGTCAATAGCCATATGCTTGTAGTGACATAATCAGAAACTTTTATGCACTTATTGTGGTCATTTACATTTTAGACTCAAAGCCGCCACTGCATTAAGATGTTTCCACCGCTTACATCATTCCCAGGTTTATCTGCGCTCTAGGTTTTGATCCATGCATCACTTTCTAGTAGCATTCCCTCAAGTCATTGATTCTAATACACAAAATGTTGGTACTTGTGGAGATTGCATTTAGCAATTGTTTGTTGTCTCCAATCGTTGGGCAAGATATTAGCATTTCATTTTATTCTATCATTTCAATGTAAGTGCAAATTCTTTTGGGATTCATTTGTGAAATTTGGAACTGTATATCATAAGTTATGGTGACTTGATGGAAGGGATTCAGGAATTTATATGGTTCTATTGCTGCCGTGATGCTGTATTTGGCATTTACAAGCCTGTTGTAATCAATATTGTCGGAACCGGAACTGGAACTGGCTAAGGGCCAGACTGGGACTGGACTAGAACCAGCTGGACAACTATGCTGATTAAAAATACATAAATGTGTAATCATATATATATATATATATATATATATATATATTGTGTGTGAGAGAGAATTCAATGTAAATCCAAACTTTTAGACACCAAATATGCAAAGTTTTTCACATGCATATAGCATCAAAGCCTAAAGGCCTTTTTCTCCTATTTTATTGCATATTTTCATTTACTTAGGTATGATGGTGCACCACTATGACTTAGTTCTAAAGGCAATTCCAAATCAGAACTGATGGCCAAACTGGTCGATCCAGCTGGTTTGGGATGAAACTGGTCTGTCAGTCCTGTTCACTCTCTTTCCAGTGTGAATTGGTCTAGATTGGCCAGTTCTGATCTGGTTCGTCTGGTTCTGATAACACTGATTGTGACAAGAAGAATTCCTTCTTGCTAGAAAAATGTAACATATCTCTGTGATTATAGATAAAAATAAGATTTAGTATTCAAGCCCATGAAAGTGTTATGAATTTTCCATGTGCATATGCTGCTGAACTAATTTTCCATTCATTGGCAGCTCTTCCATTCAGTGTGAATCTCATGTAAGCATTAACAACATATTGATGTAACTGCAAAATTCTAAAACAGTCAATATTTAACAGTCAATAGTTTGCATTGCTACTGAACTGGGTAACACTTTAATTTTACATTATTACTCAACTAGTGGGTTAACAATTTAAAACTTTTAAGGAATCCAGAGCTAAAAAGTTGCTGAGATTTATATAATGAGCAAATGTATGAGCTCCCACATGTCAATTGTTAGAAGCTATGTGAATGGTTGAATATATGCTAGAGCACTCATAGCATATGGCAAAGGGCGTTCATGATGTTATATTCCCAAGGGTGAATGATGTTGATCCTTTAATTTGATTTTGAGAGGTCTAAGCACTTCAATGATTTATAATTCCCTAGTACCTCTGCAGGAATTTCCCCTGATATTTGATTGCCCTGAAATTCAAGGAAAAGCTTTGAAATCTCTATTATGAAGCAAAAAGGGAGCTATAAATATTCCCTAAAAATTGGTTGTCATTTAATAATAATCCATAAGATGATTGTCCTTTTATTATCCCTTGATCTATTAATGGTGGAGAAAGCAAACCAGTGAAGTTGTTACTGTTTGAAATCATGAAGCACCATCAGATCCTTAGATAGAATGGAAGTGACTAGATTGCTTCCCCAAATACCACACATAAAGATATTAGATAGAATGGAAGTATCTACATTGCTTCCACAAGACCACACATAAAGAGCAGAAAAGGTGACCTAAGCTTGCGAACTATCGAAAAACTCATTTATTGAAAGCAGTGGTGGTTTGGTGAAGCTATTATTTGAGCAAGTTGAAATGTTGCTAGATAATTTGTTTCCACTAACATTAAATAAAAGCATAAAAGAAACTAGAAATTCAGGAATCATCCCTCTAAGTTGATTGCCTCTCAAGCGAGAAAATACAAGTTCCTGCATCTACCCAAAACTATAAGAATTCGACTAGTCAAAAGATTTTGGCACAAATTAAGGATCTCCAAGCTACTATCAATATATGTTATGAGGCCTAATAAGGATGATATCCTTTGATTCATAAGAAGATGCTGCTCATCGACTGAACAACCATATTTTTTATACTGCAATCAATTGGTCTGGTGGTCTTCACCATGCTAAAAAGTGTCAGGCATCAGGTTTCTGTTATATTAATGACTTCGTGCTGGGAATTTTGGAGTTGCTTAAACATCATGCCAGAGTTCTAGATGTTAATATTGATGTCCACCATGGTGATGGAGTTGAATAAGCCTTTTATTTTACTGGCAGGTATTCAATGGTTACATCAGAACATTTCAATGCAGATGCTTGTGTCTTATTTTCTCATTAATGGTACGTCTGGTGTAGGTAGATTTTAAGTTTTCATATGATACATGATGGTTATTGTTCTTTCTGCTGTGAAGCTATAATTTATTAAGCTACAAAAAGGATGACAAAATTATTGGTTATTCCCTCCCACTGTTAAGAAAAAGTTTACAAAGGTATACAATACTTGATATATAGTTAGAATTTGCATTGCAAAACTAGTAAGGGACAATACGTGGTCTGGACTCTGCAGCAATCAGCAAGAGTGACTATGACCATGCACCACATGCTGCACACAGTTTCTCCTTCCCTTTTGGCTTCAGGAACTAAATGTTTAACTCCTTAAATCTTAAATGTCAACACTCAATGGTTGATAATGGCATCACTTCAGAGTCCAGACAAACATAAATATCTACCTGTTCCTTAAGAGGAACACTTCCATCGTTGACTATCTGTTCAGTATCTATAAGCTGGATTTTCCTATGTTAGTATGCTCTTGTTGTACAATTTGTCTGGATACATACATATAGACATGTACGTGGGCACAATTGACGTAAAAATAGTAAAATACCAGTGCAAACAGACACATGCATTCACATAAAAATGCTAGTTACTTGAAGTACATAATCCCTATTCACCCTTGTCACATCTTAACATGCTATCCATTATAAGTTAATGTTGAGGAAGAATCCATTGTTTAGGCAAGAGCAAACTCTACAGATGGATGCATAGGAAGTGAATATTCCAGTTTTTGGGATGGTATAATATTATACAGGAAGCAGTAGCAAGTGAACACAACTTGTGAACCATCATATTTTGGAATAATGGAGATGAAAAATGAAGTTTTGACAATGACTCTCTAATTTTACTTTAAACCTGTTATTTAATACAACCACATTCATGAGCAGGCGGTGGAACTATAATATTTCAAATATTTTATTGAGTACAAAATGCATTTCTGTCCAACAAACTTGCAAGATTAAGACATGGAAAACCAACCAACAACTAACAATGAAGGAGGTTGATACCAACAGTGCTGGAATGTAGTTTGAATAACTTATTTTTAAGTTGGAAATTACACAGCATTGAGTTTTGTGCTTCTTCACTTTCATGATTTCCTCATCTCACACCAATTATCTGCCCTAACTTTTGCTTTTGAATTTAATCCCAAACTAGTGTTTTCTACTACACATGTGGAAATAAATCAAACAAATTTTCAATGTCCAAAAATGAACAAAATAATTGAATGGGACTGCTCTCTAAAATCCTTCACAAGGTGATAAGGCCAGTGGAACAGGGAAGTGTCGCCACTATCGCCAAGGCAACAACTTTCCTCATTTTAGTGAAACTCTGCCTATGCCCTTTCTCCTAGACCTGTGCATCTACACAATATCCATATCCATCTCCCTTGCTGCCATTCGCATCAATACATCTTCCCTGCCCATCACCTTGTGTCTCCTACTGCCATTCTTGTTCCCCATCACTCTCCCCCAACACATATCCTTGCAAAAAAATTTCAAATATATGGACAATTTACTCGTTCAATTCATTGATTTTAATTTATTTATCACACATATTTAATTGTTATTCTCGCAGATCAGTCAAAATTTAATCAACATGTTGGTAGATTTATTGCATATTTTGAAGGATTTAAGACTAGATACATGCTTCCGATTCACTAATTTGGAAGGTTAAGTGACAGATTTTGGAGTCTGGATCAACCAATTATCCTAGACATGCCCTAGAACTAGCATGCTCTGAAGTGAGGATTATTTTCCGCAACCGTTGTAGCATTCATAAACTGTCCAATCAAACCCCTTGGGATTTATTTAAGGGGCAAAAGTGATTGACAACCCTGCCTGTCTGATTTTGGATTAGGAGCAGAGAAAACTTCACTTTGAGAGACCATGGATTCTACAAATCAACAAAGAATAATTCCCACTGAAGATAATGAAGCCCACAACTCAAAAAAAGTAGTGTTCTAAGTATTAACATTTACATTAAGGAAAATCCTAGTTTTATATTTTATAGCCATAAATTGCTAATATCTTTCCATTGAGAAATTATACTTTCAATTATTGCTCTATTTGAATGTAGATCTAGCTAAAAGTTGCAAAACCATTTAAATCATTTCTCCAATATTATAATTTCCTACAATTTACCAACATCACAATGGATCCATAATGACGCAATTTATATATTTAATATTGTAAATGATTGCAGTTTTAAAAAAAACCTGTGATGCCCATGGGGAAAATTGTTGATGCACTTCACTCACTAGATCTCCCATTATAACTGACTGTATAACCTGTCCATTCATAAAAGTTGCTAAAATTCACCACTTATTAGCAACAATAAAATTAAGATGGGGAGAACCATGCCTTAAAATTACCGATTTCGAGAGGTAAAGTATAGTTCATTTAGTTTCAAAAGCATTTTCAAAGTTAAAACTACAAATGCATACATAAAATACACTTCTAGTTGGAACTTAGTTTATATCATATATGATTGTGAATATTCTATTATATAAGAAAGAACGTAGATAACTCATCCTCCCAGTGCATGTTATCCTAGATGATGCAACATTTCTTCTACTTAAATGTTGTTGATGTACCAATGCAAGGGTCAATTCTCACAGTTGTGCTAGCTGGAAGTCCCAACAGGGAACTGATTGATTCTCCAAAATTGTTCACTGCATACCAGGAAACGAACCAACATAATCAAGTGGAGATTGGAGATGGAGGACTCAGGCTCATATTGACTCAAAGGGAGAAAGATTCAAAAGTGACACATTCAATTACATGAAGCAAATAGAATGGAATGGAAGGGAGGATAGACACAACACTCAGGATGGCCAGTAACAATAGGTCTGGACACAAATGGAGCAAGCAACAACCACTGCAATCAAACAGGGCAGAGTCAAAGGTGGCTATTCATTTCTATTTTTGGCATCCTTCCCAGAAGCCATGGATTCATTTTAACCATTTAAAGGATTAGGGCACCAGAAGGAAAAAAATCTCTACATTTCTAAGCCAACCCCACTGATTTAAGATACAATAATGAGTCAAATAAAAGTGAAACCTGTCTAAAGAAATTAGTAGGACCTGTAGCTTCAACAAATTAAAGATTTTGAACGTGTTTCTTGTTGGAATGCAACCACTAAAGAATTAATTGTTGTAAAACTCGATGAAGCAAACTATAGTTGGTAGAACCAAATTTTATGAAAGCTCATATGGAAAGAAAAAGTTTGTTTTAAATCTGCAATAAAAAATGCATGCTAAAAGCCAATTTAATTATGTCCTGATGGTGGTTGAAATGGATCCAAGAAAATTGTGGCATTATATTTCATGCAAGATCTTGGGCCTTATATTTATTTTATTACAAAGTTATTTTCTCAGACATGTCAATTAGCAACTTTGCAAAAGGAAAGGAAACTAAAACACTCTATGCAGCATCTGGCCAGGCTTAAACTCACGAATGAGGTGAAGCCACCCACTTTTTCCACAACAATCATCTTAATGCAGACCAGTGAGAATCTTACATATCTAAAGGTAAATATCAAAATCTAGTATACGTGGTTTCAACAGAGCCTAGAGGTAATGTTACCCACATTTTTTTTTAAGACAAAAATTGGATAACGAGGGGAGCTATCCCAATTCAATATATGTTGGTAATACATTATGAAACACATCAACTATACTAGCATGGGACCATACTTCTTGAAGAGTGAGGAAATGTATTATTAGAATGGCTCTAATTGATAGGTGAATTTGAATGCATGAGAAAGGTAACAACAAATGATATCATAGGCTTTGATCTCCTGGAAGATTCCTCTGCAAAATCCATATAGTGCACAAGCAAGGTGGGTGATAGCACAGTAATACAAGGACCAGAGGAGGGATAGTGGATGGGTCAAACCTATCTGATAGAAGAACTGATCACATGTTAGTAGTAATCCTGTAGAGAGCAGTTAAACAAGGATAAGAGACCTTTCTAAGGTTTGTATTTTTATGGAAACCAGTATTTGCAATGTTAGAATTAAGGATTCATCTTGACAAAGACAAGAGGAGTGTAAAGTTGTAAGCCTATCCAGGGAGGTCTATCTCAAATGCAGTCATTACAGTCCCATCCTATTTCAATGACACTCAGCATCAAGCAACTCAAGCTCCCAAACACATGATCACTAGAGTTCAAAGTATTTAGGCAAATAGCTAACATGATGGCTATAGATGCATCTTTTGGAACCCTGGCAGCTACAGAAGTAGAGGCTCAGAAGAGAACTTGAGCTGGGCATGAAAATGTAAATAAGACACCATAGAAATTTTTCCTGCAATCATAAAACAAGTCTTGAACTAACTTTAACCTGAAGGGAGGAAAAGAATGCAGAGAACAGAGACTAATTTCACAGCAGAAGTTGCCCAAGATAATTAATTGGCGTAAGGTATCTCTCCTGTGTATAATATATATAAGTATGCACACTGGAATTAAAAATAAAATTAAATAAGGTGGGGAACCTAAATTTGGGCCAAAATCAGCTTTTGTTGTTGGAACCAACCTTTATTTAAGGTGATTTGTACACATGTGAAATGAAATTTATGATGGGCTGACCAATGCATGTAAAGTATTGTGACCATTGCTAAGAGAAATGTTCTCATCTTATGGGGGATTTCCTACTAAAGAGCCCATTTATTTGCAGTGACAGACACATGGCAGAAATGGGGTGCTCAACCCAGCTTATGAGGACACAGAGGATGAGTTTTCCCACCTTTAAAGGAGCCAGATGAGTTCACTTTGAAGCACTCTACACTCGGAGGAATATTGGAGGTGTAGTTTTCCCTTTGGTCATTCCTTTGCCTTGCTTTGTGAGCCATTTTCCCACTTCATAACGGTTTTGTGACCCTTATAATAAATAGTTTGAAGGTCTATACACCCTTTGAAGGGTCATTTATTAGAGGTACACGAGCCTATATCAGAGAAAAAGGGTTTAGTGCCCACTTTGAAAGACATTTGGAGGAGGAACTCCCTTGTTTAGTGGAGGATTTGTTACAACTGTGGGGGAACTTGAAGGTCCCCCTCTCCCACTTGGTCAATGACATTGGGAGCCCTTGTACCCACCTTCTAGGAGAAATTTTGGGTTGTTTGCCCACTTTAGAGGCTTTTGGTGGGCAAATTTAAATACTTCTTAGATAAGCTATGATGTTGATGAGCCTTGGGAGGCTGGATGCCATGCCAACAAGCCCTTCATCCCCTTCATTTATGGAGATGGGCACTTTGTGAGGGCTCATTCTCCCTGATCATTGTAAATGTGGCATGAATTCCCCTAAATTCATGTAATTTTCGTTAATTAATTGTACAAGAGGGCCTTTGCACCTCCTTAAGCTCGAATTAGGGATTTTAGATTAGAAAAATAATATTTCACTGCGAGGGAAATTGAGAACCTCCTCTATAAATATAGGTACTTTCCTTTCATTTTCTCACGGTTGGATTTGGGGGAGAAATATCTTAGAAGGTCTAAAATTTGTGTGAATTTTCTCTCTTACAATTTGGCTATGGATGGAAGATTTGAGTGACTTTTCTTGGGTGCAATTGGAATGTGTGTGATCTCTTTTCATGGATGCTTATGGTAGAGATCTTGGATGATGCTTGGTGAAATAAGTTGGTTTATTTACTTTGTCCTGGTATATTGTAATGTGTGTGATTAGGAAAGGCAACTAAAACACTCTATGCAACATTTGGCCAGGCTTAAACTCACAAATGAGGTGAAGGCACCCAATTTTTCCACAACAATCATCTTAATGCAAACCAGTGAGATAATCATTCATCTTACATATCTAAAGGTAAATAACATAATCTAGTATAAGTGGTTTCAACAAAGCCTAGAGTTATTATTACCCACATTTTTGTTTAAGACAAAAATGTGATAACCAAGGGAGCTATCCCAATTCAATATATGTTGGTAATACATTATGAAACATATCAACTATACTGGCATGGGACCATACTTCCTGAAGTGTAAGGAAATGTATTATTAGAATGGCTCTAGTTTGATAGGTGAATTTGAATGCATGAGAAAGGTAACAACAGATGATATCATAGTTTCTGATCTCCTGGAAGAGTCCTCTGCAGAATCCATGTAGTGCACATGCAAGGAGGGTGATAGCACAATAATACAAGGACCAAAGGAGGGATAGCGGATGGGTCAAACATGTCTGATGGAAGAATTTTTCACATGTCAGTAGTACTCCTGTAGAGAGAAGTGAAACACGGATAAGAGACATTTCTGATGTTTGTATTGTTATGGAAACCAGTATTTACAATATCAGAATTAAGGATTCATCTTGACAAAGACAAGAGGAGTGTAAATTTGTAAGCCTATCTAGGGAGGTTTGTCTCGAATGCAATCATTAAAGTCCCACCCTATTTCAATGACACTCAACATCAAGCAACTCAAGATCCTAAACACATGATCACTGGAGTTCAAAGAATTTGGGCAGACAACTAACATGATGGCTATAGGTGCATCTTTTGGAACCCTGTCAACTAAATAAGTAGACAAATGTAAATATGACACCACAAAAATTATGTCTGCAATCATAAACCAAGTCCTGAACTAACTTGGAACTTGAAGGAAGGAAAAGAATACAGAGAACAGTGCCTAATTTCATAGCAAAAGTTTCCCAAGAGAATTAATTGGTGTAAGGTCTCTCTCCTGTCTATAATATATATAGGTATGTGCACTGGAATTAAAAAGAAAATTAAAGAAGGGGAGGAGGGGAGGGGGCGCAGGGAGAAACCTAAATGTGGACCAAAATCAGCTTTTTTTGTTGGATCCAACCTTTATTTAAGGTGATTTGTACACGTGAAATGAAATTTATGATGTGCTGACCTATGCGTGTAAAGTCTTGTGACCATTGCTAGGAGAAATGTTCTCATCCTATGTGCGATTGACTATTGAAGAGCCCATTTCTTTGCACAACAAACACATGGCAGAATTGGGGTGCTCAATCTAGCTTATGAGGACTTAGAGGATGAGTTTTCCCACCTTTAAAGGAGCCAGATGAGTTCACTTTGAAGCACTCTACACTTGGAGGAATCTTCAAGGCGTAGTTTTCCCTTTGGTCATTTCTTTGCCTTGCTTTGTGAGCCATGGGCCCACTTCATAACAGTTTTGTGACCCTTATAATAAATAGTTGAAGGTCTATACACCATTTGAAGGTTCATTTTTTGGAGGTACATGAGCCTATATCAGAGAAAAATGGTTTAGTGCCCACTTTGAAATATATTTGGAGGTGGAACTCCCTTGTTTAGTGGAGGATTTGTTACAACTGTGGAGGAACTTGAAGGTCCCCCTCTCCCACTTGGTCAATGGCATTGGGAGCACTTGTACCCACCTTGGAGGAGAATTTTTGGGTTGTCTGCCCACTTTAGAGGCTTTTGGTGGGCCTTAGATAAGCTATGCTATTGATGGGCCTTGGAAGGCTGGATGCCATGCGAACAAGCCCTTCATCCCATTCATTTTTGGATATGGGAGCTTTGTGAGGGATCATTCCCCTTTATCATTGTACATGTGGCATGAATTCCCATAAATTCATGTAATTTTCGTTATTAATTGTACAAGGGGGCCTTTGCACCTCCTTAAGCTAGAATTGGGGATTTTAGCTTAGAAAAATAATATTTCACTGCAGGGGAAATTGAGCACCTCCTCTATGAATATAGGTTCTTTCATTTCATTTTCTCATGGTTGGATTTGGGGGAGAAATCTCTTAGAAGGTCTAAAATTTTTGTGATTTTTCTCTCTTACAATTTGGCTATGGATGGAAGAGTTGAGTGACTTTTATTGGGTGCAATTGGAATGTATGTGATCTCTTTTCATGGATGCTTATGGTAGATCTTGGATGATGCTTGGTGAAGTAAGTTGATTTATTTACTTTTTCCTGGTATATTGGAATGTGTGTGATTAGGAAAGGCAACTAAAACACTCTATGCAACATCTAGCCAAGCTTAAACTCATAATTTCTCAACAAATACAGTCACAAAGATAAATAACAGTCACACAAAAGACACTTATCTTCTTTTAGGAAATCCAACAGGGAAAACCTGCTTGCTTGATGTGGCTATTTTATTTATTATTATTGAGCACTTGGATCTATTACAAAGCAATTTGTCTCTCTTGAGAAAGTGTTCTGCTTCTCAAAAAAATCTCAGCTAGTACAATTGAACTTGGCCTTCCTTGATCACAACTTGATCTCGATTCCTACACACAATTGATCCTCTGTTGTCGCCTTGACTTGCTCTGCAAACCCTGCTCTCTTCTTATTAATCTTGCACACTTGTGACTTACTACTGCTTATCACACAAGCTCTACATGCAATCAATCTCCTATTCCCTAGTGCTCTTGTTCCTCATATTTCTTAGGACACAATTCCTGCACTCTCCACAATCAAGGCTCCTCTCACAAACTCGTGAGTTGTCTTTTAACACAAACCTTTGTGCATAAAACAATTGTCCTTTCCTCGTGTCTTCGTCCTCCCTTTATAGATTCAATCCATGCTAAATAGTAAATTAGGCTAGTTCATATTTAGAGCTCGAGTTGTTGATTGACGAGTTAACTGAGAGTCACACTCTTTATCCCTCTAATCAACACTGGAGTTCTTAACTCATTCATCCTTCAATCAAGACTGAAGCCCAAACACGTTCTAACTGAACTAATAACTGTCACCCAATCCTGTAGTTAAACTGATGAAAACTCCACTTATAACTAAAGCTCCAACACTACGTGTGCTAACTTGATGATTATTCCAGTAAAATGGAAATAACTAATCTTAACCGGAGTCTAACTCATGAGGACAATTCGAAGTTTTCACTGGCTAAGGCACAAGCCAAAATACCATGCTCGCTACATTTTCGACAGTAAATCATTTATTCAAGTTGTTTACTTGAAAAAATACTCGGAGCAAATTACCTATAACACTCTCTTCTTGAGTTCTTGTGCTTGGATGGTGATCTTTTCTCTCATGTTGGATTTCTTTCTCAATCTCATGCTATGGGTTCATCTGTAGTGTGATCATTATTTAAGTGTTAATTTTTTTTTGTTTGGCTGCATTAGGCTTTGTTGAAGTGTTTACTGTAAATCTAAAAATCCTTATGATCTTCTTAAGCAGTTGTGTTTGGACATTGAACTTTTCAATCTTGTGTTGAATTTCCTTTTAAGTTTTTCAAGCTCATGGGATAGGTTCATCTCCAGTGTGATCATCATTAAATTTTTGTTATGTTTTTTGTTTGGCTGGATTAGGGTTTGCTGAAGTGTTCACCATAGATCTAAAAACTATTTGAGATCTCAACAGCCAGAGTCATTTATTAATCAGTTAAATGTTATTAAATTGGCCCTATTTCCACACGGAAAATGATAAATAAGCCTTAATGCCACAAGTAACCATAAAGTAGAACCAAAACATCTAGAAACTGGGAAAGAGATGGTTAAAATTTAAAAACAATTAAACTGCACAATCTTAAAAGAAGAAAAGAACGAGGAAAATATATAAAAAGGCATACATCCTACCAATATAAAGATAGATTTTCCAACAATGTAATTAAATTTCAGTATGTGCTACGTCATTTCTATGGTAACCAACCCGCATAAATGTAAAATAATCCAACAATAAACCATCGAAGGGAACATCAACATGCATCCAAAAATCAATTTATAAAATGAAGTTTTCAAAAACCGACTAAATTTCATAACCCTACATAAACAATAGAGGAGACTAACAACATAGTGGATTACCTGTGTCTAGTATGTAAAGGTCGTTGTAATATATCTCTTCAGATTCATCTTGAGCTTTTCCACAACCTCCAAATATAAATAGACGGTGATCAATGAATGCAGTACTGTCCCCCTCATGAGCTGCTGGTCCTTCGCCACTCACGTTAGGTTGCACCCATGTATTTGCAGTGGTGCCCAGTTCTCTGGATGAGTACTCTGCCTACTTTTGCTGTAAATTTTCCTCTGCGCGATCCAGTCTCTTGGTCTTTCTTTTGTTATTTTTAGGGTTTTCATTACTCTTGGCCCTAGATGAATGAAGAGGTCGAATGGCGGACAACAATGATTTTTCGAAAAGGCCATTCACTATGGCGCCCTTTTTATTTTCCGATAGTTAAATATATTTTTTTAAACTATGGCGCCCTTTTTATTTTCCGATAATTAAATATATTTTAAACTATGGCGCCCTTTTTTTGAGATAGTTATACCATTGAATATTTATTATTAGTTAAATACATTTTAAATTAATAAATAAGGAAAATAGAACCCTATATATATTGAAGTGCTAATTTTATTTTCATAATTACAAAATTGAATATTTACGATTATTTACATATATTTTATTTTAAATTAATAATACTTAATTGGAAAATTGAATCTTATATAGATTGTTGTTTCAATTTTATTTTTCATATAGTTACAAAATTGGATAATTAAGAAATTGAATATTTATGATTATTTATATATATTTTAAATTAATAACACTCAACAGTAAAATATAATTTTATATAAATATGCTTACAATCTTATATAGATTAGTTTTGGCAATTAAAAACAATTTGAGAAGTGAACTTGACAAATTACTTGTTTGGTGGGTAGTAATCATTAATAAAACTACACATTTATAGTTTTACTTTTACAAAAGTGTTAATGAACACATAAATAGTGATGGAAGTAACTCTAGTTAGGTATTCATATCCATTTTTTACACAAAGATTTATTCAAATTACAGTGGAAATTAAATTATGGTAAATATGGTATTAACTAGAGTATGAGCTATCTTCAAGGATTTTATTTTTGGATAATTTTCCTACAAAGCTTAAGAATAAAATATTAGTGAAAATATATTTTGAACTCATGCATGAATATTGCAACCATGTCCACGAATTATATATATATATATATATATATAGAGAGAGAGAGAGAGAGAGAGAGAGAGAGAGAGAGAGAGAATATTAATAATAAAAAGTTTCTTATAGTTAAAATATGTGGGTTTGTGAACATGACTAAGTGAAAATGGGCTGTGAACATGACTAGGAGTTAGGGTTGGTCCACGCTCCTTTGCTCCGTCCACCTCCGCAATAGGTTCTGTGGGTGCAATACAACTAGGGGTCAGGGCTCACTGCTCGACCCCTCCTCCCAACGTGCCCATACATGTCGTTCAAATATAAGTGGAAATCATTATGGTTGAGAACCACCTGTATGTGAGATGGTAAGGCTTTGGAGTTTGTTATGGCAGGTCATCGATTTGATTCCCACCAAGGCCTTTCAACCTTTAACAAATTTTTAGCCAATGTGGAGGCGCCACGTGGTGGCCTCTAGTTGGGCCATGTGGCAGCTTCACATTGGGCCACCAAAATACACTGCAACCAATAAAATTCGGTCAACTCACACTTTAGTATCAAAATTGCAAATTTTCATTTCTAGAGTGACACAATTAAAAATTACTAACATAAATGACAAATTCATATACTTCTTGTACTTAATAATTGTTCTTATATTTTATTCCTAGACTAAATTAGTCATTTTAGTTAGTCTCTTTTAGTTTGGTCACTTATTATCTAGTCATATATCTTAGTCCTGGACTAAATTAGTCATTTTAGTTAGTTGCTTTTAGTTTGGTCACTTATCATGTAGTCATATATTTTATCCCTAAACTAAATTAGTTGTTTAAGTTAGTCATTTTTAGTTCAGCCACTCAATTTCTCAAATTTAATAGTAATTCACTTGAAATAATTGTGGTGACTAACTTTTTCAGTCACCTAGTCACTAATTTCGTTATTTTCTACTAGTGTGAAGTGAGACACATCCGAATTTCTCCCCGAGAAAGTCTCCTCCCATGTAATCATTCCTAAAATCCGTTGAGGACTTTAGTATTGAAAATGTACCATTGTGTTGCATGCCCCTGCCCAAAAAGCAGCAATAGGCCTTGGTCATGCAGCATCACCCTCTCTGCTCCCACAACACTATGGTTATTATTCTCAGCCACCTCATTCTATTTTGGGTTATGGGGTGTTGTCAGCTCTCATCGAATGCCTTCTTTTGCACAAAATTTTTTAAACTCATTCGGCACATACTCACCCCCATTATCGCTCTTGAGAGCCTTCACCTTCTTTCTGGTTTCCTTCTCTACGAGTTCTTTGAATTATATGAACTTGGAGAATATCTCATCCTTCTTGTGCATGAAGAAGATCCAAAACTTCCTTGAGAAGTCATCTACAAAGATAACATAATATTTATGCCTCGTAGTGGAGGATATCGAGAAAGGTCCACAGACATCATAGTGCATCCGTTCAAGGAATGTATGTGCTTTTCTATCTCAATCATGGAATGAGGATTTTTTGTACTTCCCCAAGGTACAGCATTTTCATGTATCTTGTTGATCAAGTGATGCTTTGGGGAGGCTTGTGGTTATCTTCTACATAATATTTAGGGCACCATGATGAAAATGGCCAAGTCTTTTATACCATAGTTCATCAATATCGCGACTTTGTAGCATCTCTTCCTTCATGCTTAATGTGGCACAATATTCCACATATAGCTTGTATAGGTTCTTCACACGAACCTTGATTCATTTCACCTATCCCATGGTTATGTGTCTTAAGAATTCTTTCCCTTTGCTGAAGAACACATCATAACCACGGTCTTCCAACATAGCAACTAAGATGAGATTTTTCTTTAGGCCCAGAACAAAGATGACATCCTTGACATTTCAAAGGGGAGCCAGACTCCCTATGAAAATTAATGGTACCAATATTGGTCGCGCTATACCTTCCATCATCTCCCATCTTGATTTACATTTGGAGGTCTTTCTCCCGTAGGTCACTAAAAAATTATCTATCGCCTGTCATGTGGAACGAGGCACCATTGTCCAAGTACCACACGTTGTTACACAACATTTTGTCACTGTCCCTGCAATCCCTCATCCCGTACATGGGAGGGCTATTCCCGTGACCTGTGAATAGTAAACTGTCCTGAAAACACCTTGAAGGCATCCTTCTACATAAGGGAAAGAATTATCCTAGAGAACATTTCCTCAGAAAGTTATTAAAAACATGTGTTTGGGCATTGGCACGCTTAGCCAGTTCATCACTCGCACCAACCTGGGAAATTTACACTAAGCCCGTGCCACCTGGTGCTCTGTCCCTGTGTATTGCTCGTGCCAAGCCTATTTGCGAATGTTTTTTAAAAATAAAAGGCGAAATTTTGATTCTAACAACTTCATAATGAATCATCAAAAAGAGGTTAGGTTGTTTGGCTCTGGATCTCCTTGATTAGGAAGTGGTTTTCCACCTCTCATGGAACCTTCCTAAGAGATAGGACTCTCCCCCATGATTATAGGGATCCTAACCTCTCCTTATCCTTCTATAAAACCATGCCCTCTCCATTTCAATCCTAGCTGAACATTTGGGAAGAAAACTATAGCTGAGCGACTATTGAGAGCAAAGCCGAGGAGAACCCCGTAAGAGAGAGAGCCTTGTCCAAATTCCCAACAAGCTTTGTGAGACACGCTCCGCTGGAAGCCTTGCCAAAGGAAGAACGTGATGTCGAAACTAAGTTGTAATCTTTCTTCCACATTTTAATATATGCTCGACTATGTTATTGGTTCCATCGTTGTATTTCTTATTTGTGTACTGCAATTTGATTCAATATTTTCTGACTGATTGATAGTTACATGCTTGAATTACTACATTGTATGCCGTCACTTTTCTCTGCATATGTACAGATGTCCAGACGTGGTGAGAGAAAGGACTGTAATCTGTCAAGCTAGGAACGGGAAGCAGCACTTCTTCTCCAACAACAGCGGCGTAGGACTTGAGGTAGGTTATCTATCGTAGCTTTGTCTTTCGTAAATAGGAATAAATATCGTAGTGTGTTTTTTTTATTGCTATACCCACTCTAGGGCTAGTGGGATCACCTCTTTCCACAAAGGGAATTTACCTCGTCAAAAAAGTGGTGACTCTACTGGGATTAGTGTGAGTTAGTCCTTCTTCCATTAGCTTGTATTTTGGCTTTTGTTTGTCTTTGTTTTCCTTCCTGGTTCATTTTGCTTGGTTTGAAACCCCTGTTCAACCCCCTGGAGATCAAACCTCTCTCTGTTTGTTCATTTTTTGCCTTTTTATCTGAGTAAAACTTCGTGGCACGGTTTCCAGCCTGATAGTTGCACCAACGAGTGCAAGTTGCCAATTTATCACCCGCGCCATTCCCTGTTTGGAGCAGATTATAGCCAGACAGGCGTGCCAGCCCTAGTAGGGTGTGGGGTTTGCTTGGTTTTGGAGCTTTTTAGCCTAAGCTTTGATCCTAGGTTGTTTTTCCTGACTTGTTGAGTGCTTTAGAGTCATTTTTGACTAAGTTCAGCCCTTTTCCTTCGGTTTTTTTCCCTTTTCTGTCAGTTTTTCTTTTCAACCCTAGGTTTTCTAGGTGCTTTAGCCTACTGAGCCTCCCGTGGGAGTTTCGGGTCCTTGGTTTCCTAGTCAACTTCGTTTCTGCTTCTTTGCATTGAGCTTTTCGATCCATTTGATTGATTGTGTTAATTGAGTGATTGTCTCTTCTTTCGTTCAGTTTTACTCATGTCACTCCAAGCCTAGATTACATGGCTTGTTTGGGTCTCTTTTGAGATCTTCTCTTTGAGTCTTGTTGTGCTTTTTTTGAGTTGAGTGAAATTGTTTTGTTTCAGCTCTAGCTTCACCATTCTCAAAATCGATGTTTTGATTTATTTTTCATATCATTTAGTGCACTTGCTATGATATATTGAAAAATACAAAAAAAAAATCTTTTGCTGTAGAAATTTGAATAACTGTTAAATTATTCGCCAAGATTATCCTGATCACACACTATTTGAGCTTCATGCATAATACATAATCTCTTCTACCATTGATCATTAATTACGGAAAATAAACAATCGCATGCGCACATTAAAACCATAAACAATCACACATATAAACACAGTATTTATGGGAATGCTTAAAGCTTAAAACCCCCAACTATCTATATATTATAATGATAGATTTCATGTAACAATCATTGTACAAAATCCTCACAAACTCTCAGTACAATCTCCAATTGTTACACACTACACAAGCTCAAATCTAGCAAAACACATGCTCCAATCTACTCCACCTGTTAGCCTGCCTCTACTGCGCAATCCAAGATGAATAATTGTTCAATCCAAGTTCGAATACCCCTAGTATGCACTGCGCAATCCTCATTGGCATCTCCATCAATGTGTGTGCAAATCTCATGCACCAGTATAGTCACAACTGATAGTCAACCTGCTCTTTCACCCACCTCTGCACTGGTCTCCACTGAAACTGTCCATGCACTGAAGTTAACTAATGTATTCTTTAGTTGATTTATGAGTTAATAATTAGTGAATTAATTAATAATTAATTCACACCACTCTCACTAGTGTATCAATCAGTTAGACTAGATACAACTAGCTCAACTATGTTTAACTGAGTTAAACTAAACACAACTCCATTAGCTCCTCAATCAACTCATCCAAACTCTGTCACCTGAGTTCTAACTAAAGTCTCCATGCAATAGCTCCACTAAACCCTAGGAATAGCGTAATTCCTTCTGTCAGTTGCATGTGCCACATCCGTGCACCGAACTGAAGTGTTGCAAGAGGATAAGATAATGTTTAGTGTCCAAATATTATTAAGAGCTAATAATATTCGACATATCTATTTTTAGACTGGAAATCTAAAAATAGATTCCACCCAGTATGTCTAAAAATAGAAGTCCATCTATTTTTTCTGACTTGACCAACCATCCACAAATAGCATCCTACAACTCATAGAACATGATCCATATGTCTAAAAATAGACATAGTCTAAAAATATACTTTGCACCAAAAATAGCCTGCGGGCCCACTTAGTGAAGGTGACTTCATTTCATTAAGCTCATCATCTTGTTGCATTCTCAACACTCCCTCTCAACAAGATATGGATTATTTGCAACCCCTATCCTACCTTTATGGTATTCGAATTTGCTCTTGGTGAGCGCCTTCGTCAAGATATCAGCATCTTGATCCTCTGTAGGAATGTATGAAAGTAACATGACCTTCCGCTGCACACAATCTCTGATATGATGATACCGGATGTCAATGTGTTTGGATCTATCATGAAATACTGGATTAACCGAGAGTTTGATGCAACTCTGATTATCACAATAAATCACAGTAGGATCCAATTGTGAACCGAACAACCCAACCAGGATCTTCCTCATCCATATAGCCTCGCATGCAACCAAGATCGCTGCCATATACTCGGCCTCTGCTGAACTGAGTGCCACGAATCTCTGCTTCCTGCTGTACCAAGAAACTGTTGTCGACCCGATGCTGAAAATCCCTCCAGATGTGCTCTTTCTATCCGTTGGGCTCCCGACCCAATCTGCATCTATGAAGCCACATAGCCTCACCTCATCCAACTGTTTGTACCACAATCCATATCCTGATGTGCCTCTGAGATATCTCAATACATGCTTGCCTACCTTCCAGAAGAGCTTGGTTGGCTTAACCATAGCTTGTGAAAGCTGGTTAACAACATAACATATGTCGGGTCGTGTATTGACCAGATACATAAGCGATCCCACCAACTGTCGATAAACAGTGGCATCCACTACCTTTGCCGAAGTAGCATCCTCCTTCCTCCAAACTCCAGGAAGAGGAGTATCAACAGGCTTGCAGCCATGCATGTTGAACTTTTCCAGTATCTCCCGGGCATACTTACCCTGAGAAACAAACAATCCATCACTGCGCTGCCAAATTTCCAATCCCAGGAAATAATGAAGGAGGCCCAAGTCTTTCATCTCAAACTCTTTTGCAAGATCCTCCTTGCATGAGAGTATCAACATCTCATCACCTGTCAAAATCAAATCATCTACATAAATTATAATGATCAGCAGCTTACCCTCCACCACGATCTGATATAGGTTAGGATCCGTCTCACTCTTGGAGAATCCAAGTCTGGTGAAATAACTGTCTATCTGTGTGTACCAAGCATGAGGTGCTTGTTTCAACCCATACAGCGCTCTCTTGAGCCTGCACACATGCGACTCACTGCTGAAGATCTCAAAACCTTCGGGCTGCTCTATGTACACCTCCTCCTCAATGACTCCATTGAGGAACGCAGTCTTCACATCCATCTGATGAATGTGCCACCCCATCTGCGCTGAGAGAGAAAGAATCGTCCGTATGGAAGAATACCTTGCGACAAGTGCAAAGGTCTCCTCATAATCGATCCCCTCAATCTGTGAAAAGCCTCGGGAAAAAAATCTTGCCTTGTACTTCTCCACACTCCCGTCAGCTGCCTGCTTCACTTTGTAGATCCATCTCGAACCCACCATTGATTTCCCTTCCGGCCTCGAGACAATCTCCCATGCACTGTTTCTGAAAATCGAATCATACTCTTCCACCATGGCATCTACCCATGCGGGATCCTCCACAGCTTCCTCGAAAGAGGATGGCTTTGTCACGATACACTTGCTCATAAGAGCCATGTATCCAAGATAATCGATCAGACTGCCTCCGTTCGCGCCGTGCCAGGTGGTCCTACAACCTTCGCATTCAAGCCGCCGCTCGCCCGTAGTGCGCTTCCGCCTCCTCGGGAGCATGGTGCTACATGAGTGGTCTCTTCCACTCCATGAACCTCATCTTGTGGCTGATCCACATCCTGAGACTTATCCTTAGGAAGTAATAGCTCCTCATTTACATGCAAGTGTGGCTCCCTCTCAAGTGAACACTTATGGCTTTCTCCTCATGAAATTTGATATCCCGTCGCACAACATTCTTGCGACTGTCTGGAAAATACACACGATAGTTGTGGGGCGTATCAGTGTACCCCACAAATATCCCAACCTTTTCGGTCGACTCCAACTTCTTCCTGGCATCCTTCGTCACATGAATGTAAACAGGTGAACCAAAAATCCTCAAATGGGAAATATCAGGCTTCTTACCAGAAAACGCCTCCTCGGGTGTACTCATGCCAAGTATCCTATGAGGACAACGGTTTTGCACGTAAAATGAAGTATTACATGCCTCAGCCCACAAGTTTATGGGAAGGCCCTGATCATGCAACATCACCCGTGCAGCACCCACGATCGTTCTGTTCTTCCGCTCAGCAACCCCGTTCTGCTGTGGGTTATGAGGTGCTATGAGCTCTCTTCGAATTCCTTCTGCACTGCAAAAGTCCTTGAATTTTCCAGAGATGAATTCACCACCATTGTCGCTCCTAAGAGCCTTCACCTGCTTCCTCGATTCTTTCTCAACTAGTGCCTTGAACTCACAGAAATTTGAGTATGTCTCACTCTTCTTCTACATGAAGAAGATCCAGAACTTCCGAGAATAATCATCAAGAAAGATCACATAATACCTGTGTTTTTCTATCGAAGCTACTGAGAAAGGTCCACACACGTCTGTGTGAATTCTCTCAAGGATTATCGTGGCACGACTATCCTTCTCGTGAAAGGTGGCTTTCACAAATTTTCCCAAGGTACATCCCTTGCACTGATCTGACTGCACAAGAGTACCCTGAGGAAGCCTAGTAGAAATCTGCTGCAGTATCTTCAAAGCTCCATGGTGAAGGTGGCCCAATCTCCGGTGCCAAAACTGGCCATCATCCTGGCTCACCACTCCTTCTGCCTTGCCTACCATTGCTGCGCAACCATCTACCTGCAATTGATAAAGGTTCTTAACTCGAACCCCTATCCTCCGAGTCTCACCAGTTGCCTTACTTCACAGGAAAGCCTTTCCCTCGCTAAAGACAACATCATATCCCTTGTCTTCTAACATCACCACAGAGATAAGATTCTTCTTCAATCCTATAACATGCATCACATCCTTCAATACAAAGGGTTTACCAGACTCCCTCTCAAAGGAAATGGTACCGATACCGGTCGCACTATATCTACCATCATCGCCCATCTCGATGTGCACTCCAAGATCTTTCTCATCCAGATCCGTAAACAAATATCGATCTCCTGTCATGTGAAAAGACGCACCACTGTCCAAAAACCACATTGAACCCATCACACTTGATACCAAGCATGCAATCAGCGAAAAATCTAGCTCAAACTGCAAGGCTAAGGCCTCTCCAGCTGCAGATCCAGCAGCCTGCTTATTTTTCTCTTTCTGCAGACAATTTGTGGCATAATGTCTGTGTTGGTGACAGTGAAA
This sequence comes from Pinus albicaulis, assembly GCA_034641835.2. NCBI lineage: Eukaryota > Viridiplantae > Streptophyta > Pinopsida > Pinales > Pinaceae > Pinus > Pinus albicaulis. Next base: position 572,644,015 of record CM076569.1, read on the forward strand.
GCACTTCACCTTGGACATGTCCTGCTTCTTGCCTTTTGCACCGGATTGAGAAGCTTTCTTGTTCTTCCCCTTCTTTTCTTTGGCAGCCAAAGTGCAATTCTCTTCATTAGAGTTCTTTAATGAAGATCCGTCCCTGGTATTTCGCCTTATCTCCTCTTGCACAAGATCCGACCAAAGTCGCTCCCATCCTGGCAATTTCTCCCGACCATTGACAGAGTCCTGATAGGAATTCCAACTCTTCGAAAGCCCAAGGAGAGCCAAGCTCACCAATTCCTCATCATCTACAGTCACCCCCACACTTCCCAGCTCATCCCTACATTGGACGAACTTCGTGAGGTACTTGGGCATACTATCGCCTTTCTCCATATTTATGTTTCTGAGTTTATCCTTGAGCGCCAACTTCCTCTGGTCGCTCTTGCTTAGGAATAAATCTATCAAGGCTTTCCACATCAAGAATGGAGAAGCCTTACCATGAAGGCTTGATACTATGTGATCCTTCACACCTTCCAACAGAATCCTTCTACACTTTGTTGTCTTCTTTTGCCATGCGTCAAGTGCGGTAGCATCGCTAGAAGTAGGCTTTGGAATTTTTGCATCTATGAACTCCTTCAACCCATTGTCATCCAGCACCGCCTCCATCCTGTCCTTCCATGCAATATAATTTGAGCTTTCATCAAGGGCATACTCCAATCGCAATCCGTTTAAAGACATCTCAACTTCGACACCAAGAAAACACTGCTGCAAATTCGAATTCCACTAGCACAAAACTCAACCGCTTCATTGTTTTTCAATTTCTCCAATGATCAATAGAGCTCCGATACCATGTAGAAATTTGAATAACTGTTAAATTATTCACCAAGATTATCCTGATCACACACTATTTGAGCTTCATGCATAATACATAATCTCTTCTACCATTGATCATTAATTGCGGAAAATAAACAATTGCATGCGCACATTAAAACCATAAACAATCACACATATAAACACAGTATTTATGGGAAAGCTTAAAGTTGAAAACCCCCAACTATATATATATTATAATGATAGATTTAATGTGACAATCATTGTACAAACTCCTCACAAGCTCTCAGTACAATCTCAAATTGTTACACACCACACAAGCTCAGATATAGCAAAACACATGCTCCAATCTGCTCCACCTGTTAGCCTGCCTCTACTGCGCAATCCAAGATGAATAATTGTTCAATCCAAGTTCGAATCCCCGTGGTATGCACTGCGCAATCCTCATTGGCATCTCCATCAATGTGTGTGCAAATCTCATGCACCAGTATAGTCACAACTGATAGTCAACCTGCTCTTTCACCCACCTCTGCACTGGTCTCCACTGAAACTGTCCATGCGCTGAAGTTAACTGATGTATTCTTTAGTTGATTTATGAGTTAATAATTAGTGAATTAATTAATAATTAATTCACACCACTCTCACTAGTGTATCAATAAGTTAGACTAGATACAACTAGCTCAACTATGTTTAACTGAGTTAAACTGAATACAACTCCACTAACTTCCTCAATCAACTCCACCAAACTCTGTCACATGAGTTCTAACTAAAGTCTCCATGCAATAGCTCCACTTAACCCTCAGGAATAGCGTAATTCCTTATGTCAGCTCCTGTGCCACATCTGTGCACTTAACTGAAGTGCTCCAAGAGAATAAGATAATGTTTATAGTCCAAATATTATTAAGAGCTAATAATATTCGACATATCTATTTTTAGACCGGCAATCTAAAAATAGATTCCGCCCAATATGTCTAAAAATAGAAGTCCATATATTTTTTCCAACTTGACCAACCATCCACAAATAGCATCCTGCAACTCATAGAACATGATCCATATGTCTAAAAATAGACATAGTCTAAAAATAGATTTTGCGCCAAAAATAGCCTGCGGGCCCACTTAGTGAAGGCGACTTCATTTCACTAAGCTCATCATCTTGTTGCATTCTCAACACTCCCTCTCAACAAGATATGGATTATCTGCAACCCCTATCCTGCCTCTGTGGTATTCGAATTTTCTCCAGGTGAGCGCCTTCGTCAAGATATCAGCATCCTGATCCTCCGTAGGAATGTATGAAAGTAACATGACCTTTCGCTGCACACAATATCTGATATGATGATACCAGATGTCAATGTGTTTGAATCTATCATGAAATACTGGATTAATTGAGAGTTTGATGCAACTTTGATTATTACAATAAATCACAGTAGGATCCAAGTGTGAACCGAACAACCCGACCAGGATCTTCCTCATCCATACAGCCTCGCATGCAGCCAAGCTCGCTGCCATATACTCGGCCTCTGCTGAACTGAGTGCCACGGATCTCTGCTTCCTGTTGTACCAAGAAAATGTTGTCGACCCGATACTGAAAATCCCTCCAGATGTGCACTTTCTATCCGTTTGGCTCCCTGCCCAATCTGCATCTGTGAAGCCACATAGCCTCACCTCATCCGACTGTCTGTACCACAATCCATATCTCGATGTGCCTCTAAGATATCTCAATACATGCTTGTCTGCCTTCCAGAAGAGCTTGGTTGGCTTAACCATAGCTTGCGAAAGCTGGTTAACAACATAGCATATGTCGGGTCATGTATTGACCAGATACATAAGCGACCCCACCAACTGTCGATAAACAGTGGCATCCACTTCCTCTGCCAAAGTAGCATCCTCCTTCTTCCAACCTCCAGGAAGAGGAGTATCAATAGGCTTGCAACCATGCATGTTGAACTTCTCCAGTATCTCCCGGGCATACTTACCCTAAGAAACAAACAATCCATCACTGCGCTGCCAAATTTCAAAACCCAGGAAATAATGAAGGAGGCCCAAGTCCTTCATCTCAAACTCTTTTGCAAGATCCTCCTTGCATGAGAGTATCAACAGCTCATCACCTGTCAAAATCAAATCATCTACATAAAGTAAAATGATCAGCAGCTTACCCTCCACCACGATCTGGTATAGGTTAGGATCCGCCTCACTCTTGGAGAATCCAAGTCCAGTGAAATAACTGTCTATCCGTGTGTACCAAGCATGAGGTGCTTGTTTCAACCCATACAGCACTCTCTTGAGACTGCACACATGCGACTCACTGCTGAAGATCTCAAAACCTTCGGGCTGCTATAGACACCGAGAAATAAAGAATCGTCTGTATGGAAGAATACCTTGCGACAGGTGCAAAGGTCTCCTCATAATCAATCCCCTCAATCTGTGAAAATCCTCGGGCAACAAATCTTGCCTTGTACTTCTCCACACTCCCGTCAGCTGCCTGCTTCACTTTGTAGATCCATCTCGAACCCACCATTGATTTCCCCTCCGGCCTTAGGAAAATCTCCCATGCACTGTTTCTGACAATCAAATCATACTCTTCCACCATGGCATCTACCCATGCGGGGTCCTCCATAGCTTCCTCGAAAGAGGATGGCTCTGTCACGATACACTTTCTCACAAGAGCCATGTATCTAGTATACCGATCAGGTGACTGTCTCTGTTTGCGCTGTGCTGTAGGTGGTCCTACAACCTTCTCTGCATCTTGAGCCAGTCGCTTAGCTTCTATAGTGCGCTTCCGCCCCCGTACTCTTTTACAAGATCTTACGGTCGATTCAAACATGGATTTGTCTGATCCTAATGGAACCGAGGGTATTCTAGTTTTGGATAAAGGATACCAACTCTTCCCCAAAGATGCCATTCAATAGCCTATTCCATCTTCACCGCTGGTGTCTCTTCTAGCAGGATATAGGTCTCTAGGTCATATTATAGCCAGCATCACCTCCATGGCAGCGTCCACCCCGCCAAGGGGTCTGGTTCTTTCGTCATTAGGGATGTCGCTAATGACACCTATCTCTTTGTCGACACCCTTTGTTACATTTGTTCCTAGTAGACCTATTGTCTGTGTGGCTTCTTTGGCACCGGTTTTCACTATTCAGTCGTCAGCTCTTTCCACTTCGGTAGAAACTTTGATTGCCGCAGCAGTCCCTGACGACCTTTCATTTGAGGAGTATCGACTGGCTGTTCAACAGCATCACTCCCAAACTTATCAATCCCCTCAGGATCCCTATCGATCTTATTTTTCCCATTATGGGGCGGATGGTACCCTGGTTTATGCACTTCCATTTCAGCAGGATGAGCATGGAAACCCTGTCTATTTGCCTGCTCCTGAGGCTTATTAGTTTCTTTCGGGTGTTATACCTACCTTGCCTGGGCAACCCTCTAGCCAAAAAGGACAACTCTATCAGGGACAACCTTCGGTTTAGCAGGGATATGCTTTTGACAAACAAGGAAAACCCTTCTAAGGACAACCTTTGGTGCAGCAAGGGTATGCGTACGACCCACAAGGGCAACCCTTACAGGGCCAACCTTCGGTCTAGCAGGGATTATTTTACAACCCGCAAGGGCAGCCTTACAATCCTGCAGGTCAACCTTTACAACCTCAGCCTATGATCCCACCTGGGCAGCCTCAAGCACTAGTTGGGCAACCAGGGTGTCAATCTAGACCTTCATATGGTCCTGGGGGTAGATTCATCCATCCCCACCTTTGGTGCAACCTCAACAGCCTTATCTTCCGATCGGTCTAAACGTTGCACAGCAAGGACCATCCTATGGTCCTGCCCCAGGTCAACCTAGATATCAGGTACAACCTGGCCCACCTCAGTCATCAGGCCAACCTACTCCGCAAGGGCAACCTGGTGGCCCTCCTCTGTCAGGTCAACCAATTCAACCAGGTCAACCTACACAGCCTATTTACCCTGCTCAGCCTCTGCCCTATTCGATGCCGCAGCCAAATCAACCGCTGCGCCTGATGTATCCAGATCAGCAGGGGCCCACTTATCAGCAACCTGTTCGACCCCAAGGTGGTTATTTTCCTCAAGGTCAATATTGGCTGGTTTACAACCCGCCTCAAGGTCCCCATTATAACCCTCAACCACCAGGCTATACTTATACTCCGCAACAAAATCCATATGTTTCTCAATCGGGGCCCACGTATACTCAGAATCAGTATCCCATTTTTCAACCCTCGTACCCTGGTTCTTAGCTGCCATATCAACCAACTTATCCAGCTTACACCCCTTATGGTCCAAATCCTTCGGGACAGAACCAGTGAGGGAAAAGTTACACTCAACCAGGATGGAATATGGGTACAGGTCCTTATCGAGGGCCTACTATGCCTTTTAATCCGCAGTTACCTTTCCTTGCCACGTTGGAGCTACCGGACGTGTCCAAATTGACAAGTGATCCCATTCTTCATAATCCTTATTGGCCTCCGATTCCGACTAAGGTTCTTGGTGATTGCCCCAAGTTTCAGGGTAAGTCTAGAGAAGACCCCCAGGCTCACTTCATGACATACCATTTGTGGTGTTCTTCAAATTATTGGGTGGACAACTCTATTCGTCTTCGTCTTTTTCAGCGCACTCTTACCAAAGTTGCTGCTAAGTGGTATATTGAATTTCCTCGTGGAAATTTTCAAGATTTCAACACCCCTTCTATGGCATTTATTTACTCATTTCCAATTTTCGGTTCGTTACAAAGCCGGGATGCATCTCCTCACATCATTGAAACAGGACCGGCCTACCCATATCTCGAACCATATTCATGAATGGAGAAGGCATCGTCGCCTGATCAAGTTTGAAATTCCTGATCAGTTGCTCACTCATTGGTTCACCACTTCTTTCATCAACCAGATTGTCAAAGATATTGCCATGGGGGCATGTGTGACCAAAGAACAAGCCATCGCTCGTGCCCAGTACCTTGATCTAGTGTACTCTCAATTGGGCATTTTGTATGACATCTTGACTGAAGCTCCATGTCCTGGGACCTCTAAAGCACCGGTTACCCCATCGGTTGATGGTGTTATTGGTTCTGTATCTCATACTTCATGAAAGTCTTACAATGGGAAGCATAAATCAAATTCTTCCAACAATTATGCTTCTCAGGCTACTCGAGATTCTGGTATGACCTCAGAGGTCAACGCCGTCCAGGCCAATCCTATGGACAAGACTTCCAAGGGAAGAAAGAAGGGCAAAGGCAAAACAAAATTCGATGCCCCAAAACCAGAATCATCCAAACATCGTGCTGATGATGGTTCACAACGAAAACCGAAGTACCCTTGCCTGATTTGTGATGAAGAACACTATACTAAAAATTTTCCTCGATGATCTGAAGTTAGTCAACTTCTTAAGGGCTCCAAGGGAACTCCGGCAGTTCTTAAAGAAACTTTCCATCTCAGCAGACCCAGATGGTCGAGCAACCTTCGCCATCTGCACCGTTTGGGTCTCAGGTATTCATGATGAATGGTGCTGCACCCGTTTCTATTGCTACTCGGTCAAAGGATTATGCCGGATCATGCCAGGCAGCTGGGAAGAAAGTCATTGATGGCCCTCCTCCCCCACCTGCCTCTGGTCCTCTTGAGATTGAAAGGCCCAGTGCTGAACTTGTTGTACGACCACCTTCCAAAGGTGTTCTCCGAAAGTCTTCCTATAATCCGAATGCCCATGCTACTCAACACTACAGTATTATTGAGGATTTAGAACAGGCGCCTTCCATGATGTCCGCGTTGGAAGTATTTCAGAGTTTTTCGTCTCAACGAAAATATTTGCTATCTTCGATCAGCAGGATCAATCCTGCTGATTCTAACCTTCTCGCCTTCGATTTAGAGAATTTCGTCCCCTGACTTCCGCACCAGATTGCGCTTGTTATACAAGTCGGCATTAACGGTCTCAATATTCACAGAGCCGTTATGGACGAAGGTGCTTCTATCTACGTCATGGCATCTGCTTGCTGGAAAGCCATTAGCTCTCCAGCCCTCACTTCATCTCCCAATGCCCTTGAGGCATTCGATGGAAGAGAATCAAAACCCTCGAGTGTTCTTGCTATCTTGTTGATTACATTGCAAGGAAAGACAATCAACGTTGAAGTGGAATTCATTGATGCCAAACTCAACTACAATCTTCTACTTGGTCACAGTTTGACTCATGCCATGTTGTGCATTCCGTCCACCCTCTTTTGACTTCTGAAGTTTCCGCATGAGGGAAATATTGTTACTGTCGATTAGTTGTCTTTCTTTACTTCGTGTTCCGAGAACAACGTACCATACATGGATCAAATTCCTAATCCCCCTGACAGTATAGAACCGGGTCTTTTCAAAGATCCTGCTCTTATGGGTATTTTTCCCTTTCCACCACCAAATACCATTCAAGTCAACATGATCTCTCGGTCAGATGACCCTTGGGTCATCCCTTCTCCTAAACAAGTTGATTCGTTTGGAGATTCGATGTTTATTAGTCCCATCGAGATCAATTATTGTGAGCTGACGGCTGCATCTGATTCTCCCCCTCCTGAAGCTGCTCCTTTGAGCATGACCCTCGACGTATATTCTCAATCCCTTGGCTCGGCGATGCGGATTTGCCGGATCCTTTGAAAGAAGTGTTTCCATCCGACGAGGCTATCATGGAAACTATGTCTCTCGAGGACCTACCATGGAGCGATGGGCATCATCATTCCTCGTTTATGCCTTGCCTCGGGGCCATGTCTAACTGTCTTGAGCACTTCACGTCCCAAGTTCCTTCTCCGCCGTTTCAGACGCCTATTTTGACTCATGAAGTCTTTGTGGAAGGTAACTTGGGGAATATTACTCAAACGATGCCTATCGACAACTCCATTAAACCAGGGGTCGTCGAGAACATCCATGTGGAAGTTACTTGCTCTTCTGAGGAAGTCCAAGTGTACACTAGTCTCTTTTGCGAGTTCCGCAATGTTTTTGCATGGTCTTGTGAAGAAATTCCTGGAATTGACCCCAGTATCGTGGTGCACGAGATTCTCACCTACCCAAGTGTGAAGCCTGTTCACCAACGTCTTCGTCCTATGCATACTCGAAAATCTGCCGCTATCAAGGCTGAAGTTGAGAAAATTCTTAAAGCGAGTTTCATTTATCCGATTCCCCTGACTGAATGGATTCTAATATAGTTCCTGTGGATAAGAAACAGGGTGCCATTCATGTTTGTGTTGATAATCGTGATATCAATCGGGCTTGTCCTAAGGATAATTATCCCACCCCGTTTATCGATTATATCATTGACGATTGTGCGGGAAGTGAAATTTTCTCCCTTATGGATGGTTTCTCTGGCTATAACTAGATTAACATTCTCCCATCGGATCATCACAAGACGTCTTTTATTTTCCCATGGGGAACATTCTTATACAGGAAACTCCCATTCGGCTTGAAGAATGTTGGGGCTACGTTCCAGTGCGCAATGTCCTATGCTTTCCATGATATTTGGCATATTATCAAACCATACTTGGATGACCTTCCAACTCATTTAGCTATGCGAAAGGACCACCCAGAACATCTTCGTCAAATCTTTCTTTGTTGTAGACGTTACAATATTAGGCTCAACCTGCATAAATTCATCTTCTGCATCGACTCCAGTAGACTCTTAGGGTTTATCGTGTCTAAAGATGGAATTCACCTTAACCCTCTTAAATTCGAGGCTATTTTCAATCTCCCCTCCCTTTCCTCGTTACATCAACTTCAAAGTCTCGAAGGGAAAGCTAATTTCCTACGTCGTTTCATCCTGAACTACGCCAAAGTAGCCAAAGGATTTACACGACTTCTAAAGCAGGACGTCCCTTTCTATTGGGATGAGCTTGCCCAACATTCTTTTGATAGAATTAAGACATTGCTATTCAATGCTCCTCTATTACGTCCTCCCAATTACCATTGTGATTTCACCCTCTACCTAGCTGCCACCTTCAGCACGATCACCATGGTATTAGTCCAAGATGATGATGACGGTAACAAGCATGTCATTTACTACCTGTCTCGGAACCTTCTCGACCCTGAAACGCGTTACACACATGTCGAGAAGTTAGCATTGGCTACAGTCCAAGCCGTCCAACATTTTCGTCATTACATTCTTTTACGCATGATGACCGTGATTTCTGATTGTAACCCATGACTTATATTCTGTCATGACAGTTGCTGGGGGGCAAGTACTCGAAGTGGATTTTCATCCTCCAAGAGTTTGATTTGGAGTTCACTATGGCAAAATCAAAGAAATCACTTGTGTTTGTGGATTTTATTTGTTCTCTCCCTGTCGACATTGCTCCTTCTTCCTCTGAAGATCATATACTAGACGAAACTCTCTTCCTGATCAGCACCCTCGATCTGTGGTACGGTGATATCATCGTTTACCTCCAAACGTCTACTTTCAAGTCTAAGCTCACGAAAGATGCCCGACATTGCATTTAGCATCAATCACAACCTTATCATATCATTGGGGATACCCTCTATCGTATCAGAGTCAATTTCGTACTCCGTCGATGTTTGACTCTCGAGGAAGTAGAGAAGGTTTTAAATTACTGCCACAGTGGCGCCTGTGGTGGTCACATGTCTGGTTATGCCACTGCATAGAAGATCCTTCATGCTGGCTACTTCTCACCGTCTATTTTTAAAGATTTCATTATTGCAATACGTAAATGCCATGCGTGCCAGATTTATCAATGCAAGATGCGTGCGTCGCCTGTTCCACTACATCCTGTCATTACTGTTGGCCCTTTTGCTAAATGGGGCATAGATTGTATGACATGTAACCCTCGTTTGGCCAGGGGGTATGCCTATATCATCGTTTCCATCTATTACTTTACGAAATGGGCCTAAGTGATGCCTACACTGGCTTCGAACGGTAAGACAGCAGCATAGTTCATATTCAATCACGTTATTGCTCAATTCGATGTCCTTCAAGCCATCGTTACTGATCATGGTTCTCATTTTCGGGATTACATGATGGCGGAGTTGACATATAAGTTGGGTCTGTGTCACGACAACTCAACGCCTTACTATCCTCAAGCTAACGACCAAGTTGAAGCTGTAAACAAGGTCCTTGTTACGATGCTTCAACGAACAATCGAGATCCACAAATCAAACTGGCATCTTATGTTGTTCTCAGCTCTATGGGTTTACCGAATGTCAATCAAAAGTGCGACCGGATTTACCCCATTTCAGTTGGTATATGGTCTGGAAGCCACGCTTCCGATTGAATGTGAAATCCCTTCACTTAAATTAGCTGTGGAATTACTGCCTGATACTTCACCTAAAGAAGAACGTCTCCTCTACCTAGAGATATTGGACAACACTCGTCGCTTATCTACCTTGGTTGTCAAAGCACAGAAAAAGCGAGTCAAAGCCCATTTTGACCAAACAGTCTCTCCTCGTTCTTTTGTTGAAGGTGATCTCATTCTCTTATACGACCAAGCTCATGATAAGCTAGGGGCAGGAAAATTCCAACCCCTGTGGCATGGGCCCTACATTGTTAAATATGTGTTACAAAATGGGCTTATGAGTTGATTGATTATGAAGGTTGTCCTTTATCATAGCCCAGAAATGGGTTGTACTTGAAAAAATATTATGCTTGAATCACTCACGCATAATATGTGTACATAGGTGATTGTTTTCATTTTGTGTGCATGCTTTGGTTTGATGTGCATTGTGAGATTTTTTCTGCTTATTGGGTCTTGTTTGCTATGCAGATGTCTATTTCTCCTTATGTCAGTTTCGCGGATGGTGCTTCTCGCAGTAACAGGAACTTGTCTTCGGCTGCCTGGGTAATCTATGATCCTGCTGGTGAGTTGATTAACTTACAAGGGATTTGTCTGGGACCAGCTACAAACAATGTCGCTGAATATAGTGCAGTTTTGGAACTATTAATCGAGGCAGTCAACCTCAACATACGTGCATTGCTTGTAAAGTTGGATTCACAAATTGTTGTTCTTCAACTGAATGGTCATTATTCGGTTCAAAACCCATGCATTTTAAGATTGTATTTGTGTATTCGTTTACTTGAGAAACATTTTGATTTCATTACTTATCATCATGTACCAAGACGAATGAATACATTAACAGATGCAATAGCTAATACTGTGTTGGATAGACATTTGCGTAATTCATAAAAAACGTCATCATGTGTACATTGACCCATGTAGAAGATATATATATATATATATATATCGTTTGTTTACAAGTCGTGTGCATCATAAACCCACAAAAAATAATATATGTTTGTTACAGTTGCATCATGAGACAACATGTCTCTCAAAAATATGCAGAAATAGAGCCCAAATGACTAGTCGGCATGGTGCTCATGATAACACATCACCGCCCGTACCAGTCGCCTCAGTAAGAGGTGGATACGGCTGGAAACTCCCATGGTGTGCCTCTGATAGGCTCGGGCACGTCATCAAAACGCGCATAATCAGGCACCCCACGGGTGATTCCTTTCAAGTTTTGTACTAGCTCCTCATCAATGCCCTCCCCTGGAGGGTCAAAGTCACGAGGAGTCCGCCTTGCTATGGGGGACATGCCTGCGGGATGTTTCGGGCCAACATCTGCATTCATATAAAATTAACTATCAGAACATGCATATATACTACAAAAAAATTATAAACTCATGAAAATACAAAATGAGTCTCACCAAGTTCTTCGTCCCGGTCCTCTCCCTCTAGGAGCGGAAGGTCTAGGTCTCCGGTAAAATCGGTGCCAGCGAAGGGCCAATCCTCCACGACAATCAACTATCGTTGGAGTCAGAACTCAGGCCTCCAGGACATTTGCTAGCCACCCCCTGCCCTCGGCATCAGTGCCACCCATCGAGCCATTCGTGGCTCTCTCAGTGGTGGATCCGGGACTATGGCCTCCTGGCACTGAAAAATATGTAGTCATTCCAGGAAGAACAACACCAGAATCGACCCATACCCAAATTTTTTTAGTTTGGTCTTCTTGCATTTTGTGAGTTGTCGTTTTAAATTCATGGTCACAACCTCGGCCCAGTCAAATATAGTTGGGTTCATACACTCTGAAGCAAGAAGTAACTGCATCTTTGTGGCCTCATGCGGTGCCTACGATCCCGCAGCCCGCGTAATGGTGTGTAGCACTACTCTCAGTGCTAGATCGGGGATGGTCTGAATGTCCACTTTCCCGCTCCCTGTTCCTTTGCATGCCCCTGGGCACACCCTGTTCATGACCATTGTCATGCTTTCTCCTAAAGGCCTGGACCCCTACGTGATAGTCCAGTGATGAAGTATACATCTGATACTTCGAGCTCAAGCTCTTGGTCTCAAAGTTTGAATTTCTCCTCATCCTCGTCCCAAATACTAATGAGATACTGCAGCAATTCGAGCTGAGCTCGGAGACATGGTGTTAGAAAGAACTTTTTTAACCTGCAATTTTTAAGAGCATTCATACATTGCTCGTTTTCCATTGCCAATTCATCTTCTTCGCTATGTTCTCCCTCTTCCCATTTGATAACCATCTTTTCGTTGGATACTTACATCAATCAATCATAGGAACATTATAAACCTCCTTGGGTATTCAAAATTACATTTCATTGGTTGAATTTTGAGAATTTTTAGTCGTATTTTGTGTTGCCCCGTTGGCACGGCTGTTTGGCTAACAGTCGCGCCAACTGGCGCGACCCCTCTGTAGAACAGGACCAATTGGCGCGGGTCCATGCCCGAAACCCGCGCCAACCACGGAGCCCTAAAATTTGACAATCCTCCCCTAAAGGACCTCAAATAATGATAAATTGTGGTAAAATGTAACTTAAAAGATGGCCAAAAAGGTCAGCTCTTACCTGAACATGATGGAATTCGATTTGGTCCACTGGATTGATCACACTCATCGCCTGAAGATCGAAGAAGAAATGGGTCACTGTTTCTCTACAAAGAGGTAAAAGTGAAAAGTAAATATTTTTTACCACTGTTGGTCTTTTATAGCTTTTCAAAGTCCTAAAATAGGTTTTAAAACGTATTTGTTCGATATATTTTCATATTATTTTCGTGGAATATGTTTTACATGTTTCTTTTTGTGCAGCAACAGGTTTTTCACATGGTTTTGACGAAGAGACGAGTTGTATTTTATATTCTTTTGGACTTAGTAAAAACACGAAAAATTCACTACTGGAGTCACCTTTCAGCGCTTTTCTGACTCTCTAAAACTGAAAATATTTCCGAGTCGCTTGTCGTTTTGAGCTCATTAAATTGGTTGCGAAGTGATATCTACCCAGTGTACGTTTGCCCCTTTTTTGGGCTAGGATAGATTATTTACAAAAAAGGAACACCCTATCCTATCACGACTAGGAGGTTCTCTCAGACATAGTTTTCTACCTTTTCGGATCTGTGGGACTATTTGCGAAAAGGGACCGCTGGAGTTTTTTTTCCGCTGTCTTTTCAAACTCTCTAAACATGAAAAGATGCCGAGTTATTCCTTTGTCAGACTCGTTAAAAACTAATGACATCGAACTCTGTTGCAATGACGTTACTCGAGTTCCTCCTTCCAAGGGCTCGTAAAATGTACTAGGTTGGATTTTTCCGAAGCACAAACTTACATCACAAGCATATGCTATTCCCTTCAAGCTTGTTTTAAAAAATAATTAGGGTACTCGCCAGAAATGGTGGGGGGAAATGGAACCAATATTGTAGTCATGTTGGCAGTACGTCACTCTTGAACATGGCACTTGTCTACATTCATGTCGGGTTGGGGACATCTCATCTCGTTATCTGCTTGCCTCCATGGGTTTGGGTAATCCCTTTTGACTTCTCATCTGCTCCTTGCTATGTCACCATGACCTCAGATCCCTTGATGTCAAATACTTCCAAATCTAGTGTCATGCTGCTGATATGTTCAAAAGAAGTTTGCCTCTGCAGTTTTCAACCTCCCTCTGATTCTTTGTTGGTATTGATTCACAAACATTATATCCCTCTATCTCATGTCGATGATGTGGGAAACATTATGGCCCACCTTCGATCAAGGTCACTTCCTGTCGACTTCAGCTCATTATTCGGGAAGTTGATCTAGAGACTCCCTTCAGGTACCTTGGAGCCTGCATGCCTCAATGGCAGGTTCTTCGCATTCGACGCAAGGTTTTCATTATTGGTCTTCGATCGGATGGTTTTATGAGTGTTCGATGCCAGATTACTGTTCACATTTTGTGGATTGTACCTCTTGTACCTTGAGTTCCATTGTCATTATTGGTGGTTTCTCTCGCGTCTATTAACAGTTTTCATCATTGGCCGGTAATCTGACTATGTTCTTGCATGTTCAACTTCATCTCACATATTCGCATGCTTGGACTTGTACTATGTTTGGGTCAAGATGGAGCGCAAGACCCTGGGTTTTGTCTGATGAAATATAGGTTGCGGATTCTTTGTGGATTACTATGACTTATTACATGGCTCTTTTGATTGGATGGCTATGACCATATCTGAGTCTACTTGTTGATCCCTACTTCTGGATCGCTGCATCCATACCTTGGATCTCATTATTTACGTACTCTTTTATGGATGGCTACGCCCATACCACATATCATGTATTAGAGATATCAGTTGTATTTATACTCGCAGGTCTTTCGACGATAGTGTTTTCAGTTGAACGCGTTCTCATAAAGCATTTCACCCCTCCCTCTTTGTTGAACCTCATGCTTTAGGGGGCATCTGTTACACAAAATTTTGTCACCGTCCCTGCAATCCCTCATCCCGTACATTGGAGGACTATTCCCATGACCTATGAATAGTAAAATGTCCTGAAAACACCTTGATGGCATCCTTCTGCATAAGGGCAAGAATTCTCCTAGAGAACATTTCCTCAAAAAGTCATTAAAAACAGGTGTTTGGGCATTGGCACGCTTAGCCAGTTCATCACTCGTGCCAACCTGGGAAATTTACACTAAGCCCACGCCAGCTGGTGCTCTATCCCTGTGTATTGCCCGTGTCAAGCCTATTTGGGAATGTTTTTAAAAAATAAAAGGCGGAAGTTTGATTCTAACAACTTCAGAATGAATCATCAGAAAGAGGTTGGGTTGTTTGGCTCTGAATCTCCCTGATTAGGAAGTGGTTTTCCACCTCTTGTGGAACCTTCCTAAGAGATAGGACTCTCCCCCATGATTATAGGGATCATAACCTCTCCTTCTCCTTCTATAAAAGCCTGCCCTTTCCATTTGCAACCTAGCTGAACATTTGGGAAGAAAACTATAGCTAAGAGACTATTGAGAGCAGAGCTGAGGAGAACCCCATAAGAGAGAGAGCCTTGTCCAAATTCCCAACAAGCTTTGTGAGACTTGCTCCGCTAAAAGCCCTACCAAAGGAAGAACACGATGTTAGAACTCGGTTTTAATCTTTCTTTCACATTTTAATATATGCTCGACTATGCTATTAGTTCCATCGTTGTATTGCTTATTTGTGTAATGCAATTTGATTCAATATTTTTCGACTGATTGATAGTTACATGCTTGAATTACTACGTTGTATGTCGTCGCTTTTATCTGCATATGTATAGGTGTCCAGACACGGTGAGCAAAAGGATTGTTATCTGTCAAGCTATGAATGGGAAGCAACACTTCTTCTCTAACAACAACAGCGTAGGACTTAAGGTAGGCTATCTATCGTAGCTTTGTCTTTCATAACTAGGAACCAATATCGTAGCGTGTTTTGTTTGTTGCTAAGCCCACTCTAGGGCTAGTGGGATTGCCTCTGTCTGCAGAGGGGATTTACCTCATCAACACACGGTTGCCATCATTGTGTTCACCATGCATGCAATAAGGGTGAATTCAAGCTCAAACTGTGAAGCCAAAGCTTGACTTCCCGCTCCTTCTGAGATATTATTACTTGTCTTTTTGTGTGGAAACTTCATGGTATAATGCCCAAACTCATGACAATTTAAGCATTCGATTTGGGACAAGTCTTTCTTCTTGCCCCCTTGAGTGGACTCTGGCTTGTATTGAGATTTCTCCCCTTTCCCCTTCATTGCCTTTCCAGCCAAAATACAGTTTTCCTCATCCTCACACTTGGATGAAGTTTCATCTCTGGTATTCCACCTTATCTCCTCCTGTACCAAATTAGACCATAAGCATTCCCAGTTTGGTAGTTTCTCCCTCTCGTTCACCGAATCTTGGTAGCTATGCCTGCGCTTGGAAAGTCCTAGAAGGGCTAGGCTTACCAAATCATCTTCTACAACAGTAACACCAACTCCACAAAGTTCATCACAACATTGTGTGAACTTGCTCAGGTACTTTTGAATAGAGTCATTCTTCTACATCTTGATATTTCGAAGCTTATCTTTGAGCGCAAGCTTCCTGTGGTCGCTACTATTCCGAAATAAATCTACTAGTGCTTGCCACATTACATCTGAGGTTTCTTTCCTTTGGATATTGGAGACAATGTGATCCTTTAATCCCTCCAATATGATTCTCCTCGCATTTCCTACACACTTCCTCCATTCTGATAGATCTTTGACATTAGATGATCCTAAGTTTGGAATGTCAATCTCGACAAATGCCTTCAACCTATTGTCCTCCAGTACCGTCTCCATGCAGTCTTTCCAAGCAACAAAGTTTGAGTTGCCCTCAAGTGTATACTTAAGCCTCAGACCATAGAAACCATCTTGCTAGCTCTGAAGAATTGATCCTGCAAATTCGATCTTCCTGCAATAAAAACTTCAAATTTTCTGCTCTACTGTGAATCATGCTATGATACCATGTATAAATTAATGTGTAGATATGAAAATTCTCGTGTAATTTACTAAAACACAAGACTCAAATCTACTATACTCATATGCAAAATTCAATTCATGATCGTGAGCACAAATCATAAACATGCATCAAGAATAAACACACATATAAAAAGCTTTATCTAAGTGAAAGCAACTACTCAAAATCCCTTCCTATCTGTATTGCATTAATCAAAGAATATGGGTGAATACATATGCTTGCTCAAACTTGAGCACAACCTCCAAGTGTATTGTCTATCCCTCTGCCTGAGTGACAACTATGGCTAATCTCAATTTTCATGCCCTCCAAGACCCTATTTCCTTGTGATATTCCTTGAGGAATTAGGCCCATATTAATTAGAAAATTCTTCAATTGGAATTGCGCAATTCCCTTAGGCTCGTCAATGCGCACCGATTGCACGATTGCCACTAAGATGGAAGCATTAATGAGTACCATGTTGCTTATCGCGTTCCGTTTGTGTACGCATATGCCCCTTTCAGCCGCTGATCCACGGACTAGAATCGTTTGGGTTGGTTGTGAGAGTGCCCAATACAGAAACGCTACATCCTTCCAGCGCAATCTAAATGAGGTTTTGGATTCAGTGGTGGGGAACGTTTCTACAAGTGGATTCAATGTTTCTAGTGTTGTTGTTGAGGGATAAAACAGCAATAGTTCGGATTATAGGCTTCTTCAGTGCCGGGAAGATTTAGATTCCTCCGACTGCAAACAGTGTGCATCAACGGCGAAAGTGAATCTTGTTCAGCGATGCCAGAAAACTTCTGGACTCATTCAACAAGACGGTTGCTTTTTACGTTACGACATTCATAACTTTTACGGTCATATTAATAGTACGCCGACAAGTTTGATCTGCAACGGTGGGAAAAGCAGCAAGCCACTAGAATTCACAGATGCTGTTGATGCCCTGCTCTCAAACGTTACAAAGAAAGCTGCTCAGAGCCCGGAACTTTTCTTTGCAGATTATTCTCTGCCTTATAATTTTATGGTGTATATATATGCCATGGCCCAATGTTGGAAAGATCTATCCCAAAAGAACTGCGGGTCTTGCCCAACTTTTGCCTCCTCTAGACTAGAATCATGCTCAACTGGGACCATGGGAGCACAATTCGGATCTAAGAACTGCTATTTGCGATTCGAGATTTATTCTTTTTTCAATTTGTCCATTGCCCCTCCGCATCTCCCCCCGTCCCCGCAGCCTCGTGCATCGGCTCCTCCAGGTAAAACTCCTATAGTATTCGGTATTTCTCTCACATAAAGAATATACAGCTTTAGTAAGGATTTATATATTTTTGGTAAAATAGATCATAGTCATTAACTTAGAGTTCCTGTACAAATCGCAGAAGGAAATAAACGCGATGTGCTAGGGGTAAATCTGGGCGCAGCAATCGCAACTATTGTAATAATTGCAGCGATTGCAGTTTGCACGTGGAAATTTTTGGGTCTGCTAGAACGGTTTTCTCGAAGCAGAGATGCCGAAATTGTTAAGTCATTGAGTTTTAAGATTCCGCCATGAATCCTTTTAGTTAATTAGGCGCGACTGTAACTACCGTATATATATAAAATGTGAAAAGCTTGATCAACACTAGATGTCAAAGGATTAAATTAATTTTTTTGTTGAAAGTTGTAAAAAAATCGTCGCCTGGCACATGGCTAGATAATTAGCCGTTGTGTGATTGTTTTCACAGGTGAGGAAGGAGCAATTATGTTAAACCCAATTATAGCTAATTCTGTTGGATATTTGAATAATTCCAGAACTCTTCCTCTTTAACACAGAGAAATAAACTTGCATACACAGTGATACAATTTCCACATAAAAAAAATTCTATTCAGTAAAAAAAACTGTTACAACTTTTCTTCCTCACTCAGAGGGATTTACAATTGTGACTGCTGCTGTCACAGTGGACTCTTAAGACCTCTGTCTTAATAAAAAAACTTACTGTCTCTCTATAAAAAAATAAACACCTCTCTGTCTATTAAAAAACAACTCACTGTGTTTTTTTATAAAATATACACCTCTGTGTATTTTTAATTCTGCTCTCTGTAAAAAAAATTACACACTGCTGTGTATAATTTAAATCTGCAATCTCTCTGTTTTTATAAACGCACTGCTGTGCTTACATTCTGTCTGTGTAAAAAAAAAATTACAATACACTTCTATTCTAAAATTTATAAGCAAAATATCTAAGAAACAATTAATGCAATTTGTTGACAAAATTGCAAAAATTCTACCGCTTAAAAAATTTCATTAATGCCTCATTAAAATCTGTCAGCACCGCTTAAGAAAAATTTATGGCAAATTTTAAATTTTAAGCACCGTTTGAATTTCCCGCGGCGGTGGTGGATTGGCGGCGAGTGTGGCACGTGGGTGGCTTGCGGGCGGAGCCACCTCAAGGAGGCCCAGTGGTTGCGGGGGGTATGAATTTGGCGGTACCCATCGGATGGGTGACCCAACGATGACACGACCACACATTTAGGTCAATGGCCCCACGGCGGGTCAAGGCTGCGGGGGGTATGGTTCGGGTGGCCCAATCGAGCTAGTCGACCCCCAACTGCTCCGTTGATTGCATTCAACTTGCCGCCCCGATAACGTGCGCCATCAACCTTGCGGTCGGCGTCTTTGATCACCTTCATCTTCATGACCGATCTCCTGCTGCGACTCGTTGCACGTCTTTGCTGTTGCTTTGATCGGCAGTGGGAATTACATCCAACACTCCCTTAATTTCCTTCTTGGGTTTTCTACATACTAAGCATTTTCTCCAAGTGTTCCAGCTTCTGCGCAAGTGGCTTTGTGAGGATATCAGCAAACTGATCCTCCGTTCTACAATGTTGCAAAACGATCTCGCCATTGCTAACCAATTCACGTATGAAGTGAAACTTGGTGTCAATGTGCTTTGTCCTCTTATGAAAAACGGAATTTTTAGACAATGCAATAGCTGAGCTATTGTCACAAAATATCACTGTCCCTTTTACCTGTTCTTGACATAAGCTTCTCAACATTTTCCGCATCCAAACTGCTTGACACGCTGCTGCCGTAGCTGCCACATACTCTGCTTCTGCCGTAGACAACGCTACAACGGGTTGTTTCTTAGAAGCCCATGAAATGGCTCCTGAACCCATATGGAAAACATAACCGGAAGTGCTCTTCCGATCATCAACACTTCCAGCCCAATCACTGTCTGTGTATCCAACTAAATCTGAATGTTCTGAAGTAGTATAAAAAATACCAAACCTTTTAGTACCTTTAACATACCTCAAAATCCTTTTTGCTGCTTGCCAATGTGAATCCTTTGGCTTTTCCATGAACCTGGAAATCAAACTAACAGCATGCATTATGTCCGGCCTAGTTGCAGTCAAATACATAAGGCTGCCAACTATGCTCTTGTACAAACTAGGATCAAAATCCTTGCTGCTGTCATCTCTGCTGAGCTTTAATCCCATCACTGTGGGAGTGATTGCTGCTTTGCTTTCCTGCATGTTAAATCTTTCAAGCACCTCATTAACATACTTAGCCTGTGAGATAAAAATACCATTTTCATCTTGTTCTACTTCTATTCCCAAGAAGTATCTCAACAAACCCATATCAGTCATTTCAAATTCTTCTTTCATGACTGTTTTGAAATGTTCAATAAGGCAATCATCATTACCTGTAAAAATAACATCATCAACATACAAGACTACAATCAAGATTTTACCGTCTTGTTCTTTGATGTAGAGGGTGGGTTCTCCCTCACATTTCTCAAAACCATTTTCCAGTAGATATGAATCTATCCTACTGTACCATGCTCTTGGCGCTTGCTTCAGCCCATAAAGAGCCTTCTTCAACTTGCATACTTTGTGCTCTTCGCCTTTCTTCTCATAGCCAAGAGGTTGATCAATGTAAACCTCTTCCATTAACACTCCATTCAGGAATGCTGACTTCACGTCCATTTGGTAAACTTTCCATTTGTTTTGTGCTGCTATTGACAACACTGCTCTCACGGTTTCCATTCTTGCAACCGGTGCGAAAGTTTCCTCATAATCTATGCCATGCTTCTGCTTATAGCCTTTGACGACAAGCCTTGCCTTGTGTCTCTCTATTTTTCCTTCAGCATTACTTTTGGTCTTGTAGACCCATTTAACACCAATGACATCTTTACCTTTTGGGAGTTCAACCAAATCCCAAGTTTTGTTCCTCTCTATGGCATTTATTTCCTCATCCATAGCTTCTAACCATTTCTCATCCTTGATGGCTTCTTCGAAATGAACAGGATCATCAACATGACAATATAAAGCAAACAAAGAATTGATACCTTCATTTGTTATATCTTGTTCATAAATCTCTTTCAAACTTCTAAATTTCTTACCTCTTACAGTAGGTGTATTAGTGCTTGAAGAAGCACTTGAATTTCCTCCTTGTGGTGTGCTTGGAGAAACACTTTCATTTCTCCTCAAAGGTGTACTTTGCTGCCCTTGTATTGGTGTTGCTGTTTGGGGATGTATTTCAGCCACCTCATCATCATTCTCATCATGAGATAAACAATGTTTTACATTCACTGTTTTCTCTATGCTTCCATCCCAAGCTTCCTCTTCAATGAACTGAACGTCCCTGCTCACAAGAAACTTCTTGCTGGATGGGTTATATAACCTGTATGCCTTGGATTCCTCACTGTATCCAATGAAAATACATTTCTCCCCCTTGCTGTCCAACTTCCTCCTTAGCTAATCCGGAATGTGTGCATAAGCCACACATCCAAAAACCTTCATGTGTGTGACACCTTGCTTTGCGCCACTCCATGCCTCTTCTGGCACTTTGTTCGTAACTGCTTTTGTAGGGCACCTGTTCAAAATATACGATGCACAATGTACAGCTTCAGCCCAATAATCATTAGGCAAATGCTTTGCTTTTAACATACTCCTCGCCATGTCCATTATGGTTCGGTTCTTCCTTTCGGCTACTCCATTTTGCTGCGGAGTATATCTAGTTGTAAACTGCTTTTGAATACCATTTTCTCTACAAAAACATAGAAAATATTTAGAGATATACTCACCTCCTCTATCATTCCTTAAGACTTTGATATGCAGCCCACTTTGTTTCTCAACAAGTGCTTTGAAATTGCAAAATTTTTCAAACACTTCACTTTTGTTTTTCAAAAAGTAAACCCAAGTTTTTCTTGTAAAATCATCTATAAATGTTAACACATAGTGGCTGCTTGCAAGCGATGGAGTTTGCATCGGTCCACATACATCTGAGTGGACAATTTCTAAGGGTGTTTTTGCCCTTATGCTTTTCCCGGAAGGAAAACTTTCTCTGTGTTGTTTCCCAAGAATACAACCTTCACAAAGGCTGTCCGGTTTCTCTATCAATGGTAAACCACTTACCATTCCTTTTCTGTTCAACAGATTAAGACCTCCAAAGTTGAGATGACCAAATCTCAAGTGCCATAACCAATTATCATCCTTTGGTTCGCTTTGGTAAGTCTCCTGTGCAACTGCTGCTTTGTTTTCTTCATTCTTCAAGTCTGCTCTCATTCTGAGAGGGAACATCCTGTTCCTTGTCATCTTCACTTCAGCAATGCATACTTTGCTGGGTGGTTTATCCATGATGGTACACACATCATTATCAAAGAAAACATTATACCCCTTATGGACAAGCTGTCCCACACTTAAGAGGTTACACTTCATTCCTGGAACATAATAAACATCTGCTATGGTTTTCTTTGCACCTAATCTTGTCAAAACATTTACATCTCCTTTTCCCATAACAGAAACTTTGCTATCAGTTCCTAGTGTGACTTGTGACTGCACACTTTCATCTAACATAGAAAACATTGCTAAGTTTCTTGTCATATGGTTACTACAACCGGAGTCTAGAAACCATATATCCTCATTCTTTTCTTCAGCCATATTACAAACTAAAAACAAATTACTTTGGCTGCTATTTTCTTTTGTGAAATTTGCACTAGTTCCACTTCTCATATCTTGTTTCTTCTTTCTACATTCATTAGCATAATGACCATATTTCTTACAATTATAACATTGGACATTGGATTTATCATACCTTTGTCCTTGATCATTCTGCTGTCCACTTTGCTGGCTGCCTTGGCCTTGATGCTGATTTGAATTGCTGCCCCTTCCTTGAGCATTTGCTGAACTGTTCCTTCCACCTCTGTTTTGGCTTCTGCCTTTTCCTCTTCCTCTGCCTTGCCCTCTTCCTCTTCCGAAAGACATCTGGGCCTTAAAGGCTTGCTCAAGAGATGAGTTTTCACTCCTACTCAATCTCTGTTCATGGGTAATCAGTGATGCATGTAATTCATCCACTGAAAACTTTGTGAGATCCCTTGTCTCTTCTATGGTGGTGACAATCACATCGAATCTTGAGGGTAGACTCCTCAAGAGTTTTTCCACAATCCTCTTGTCCTCAAGAGTCTCTCCATGTGATCTAATTTGTGTGACCATTCCAATCACATGAGTGAAGAATGAGTCAATGTTATCTGACTCTTTCATACAGAGAGTCTCAAAGTCTCTCCTCAGCAACTGAAGTTTTGCTGTCTTCACTCTTTCCATACCTTGATAGGTTGTCTTGAGAGTTTCCCATGCTTCACTGGATTTCTTGGCTGCTGCTATCCTTGGAAACACACTCTCATGCACTGCTTGATACAAAAAGAAAAGAGCCTTGGCATCTCTCTTCTTATCATTCTTCAACTGTTCTCTTCCTGCTTGATTTAACATCAAAAACTCTGCTTCATCTTTTGGCTCTTCAAAGCCATCCTCAACTAATTCCCATAACTCTTGGGAGACAAATAAAGCCCTCATAGTTATTGACCAGTAGTCATAATTCTTCCCATTGAATTGTGGGAGATGGACACTTCCCAAACTCATACCTGTGCTGGCTGCTCCAGCCATTCTGCACTCTTAACTATGATCTCAAAAACACTTGACTGTGTGTTTTAATTTACTAACTTTTCTGCAACAATTACACAAAGACTGTATAGAGAAATACCTTCGAATTCTTTTGACTGAACCTTCACGCTGCTGGAGAGGCTGCTGCAAAAACGAACTCTGTTCCTTCAGCTTATTTGATCTTCAAATAGCCTGGATTGGCTCTGATACCATGTTGGATATTTGAATAATTCCGAACTCTTCCTCTTTAACACGGAGAAATAAACTTACACACGATGATACAATTTCCACATAAAAAAAATTCTATTCGGTAAAAAAAATGTTACAACTTTTCTTCCTCACTCGAGTTACAATTGTGGCTACTGCCTTTATCCACAGTGGACTCTCTTAAGACCTGCTTTCCCAATAAAAACTTCTTGTCTCTCTATAAAAAAAATAAACACCTCTCTGTCTATTAAAAAACAACTCTTGTGTTTTTATAAAATACTCACCTACGTATTTTTAATTAACTCTCTGTAAAAAAATTACACAGCTGCTTTGTGTATAGTTTAAATACGCAATCTCTGTTTTATAAACGCAACTAGCATTGCTTACATTAAATACTGTGTAAAAAAAAATTACAATACACTTCTATTCTAAAATTTATAAGCAAAATATCTAAGAAACAATTAATGCAATTTGTTGACAAAATTGCAAAAATTCTACCGCTTAAAAAATTTCATTAATGCCTCATTAAAATCTGTCAGCACCGCTTAAGAAAAAATTTATGGCAAATTTTGAATTTTCTGGCACCGTTTGAATTTCCCGCGGCGGTGGTGGATTGGCGGCGGACTGGTGGCTCGCTGTGCACATGCGGCGGAGCCACCTCAAGGCTGGTGGTTGCGGGGGGTATGAATTTGGCCGTACCCATCGGATGGGTGACCCCCCGCAGTAAACCACAGCCACACATTTCTGGTCAATGGCCCCACGGCCGGTCAACTGCGGGGGGTATGGTTCCGTTAACTGTCGAGCTAGTCGACCCCCCGCACTCCGTTGATTGCATTCAACTTGCCGCCCCGATAACGTGCGCCATCAACCTTGCTGTTCGACGTGCTGATCACCTTCATGCTGCGGCCGATCTCCTGCCTGCGACTCGTTCTGCATGCTGCCCGCTGCTTTGATCGAGCGAGTGGGAATTACATTCCAACAAATTCGGAATTCAATTTCAAGTATGATATTTTGAGAGATGCTACCTCTAACTTTGGACCAGAAAACAAGCTCGGCAAAGGAGGTTTTGGATCCGTCTTCAAAGTCAGCGCAGTGTTGCGTTTAATTAATTGAAGTATTTAGATACGCCGTCCAAGCGAGATTATAAATAACATTCTTGATGTGCAGGGGGTTCTTCCAGGTGGAAGACAAGTTGCAATCAAACGGTTGCATATGAGTTCAAGGCGAGGAGACGTTGAATTTCTGAATGAAGCCAATCTCATCAGCCGTGTTCAGCACAGGAACCTAGTCAAATTACTTGGCTGCTTGGTTGATACCTCGGAAAAGCTATTAGTTTATGAATACCTCCCCAACAGTTGTCTCGACAAGTTTCTATTCGGTTTCTAGTCTTTCTTCAGTCGAGTCGCCTTTTTTCTTTTATCTTTTTCTTTTCCTTCTGTTATTTTTGGGTTTGTGTATAACGTAGTTGGTTTATGTTTTTATGAATGTTATGGACTTATTATTAATTGCAGATTCAGCCAGACGTCATTTACTTGATTGGAAAGAGAGGTATCAAATCAGGGTGAGAATTGCCCGCGGCCTAGCCTATCTTCACGAGGAATCTGCAATTAGGATAATCCACAGAGATATCAAAGCAAGTAATATTTTACTTGACGAGAATTACAGACCCAAGATAGCCGACTTTGGCTTAGCCAAATTCTTTGCAGAAGATATGAGCCACCTTAGCACTACAGTTGCGGGAACTTTGTAAGAACTCTCTAATAATTACTCTCGTCTGGTCATAATCATCATCAAATAAATTGAACTATAAATAAACCCATTACAATTCGTACTTCTGAATATGCTTTATATAATTTAGATGGATGTGGAGATTTGATTTTGGTGTTGATATTGTGCAGAGGTTACATGGCTCCTGAGTACGCGTTACGCGGACAGCTGACAGAGAAAGCAGGTGTATTTAGCTTTGGACTGGTTCTACTTGAGATTATCAGCGGGAGAAAGAGTCAAAGTTGGGCTCCACACGCCGGATTTCTTATCGAAGGGGTATGGCTCATATGGATCTCATCTTTCTAGTGGAAATTTTCCAAAGTATGTACATCATTTTGCTCATTAACGTTTTGTGTTTTGTTGATATTGGGCAAGCAGACATGGAAACTTTATAAAGCAGACAGAGGTTTAGAAGCTATGGATGCCACATTGGAGGGAAGTTATTCAATGGAGGAAGCGATGAAAGTGATTAAAATTGGTCTTCTGTGCACACAAGCAGCTGCAGCGTTGAGGCCTTCAATGTCCCGTGTGGTGTGGATGCTCACAAATGAGCGACAACATGATGATCTTCCATCGCCCACAAGGCCTGCCTTTATAGATCTCGATTCAGGGGGCGCTGCTCCTCAAAACCCTGACGGAACATCAAGCAGTGGCACAGCAACTTCTTCAACAACAAATTCCAAGATCTATTCTGCAGCTGCTGATCCTACGTCAGGGGCTCTGCAACCGAGGTGAAGATCAGCCACTATCTGTTGGCATTATATTATTTTATTAATGTGTCGAAGAAGGTTTCATATACTACGTCGACATTTTGTTTTTGTAACAGTGCTGTAATCCTAGCAAGTGTATTGTGATGAATGTTTATAGCAGTTTATTACATTTGCTGCTACCATGAAGATGGTAGACCATTCTGGTGTGCCATTTTCTTATTATTTACAGAAGGTACAGATTGGTCACAATCGGCTAAGCGGTAGGATTGCTCTCGCCAGTGTGAATGGGTTGGCATCTTCACTCACTAGTGGCATCATTGTCAGTTTGTAGGGTAATCAGATTCACGCTTTGGTCCTATCATCTTCCATAGGCATTGTAGTTATTGATAAGGATGTTGTAGGTGCAATGTATTCTCCGTTAATGTTTTAGTTCCCTATGATGACTATAATGTCATTATGTTTTAGTTCATATCGAATTTAATTTTTCAAAAGTTATAAAATTAGCAGAAAGCAATATGATTGATGTGTTATCCCATAATAGACGGTAATGTCATTATAGTGAAACGGTAAGGTCAGTATACTGATATAATGTTAAAACGTAATTCAATTTTTCATAAATAAGTTATATAATGGGTATATAGTTTTTCAAATGTAACTGATGCGTTAGTGGTGATGATAGGGTAAGTGATTATGGTTAATATAATTTTGAATATGAATGATGATTATATATATATGTATAACTCTTTTAACTAAATTATGAAAGAAATCACTTTTGTCTGAATGCATAACTTTGAAAGAAATTTACACATTTTAAAGATTTGATTTCTAATAAGATAAATATATTTTAAATCATATAATTTATATATTTTAGAGATTTGATTTCTAAAAATACTAGTAAATCAAATAAGATAAATATGTGTTAAATCAAATAAGATAAATATATGCTAATTAATAAATTTATGTTAATAAATTTTTTTATTTATGTAAATTTCACATTTTTATATATAGAAGTATTTCAATTTTTAATTACATATATATAAGTTAGCTTTTTTTTTGAAATGTTTTATAATTTTTAAAAATTAACTTTTTAATGTGAAAAATATTTATTTTCTTATTAATTAAATTTAAATATAAAATTGAATGATTATAAAATGCATATTAATTTGTAGTTACTAGTTTTATATATATATATATATATATATATATATATTCTCTGTCTTTCTCACACACACATATTCTTATTTAAAATTACATTTTTTTCTCTTTTTTTCCACTAGAAAAAAACTCCTTATATATTTATATATAAATATGGTAATACTTCTCTAGTTTTACATCTTCTGTTCTTTCATCTTGGATATCAAGCAAATCACAAAACTTTCCTATTCAAAATCAAACCAAGTCTAATTTTATATAAAACCTTTTGTATGTTCTCCTTTATCATTCTAAAACTTAGCTACATCATATCCATCAAAACAAAAACATTAGACATCTACGGTCTTCATTCCTACATATTTTTTTAAAAACCTGAAAATGATGTTGAGGCCCTTGCCTCCCATCTCTCGTTTCCCACCAGATAAGTTCCCCATTCCTCCGAAGTAATGCTTCATTTGAGAGCATATCTGCCTCCATATTCAACTCTTAGAAGATATGTATTGGGTAAATAGAGCTAAAATTTTTTTCCAAGTCTCTGATTCTCCTTTTCCACCAGGAAAGACCCTCAGCTTGCAAATCCGCAGAACCCAAGAACCAATCAATGATGATACGAGAATCCCCCATAACCTGTAACCATTGGTAACCTTCTCTAAAGGAAATGAACAATGTAGCCCATAAAGCCATTAATTCTGCTTTATTTTGTGTCCCTCTTCCAATCCTTAATTTCCATTTTAGCTTCCTACCATCAGTTAACCAAAGGACACCTCCAGCTCCACATACTAAGGCAGAATATTTTGCAGCTCCATCAAAGAAACAACAAATATGATTTTCAATCTGTGCCGGTAGTTTTAGTGTTCTTGTTTTTTTTTTTCCTTTTGTTCCAAAGTAAAATTTTCCATTATCTGATGGAGCAATCCATTAGTATTCCCCACAAAATTCCTGTCAAAAACAAGATTATTTCTAAAAAGCGAAACACACCAAGCAACCCAGAAGGGAAGA
Organism: Pinus albicaulis; assembly: GCA_034641835.2. Taxonomy (NCBI): domain Eukaryota; kingdom Viridiplantae; phylum Streptophyta; class Pinopsida; order Pinales; family Pinaceae; genus Pinus; species Pinus albicaulis. The sequence continues at coordinate 572,672,288 of CM076569.1, forward strand.
CTTTTATGCTCCGGGAATTTTAAAAACCATCTCTGAAGCCCTATTGTAAAATCCTCCTGTTCCAAGCTAAAAACAAGCTGATAGTGTTGCTTCACTGCCTGCCAAATCTGACGTCAGAATTCACATTCCAAAACCAGGTGGTTTATATTTTCATCGTGATTTTACACAGAACACATATGCCTAGCCCAACATAACCTCTTTTTTTCAAATTCTCCCATGTTAATATTTTATGTGCTATAAGTAACCAACTGAAACATTTTATCTTAAGTGGCATTTTAATTTTCCAAAGAGATAATTCCCACGAGTGTCCAGTCTTCCTCCATCTTTCCCGTGCCAAAGCCTCATATGCCCCCTTTACAGTGATCACCCATTAATTCCCGTTCCATGACCAGCAAAGCTTGTCCTCTTCAGAATTTAAAAAAATTCCAGAACTTCCCAAAGACTCCACATAGGCATCCCACTCAGATTTGTAGACCCCAGTAATACCCAAAGTTCCGGCTCAAAGCCAACAGTTGCTAATACCATCTTGATTGTATTTAGATATCTGAAATAGAAAATGGTACCCTTTCCTATTCAACAACTAAACCAATTCCTGAGATAACTAGGACATATCCATCAGCCCCCAGATTCCATCAACCCCTATCCAAACCACAGAGCCTTTTCCTAGTACCCAAGCCAACCAAGCTTCAAGGATGGGAAGGGCACAAGATAGACTCCTCCAAATCATCGAGGCAGTAGAGCCCATTTTTACCGATCTGCATAACCAAATGGGCAGCAACACCCCTTTAAGATAATTTCTAGAAATAATGCTTCCCCAATGTCCAGAATAAAAAAGGGCTCTCCAAAGTGACTTTTCCAGAAGGGACAGATTGAAATTCAGTAAATGTTTAATGCCCCATCCACCAAAACATATAGGTTTCACCAACGTTTCCCAGGAAAAAAGATGTATGCCTTCATTTTTTTTGCCCGTGTCCACAAAAAAGAGAAGAATCCTTTTCTCAGAGTATCCAGAACTTGTGCAAGGATAGAATATAGGCTCATCCAATAAAACTGGTAGAGCATCTAAGACAAATTTTACTAATATAAGGCGCCCTCCAAAATACAACCACTGATTGGTCCAATGGTTTATACATCTTTCCACTTTAGCAATAAGCCATTTCCAATCGTGATTAACATAGCAATCACGTTTCAAATAAACCCCCAAATACTTGAAACCATTTGACATAGGTTGACATTGATAACCCAATAAGTTTTGGAAAATTGCCACTTCCTCCTCTTCAAACCCATTCCAAAACATTTCAAATTTCTGTGTACTTATATGCAAACCCATAGCATGGAAAAAAGAAGACAAACCTCATTTATCATGTTCCACTCTTGAAGATTCCCCAGATTTAGGATAAGCACATGATCCCCAAATAGTATATGAAGCAATTTACTGATCGCTTCCACTTTTACCCCACTGAGTATACCATTCTGAACTTCTTTAAGAAGTGCTAGACTTAGTCGTTCCATCAACAGGATAAACAAACGGGGAGACATTGGGAAACCTTGTCTTAAGCCCTTGGATCCTTTTAAAAAAGGAAAAGGGCTTCCATTAATAAGTACAACAAATGTTGGAGAAGTAACACATCTAAGAATCCAATTCACCATATAGAGGTTTAAACCAATCTGCAAGAGTACCAGTCTCAAATAGTCCTAGTTTACATAATTATATGCTTTCTGCAAATCCAATTTTAGGAAAATGGCCTTTTGTCTATTTACTTTTACACTATGGAGTGCTTTCGGAGCTAGCCCTATGGCATCCATGATCTGCCTGCCTTGAAGAAACCCAAATTAGTTCCGAGTGAAAACCTTTGAAAAAAAAGGTTTCAAATGATTTGAGATAATTTTGGTTATACTTTATAGACCAAATTGCATAAAGCAATTGGTCTATACTCATCAAAAATACTAGGGCAGTCACATTTTGAAATTAGTGCAATAAAAGTGGCATTCATACATCCACCAACCAATGATGTTTTCCTTGAGTCTTCAAGAGATGCTAGCAAATCAGGTCCATGATCTAAAAAAATAAAGAAATAATTCCACAGTGAAACCATCCGGTCCCGGGCTCTTTTCTTTAGCAAATTTCTGAAGAACTCATTTTATCTCCGCCAATGTCACCGGGGCTTCCACCACAAGATTTTCTTCCTCCTCAAACATCCGTGGGTACAATTTTACAAACTCCAGTTGTTCAAGTATCACATTCTCCCCCGGATCTGAAAAACGTTTTTTGAAGTAGTCCACTACAGCATGTTCCAAATTTTCTTGTCCCTCCACCACAGTACCTGAACTTTCCTTCAACCTCCAATTAGAATTCCTATTTCTATGATGTTCTGCAAATTTATGGAAAAAAGTACGGTTTGAGTCACCCAAACTAAGCCAAAGAACCCTGCTTTTTTGCTTTAACAAAAATTCTTCCAACAGTAGTAATTCCTTCCTATTTCCTTCTAATTGGATCAATTTGTCTCTGAGATTCAGCTCCCATACAGAGTGGTTCAATTTTTCAAAAATAAAAGATATCTCTTCTTCAATTTGATACAACTCCGCCCGATTTAGTCTCTTTTGTGTATTTTCCCAAGAGATAATCTTCAACTTCAATCGTTTTAATTTTGCAACAAATCCTGCATAGGATTGAAACCCTCCCCTCGAAACTCATGTACCGAGAAATCACAAACCAAATCATCAAAGTTTTTAAAACCTGACCAAGAATAATTGAACTTGAATGGAACATTTGAATATCTCATGCCTTCTCCGATCTCATGTACAACTGGCATTTGATCAAAAATTGCAAAAACTTCAACCCACGTCTGATGCCGATTAATAGAAGAAAAGAGAGGTCCCGCCACCAAAAAATGATCAAGTCTCTTCCCTATGTATGAACCATCCTTACGCCCATTTTTCCATGTCGGCACCAACTCTCCATCCCAAATACCTGGCAAATTAGCAGAGTGAAAAAGCATTTGGAAAAATTCTGCCAGGGGATCAGGCCTAGCCGAGAGCCCCCAAATATCCCGCTCATCAAGACACAAGTTTAAATCACCCCTAATGATAAGGGCTGAGTCACTAAGAAAACCAGAATTAAATAAATTTTCCCAGAAAACCTGGCGCTCTGAATAAGGAGCATTGCAATTTAGAACCTTGAAACGAATCCCCAGCTCCTCACTAAAACCATCAAGAAAAATCCCTGCCTCAATTAAAAAAGGGCAGAAATCAAAAAATACGTTCTTCCATTCACAGAAGAGACCCCCTGAAAGTCCCTTTGCATTTTTTGAATAGAGCTGCCATCCTGGGAAAAGACCTGACAAAACCTCCTTAGGTTTTGCTGCCTCCACCATAATCTCTTGAAAAAGTACTAAAATTCGAACAAACAAAAAATAACAGTCGCTTGAGAGTAGCAAGTTTTGGGGCCCCTCCCACCCCTCGCATGTTCAAAGATAGAATTTTCATGAATCCACCAATTGGTGGCCAATACCTGTAAGCGGCCTAGCAGTAGAAGAGCCAGAGAATCCTGAAGCCTCCCCAGCCATTTTTTTCCTTGTGCTCTGGGTCTTAACAGGCGAAAAATCCTGGTGATTGGTTTTACTTATCTGGAGTCTAGATGGAGAAGGAGGTACTGCTGGATGAGGATGACAAGTATTTCTGGAGAAAAGAGGATGTGGTGGAGTTGATTGAGTCATCCTATCAGGAAGGACAAAAGTGTTATGTTGACAGATGGGGCAGTCAGAAGAAATTTTCTCCAACAACTAGTCTGGGAGGACTAGGAAACCCTCATTCTGGAGTTCGGGGGTTTGAGGCTCCTTCTGGTGGTGGTGTGTTAGAGTCTCATGGAGAAGGAACTATCGGTGAAAAGCAAAAGGTGACTACCCTACATGCAAAATACAATATTTCTCTGAAACAGAAGATAAAGCCCTGGCAGGTCTAGAAAAGACGCCTTGATAGCTGCAAGATGGTTTTAGGTGATGACATAGGGCTTGCGGAAGTTGTTGGGTATGCACTTTGTGCGTTAGTGGGGCGTTTTACGTATTGGTGTATGAACAAGGCAGAGATTTTAGGCTGGGTGGAGAAAAATTAGAGCTTGTGGTTGGGCTATCAGACGATTGTAAAGTCTATGAAGGGCGACTAGTTTAACTTTCTTCTAGAAACCCCAGAAGATGCTACTAGGGTTCCTGTTGGTTTCTGGTGCTATGGGGAGGGCATCCTTATGTTGAGGCATTAGATGGTAGGTTTCAACCCTAAAAATACTTTTTTCTCTTTTCGGCATCTGTGAGTCCTGCTGCTGGGACTCCCATTTCAATTTTGGAATCGGGAGGAACTTACAACTATTGGAAATAGACTGAGGAAGTTCCTTTAGGTGAAGGATAATATTTTTGAGAAGATGGAGCATCACCTTACTAAGATATATGTGGAGGTGGATGTGTCGGGGGGCCTGTTTGATTCTATTGAGGTGACTTGGAGGAATAAGGTGTATAGACTTAAGTTGGATTATCTTGGAGTCCCTTTCATTGTGCTTTCTTCCATTGTGTCGGAAACTTAAAAAAAAATTGTCTAGGATGGTCAGAGGAGTCTTTATCTGGCAAGGAACGTGTTGATGCTTATTCGGATCCAGATTAGGATATGTATGACGATCCTCTCACTAGCTCTCCTCGAAATGATGTGGACTCGGAGGTGAATTTTCTAGGTAAGATTAGAAATATAAATCCATCTCTGTTTCATTCGCTTTCTATGCTTGAGATTGAATTTCTCAAGAGCTCACCATTTCTTAATTCGTCTGGGTTCTTTGGAAATTCTTCTTATGAGGTTTTAGGGTTTTCAAATGTGGATGATGGGATCGTGAAAGGGGACACTTCTATTTTTTGGCAAGCGGTGTCGTTCACTGAGAACACTGATGTTTTGGGAAACCCTAGTGTGTTAGGGGAGGGTTTCACTGTGGCGGGAGAGGTTTTTGATAGCACTCTTCCATCACCTTCGGCTTTGGGTGCCCAAAATTCCTTTGGTATGGTTGCAGAGGTGAGTGGGAGTGGTACAAAATCTATAAAATATGGCAGCTATATAGGTTTAATGTCCTTAGTGCTAGGGAAGGGAGGACAATCGAATGAATTTATTCATACTCTTGTTCCAACTTATAGGGATGCGGCTCTGAGAGAGCCCCTGGAGGTATTTGAGGTTGACTCGATTAGAGGGAAGCTTAAGGTGAATGGGACTAAACATTCTTCCCCACTCCTGATTGGGAAAGACATTTTGTTTCTCTCTCTCACGCACACATACATACATACACACACACACACACACACACACACACACACACACATATGCATTCTTATTTAAAATTAATTAGTTTTCATATAGTTACATGTCTTTTGGATTAATCACATCATTAGGGTTCCCTTAATAACTAATTAAGTAATTACTTTATTCACTAACGGATATCTTTGGGCAATGATGCCTCCATACTATTTATTCATGAAGATCGATTAAATTTTTCACCTTTTCCTCAGGATGAACCACATAGGTTAGTCCAAAACATATCCTAATGATGTGAATAATGAGAAAGACATCTAACTACATTATTGGTCACAAAAGTCTTAGATCTAACAAGTTTTCATATGTTTTTTGTTACTCTTATAAGCATATCTATTTTGGAATAAGGATTTTAGAATTTTAATTTCATTATCAATAATTATGAGGCTGATGGTAGGGATTTAACCTCCGTGGAATATTCTAAAATATTCTTTGGAGTAATCATAGATCAAAGGTTGAAATTTATTTCTAGAAAATTTATGCACTTTCAATTAAAAACAAGGTCATGTGAACAAGCCTCATATGAAATGAGTTATGGATATTTTGGACATATGGTATTCCTAAGCCATGGCATTGGGCCATGATATTATAACAAAACCTATTTATAGATTAAGAATCTCCATGATATAAAGTGGAATTCAATCTTTATGGTTAAGAATATTTAACTTGTTTTTCTAAATGTATATATGGTTAGTATTCGCCAATGTTTTTGATAAGAGGTGCATGCTATAACACAGTATGAGGGTTAGTGTGTGTTCCTCTGTAATCAACTTGGAGTTGACATGTGTCCCTTTTAAATTAAAAATAAAATATTCTTAGAAAAAAAGAAAAAACAAAACAAGACAAAAACAATGTCCACTATAATAAAACAAAACAAAAACAAAAAATATATTTCACGTAGCCATAAATAAATATTTCCATATACATATTAAGTAACAAAATTTTATGTAAACTTTAAAAATAAATAAACTAATTAAAACTAAAAAATATTTATTTATTTCAAAAAAAACATATAAACTTTAAAGAGAAATAAAGTAATTAAAACTTTAAAAAGAAATGATATTTTCACTTTTAGAATAAAAGGAAGACATATAATTATTATATGTTTACAAATATTTTAATATACTTGTTTTAAATAAATTATTTGAATGTGCATAATATCAAATTCTTATACATACACAAACACATATATATCCCCATCTAAAGTAAAATATTCCAATGTGATATATATAATAGCTGCATATTATATAAACCAATTGTCAACTATACATATACTATATATGAATTTAAGAATCTATTTATATATCATATGAAGTGATCAAAAAAAAAAAAAAAAAATCATGGTTACAATGTTTCACATAATGTGTAAGTTTTGTGTAATGTGCGCACTTCATCACCACAATAATGTACGTAAAATAATTTTTTTTTAATAAAGTTACTTGAACCATGGTAATTGCACATCTCGTATGTAATACGCTTTGGATTATGTGAAACAATATGATTGTATTACAAAACTAATATATTCAATATGTTAAGGGTTTAATTACTTTTTACATGTCTCAGATCATTTACATTTCCATTTCTCGCATTTCAAATGTTGTACTCAGGCATGGTTGCATATTTGCTTCATTTATGTATTATTAGCTTTCACATTCATATGGCTTGGCGATTTTATTGAACTTGTAATGGAGCTATTAATGCCCAATCCTTCTAGCTGATATTGGATCTTTCTTGACATTCTTCGTGGCAGTCTTCCCATTCATCAAGGTTTTAAATCAACGGTTCATTGACGGTTGTCTGACGTTATATCAATGTTGCTAGTTAATAGGCAGGGGTTAGTGAGTAACCACCCCCATTTCCCTCGCTCTTCGTCTCATTCAGTTTTACATTCTCTCTTTTGCTTCGGCCTACCCTGCAACAACACCGGGGTTTCGTTTAGAAGGTTATGGATGTCTTTCAACGATAATAATTTTTGATGCTATAGTCTGCATGCTACCAAGATGAGACTAGTCAACAATGGAATGAAGTTTCGGAGGTGTTTCACCAAGTAAGTTATAATTTGGGTTTTATGTGGTTAAATTTTAGGTCATTCCAAAAATTTCCTTCTTACACTTACCTCTCAGCTAACTCTTGGGAATACCCTGCAGATTCTTTGTACATTGGCACACAACGCCCTCGCCTCCTTTCATGGAAATCCTCTAAATGGGCAAGTCTTCTCCTTCATAGCTCCTACATAGAGTTCCTTTGTTATAATTCAGGGTTTGACCATTACGACCATTATGTTAGCTAAGTTCAATCTGGTCTTCCCGTATTCTAGGTGAGCCGGACAAGAGCCCAATGCGCCCAACCGATGACAAACGGGGTCATTTTCCAGGTGTGGTTAACTACTCATTATAGGGTTTTGATGTGCTTACTTTGCCTCGGCATGGTTCCGAGAGAATTGGTTATGAGTCATGGCTTACAACATAGGGTTTCAGTTAATGGATTGTTGCTCTTTTAATGGTGTTATTCAAGGTTTTTTCGGCTCTAATCGAGAACAAAATATTAAGTTTTGACTTGTAATATATATGTGCGGTAACATTGTTCGCACCACTGTGAATTGAACTCTCTGCTTGATATTACATGCCCCAACTGTGTATTCATGATATGTTGGTTCGATTTCATGTAAATAGTGGTGATTATGGTTTCGTCAGTAATTATCTAAAAAAAATAGACTTGCACGCGTAACTATGTCTGGTCCCTCACCTTCATACTCCACAGGATTCGATCAGTCACCACCACAGAATTGTTCAGTAGGTAGATCCTTAGACTCCGCTACGAAAGTAACCTGTGGTTCCTCTGTCTTGAAGTTAAATGGTTTGATATTTCAAAATAAAAAATGTTATGGGTTCTATGATCATTGGTTATACTTCTATGTATTTTTCCAGAATATAGATGTATATATTTACTATAATGTTTTAGTTTGGCTGCCTTAAAGTTACATGTACATTTACATAGTTATGTATATGATTATGATTTTATTACCCTCATGCATATTTCAAGTCTACACACTCATAATATTTCAACAATTAATTTACAATGCATAAATATTTGACCTGTGTTCTACTCCATTAATTATTATGCTATCTTCCATTCTTGGCAAAAAGAAAGAAATACATAAACACAACTCTCATTAATAAATATGAATTCCTTATCTTCCAAACCATTTTAAATAATCTTAAACATGAACATTTTCATTCATACTAGGTTCTATGTACTTATATTAAAACTTCAAGTTCTGAGTAAGTTACATATAAATTAGTATACTCCTCCCAGCCTGCGAGTTCCATACCTACTTCTGGTGCTCCCCCGAGCCAACCTCACTCGAAAATAGAAAAGAAAAGTTATTCCTGTCAAATCACCTAGTCACCACCAACCCCAGTCTCGGGCCTAGATAAATCTCACTGGCCTTCCACCTTATTGAGATTTTCCTGCACATAACTTTAAACACCTCTTTCAATGTCTTGTTTATGGTTATGTCTCCCCTCGACCTCAGGTTCCCAAATCCTTTTGTCCCTTTTCATTTTCTTGTTTTTCCAAGATTAGCCGCTAACTGTTAGCTTAACTGCTTCTTTTAACTATCCTGAGTGTATTATTTTTTCTGGTATCCTAATCCTCTGTAACCTGCGGCTGGCCTATTTTCCTATAACAAAATTTAAAGTAACTTTTCACATACATAACATATCCATAATTATAATTAAGTCTTTACTCCGTCTTTACTCTATATTTACTGCGGTAAAAGTAAAATGGACTCTAAGAGTTACCCCGTTTCCTGAGGCATTGCATCTCCTTCCACTCGGGAGAACATCATCCTCGTTGTTTCCTTGCATCCGAAACAAGCCTGGATATCTTTCCTTCATGACTCGCCTCTTCCAAACTAAAATGCTACTATTTCCCTTTAACCTGGGGATCACTCATTTTCGAAATATTTTTTCTCTCCGATCTAGAATATGTAGGGAATTGACCAATTCCCTGTCTCATTAGACCTGTAATCAAAATATCAATCAATGTTATCATCAAATATTTTTTATTAATTTACTTCCTATCAAAATTAAATTTCATTACCTGCACATTTTTCCAATGTATTATATGTCTAGGATCATGTATATATTTTTTTGACAACGAGACATGAAACACATTGTCCACACATATATGCCTGGGTAGAGCCAGTTGGTAAGCCACTGGAACAATCCGAGCAATAACTTGGAAGGGGCTGCAAAACCGAGGGGCTAATTTAGAGTTACCATTCCATCTCAATGTGCTTCGTTTCAGTTTAACTCCTACATATACATGGTATCCTACTTGGAATTTTACCAATTTGGAACAATCCGAGCAATAACTTGGAAGGGGCTGCAAAACCGAGGGGCTAATTTAGAGTTACCATTCCATCTCAATGTGCTTCGTTTCAGTTTAACTCCTACATATACATGGTATCCTACTTGGAATTAGCAGTAGAATCTTCATTGATCGACATAAGTATGAGCATCTTTTAAATTATAATAGGTGTAGTTTAATTTATAAATGAATTTTTTTCACGACATTTTTTTCTGATTAATTTTAAATTCGCCAGATACTTTAAAAAACTTGAGTTTAAATTATTTAATCTGCATAATAAACTTGAGTTTAAATTATTTAATCTGCATAATTTGAGTGCTTAAGGGGTTTTTGATGGTGTTGAATCCATTTATGCATTCAAAAATGCATTTTAAACAATAGAAAATCTGGAAATTGTATTTCTAGATTTTGGTGAATTCTATTAAAAAAGTTTATTATGTCTATAAGTTAGACTACGCCTTTATAATATATCATGTTTCATTGGAAATTAATCTAAAATAAAACTTGTTATATCCATTTATTGCATAGTACTTTACATAAAATAAATGGAAAATTATCCAAAATTGTATGTGGATCTAAATAGAAAACATACAATATAACACAACGAAATACTTCTATTAATTCAGACCTAAGGCTACTCACACTTTCTCACCCTAATACATCACAATGTATTCCATTATATAATAATGAGATCACTAGACTCGATGAACATAACAACATGGAAGATAGAAACTTTGACTCACTTACATTGGAAAAAAATAACTTCCAGAACACCACCTCGTAACTCACATAAATCAAGATCATTTACTAAGAAGACAACTCAACAACCTATCACATTACTAGAAACTTCTGTTGGTCTAAGTCTCAGCTAGGCTTACAAATATGACTCAACATTTCATTTTGACTTTCTTTGCTTCAACATATTAATGAAATTTCTTCTTGTACTTGTTGCTCTAAACTTTGACGCTTTTAACTTATTTAGTCTTCTTCTTACTCCAGATCATGAACTCTGGATTTTTCTTCTTATTGCAACTAGGATGATGCCAATCCATTTCAACTCCTTTTTCAACAAGTTCATTTTCATTATCAATAGTTTCTTTTTCATTGGATTTCTCCCATGTCAATCCATAATAAGGTTTAATCTCTTCAGGACTCCAATACATGAAAATATCATTAACTTCTTCATTTTCTACATCATTGCTACTGTCTTCAACATTCATTGCTACAAATTCTATGTTGAATTCATCAAAACATGGTGTTTCAAGTCATGCTTCCAGGAACTTTAATTCTTCTTCAAATTTTGTTAGCTCTTCTTGGTTGCTGCTCATATATTCACACTTAGAAACATTCATGAGATCATCATAATTAGAGTTATTTCCAGACCAACTCAGACATTATTTCATTGAGAAATTCATCAATGAGCATCTTTTCCTGCAATATTTGGAACCAAAATTCTCTTGAAATCTGATCATTATCATATTTCACTTTAAGTTATTCTATTCCTTCACTCTATTTTCCTGTAACCTTATCAGTAGATTCATCTGGTGAATCTTCACACTTTTTCTCCCCCTCACATCATACTTCATCTCTAGGATATCAAAAAAAAAATTTGAATTACCTACTTCACCATATTCATGTAAAATACTAAACAAGAAATTTTATTGAGTGCTCATATAATAAGAAATAATGCTACTGCACCTATATTCTTACCTTGGTTATTTATAGAAGTTTCTTGAATAAATTCCAATAAATTTATTGAAGAAATCCTTCAATCGTTTCGAAATTGCATCAATTTCTTCAAATTCTTCATTGATATGGCCCAGTTCTACATTATAATCCTCAAATATAGGTTCTTCCACTAGAAACATTCCATATTTTCCTACAGCTTATGCTTTAGTTCTCTGCGGAATTGCTTAATTTTCCTCTGCTGACCCATCACTTTTATGTTTTCTCTTGTCTTTCTCCAATTCTTTTAACCATTATCAACTAACAATTCACTCCAACTAAATCCACGAGATATACAACCAAATTTACCAAATCAAAAACCAAATGAACTAGATCTATGAACTAAATCTCAAATATCTTACTTCAAATAAAAAACAATGCCAGTTATACCAAAATTTTCACCAAATTTTTAACTCCTTATGCATAGATGTCTCATCCACAATTTTCTCTCTTAAAAAAAAAATAAAATAAAATAAAAAAGATACTTAATAAGAATTCACATCTTTGACATTGCCCCTTATTACTCCAATTTACTTCTCCATAAGAAATTAACCTCAAATGTATGGCTTGGCTTGATTTAAAAATCAAATCATACCTTTCAACTCAAGAAACACAATGGCGAGAATAGTGGTGAATAAAATATTCACTTTCACATGAATTGTAATGTAGACCTTCTAATTAGTATATTCACATACTGCATCTTCTCGTTTGGTTTAAAAACAATGGCGCAACAAATTCACTAATTTGATTCTTTCACACCCCAAAAAAAATCCTTCGCTTGCATTAACTAGAACAACCATTCTGCCTCTAGTCTGTGGCTCTCTAACAAATCTCCATGCCAAATTCAACAGATCTTCTCTTAGCATATTCTGAACAAAATGAAAACACTAACAAATTTTTTTTAACAATAGGCACAAAACGATCTCACAGCCCTCACAGATATGGACCCTCTTCCTCCCAGATCTGAAACCTCTCTAGATCTCTCCTTCTGGCTTTGATACCAAAATAGAAAACAGAGAGTTTAATACTGTGAAACACTTCTATTAATTTGTACCTAAGCTTAATCACACATGCTCACCCCAATACATCACAATGTGTCTCATTATATAACAATTGGATAACTAGACTTGATAGACATAACAAAATGGAAGATAGGGAGTTTGTCTCACTTATAACTCACTTAAGTTCAAAAACAATAACTTCCATAACACCACCTCATAACTCACATAAATCAAGATCATTTCCTTGCAACTAAGAAGACAACTCAACAACCTATTACATTACTAGAGACTTCCATTTCTACATTATTCTAACAGATCTAAAAAAGAAGATAGATATGATCAATGAAATTAAGAGATTAAAATTATTAAAAAAATCTAAAAATCTATAAAATATTTATCAAGAGACATTTTAATAATACAATTTTTAGTATGTTTTTTGATAATATATAATGATAATGGCTGTAGAATTAATCACATAATTTATGGTGAGATTTTTGATAATATATAATGATAATGGCTATAGCATCAATCATATAATTTATGGTATGATTTTTGAAATTACTCTAATCATATAGCATCAATCATATAATTTATGATATGATTTTTGATCATATGTAATGATAATGGCTATAACATCAATCATATAATCACATTAAGATTTTATCATAAAAGAAAATTTTAAGTACTCTAACTATATAATTTATGGTATGATTTTTAATAATATATAATGATAATGGATATAGCATCAATCATATAATTCCATTAAGATTTTGTCCAAAAGAAAATTTTAATTACTCTAAAATTTAAGATAAACCTAAAACTTTCCATTCAACATCACTTTACTAATACCATTTCTTGTCCAATTTTTGATAATATACGATGATAATGACTAAAACATAAATCATATTATGGTATTAAACTTTCTTTAAAAAAGAAGAAGATTTCATTACACCAAAATTCACCATAAAGCCAACTTTCCCTTTTATTCCACACTTGGGAATATTTAGTTGTAATTTCTTCTATTTCCACTAGAGACATAGTCACCATTTCTAAAATGATGTTTTCTCTATTTCCTAAATTTTTTATTGAACAACCATAAACTCTTATTCTTTAAAGTGTCTTCAAATCCATATAAGTCTTCAACAATATATTTAATTTTATACATATCATCGTAGTAAATAATTGAAGTGAAGCCATTGCACCTTCCTGTATAACTGGCAACTCTTCCAATGTAGGTAGCCAAGCAAATGAAAATATATCTAACAAAGGAAATGCTCCTTTGTAACCGAATTCCTTTGGAAACTTTCTTAATCTTGGGGAGTCAATGATCTCCAATTGTCTCAAACATTTAAGTATATGTAAATGAGGAAGTTCCTCCAAGAAATGACAACCAGCAAATTTAAGATAACCTAAATATTCAAAATCAATAAATTTATCATCCATTTTAACCAAATGAAAGCATTCTACTATGCTAATCTTTTCATTTTCAACGTATTACTTATGTCAATGGGTAGATTTTCCATCTTTGTGACTGATAATGTGAGCGAGTTCATCTCAGTCATCCTCCCTAATATGCCATCATTAATAATCTCCCCATTATTTTGTAGCTGCAATCTTTTAAGACGTGTTAAACTGGCCAAATTGTGAATAAAAGCTGTTTTTTACCATGTCTTATGCATGTTCTAAAGAGCCTTACACCCAAAGGTTTCCAAATCCTCCAAAGATGTAAGCTCTCAAATGCTCAGAGGTAGATATTTATCTTTACATCCCTCCAGGCTTAGTTTCCTTAGAGATCTCAGCATATGAATGGTGGATGGTAATTCTTTGATGGCAGAGTAGGAAAGATCAAGGATCTCCAAATTCACAAGACTGGTCAAAGATGAAGGTAATGTATAGATGGGCGTGTTTCTTAAACCAAAATATATTAACTGTTCCAAACACCCCATATTCTTTGGCAATGATTTCAATGACGTACCATTTAAAGAGAAAGTCCTGAGGGAGGTCATCTTCCCGATCTGTCTGGTTGGGAATTTTGTTAAATATAGATTTCCACAGACGAGCAATGTGCATATTTGTGTAGACGATGCGATTACCGGAAAAGAAGTCAATCTGTTCTTGCTCAACGAAAATCGAGTGCCGCCCAAACACTCACTTTCATTCAGAGCTGTCAAACCCTTACTCGCACGGTAGTAAAATTTTTCTTCCTGCTCCGCGATTTGGATTGCCATATCACGCAATATCCTCTACAGCTGTGGAATTTGGGCCATCGCAGCCGAAGGGGAAATTTTGATATGTTCGTTGATCTCTGAAATCAAACCGGTGATCCTCAAGCTCGTTTGATAACCAGATACAATATTACACGTCGGTATTGTTGAAGTTTGCACCAATTTCGATGCCTGCTGGAGAAGAGCGTCCAACCCTTTAAGCCATCCATTTACAGCTGAAGCTTATCTTTTCCATTCCAGTTTATTGTTGGCCAGTATTGTTCGATCTCGTAATGATAGGCTTGATGTTCAGTACCAGATCTTTCAGTGATGCCATTTCTTTCTTGCAGCGAACAGCAATATTTACGTGATCAAGAATCTGCTGGATAGTTTTGTCGATACCAACCCCAATAAATCCAGAGACCAAACTCTTTTCTATAATTCCCGTACAGCAATATATGCAATTCCCTTCACCTATAACAAAACAAAAATACTCTCAACCAAAAGCTCAGGAGACCACTCTAACAAAACCACTCAATCAATATCTCGAAGTTAGTTGGAGGCCGGGTGACTTAAATATTCAAACAGTAATAGTTGGTGGCCACCACGCACATGTATGATATTGAATTAGGTCCATCAACCGCGAGCTAATACATGAAAAATTCCACATCAACATTGAAATCAAAATAGAAATAAAAATATATGCTAATTTCAACATTGAAATTAGTTCTATTTCAACGTGAACACAAATAAACACAAATAATGGTTATTTCAACATTGAAATTTGTTCTATCTCAATCCAATATATATGTATAATCTATTGACATATAATTAATTTTTTTCTAACAAGGTCGAGTGCTATATTATGTTCAAAAGAGAGAGAGAGAGAGATTGCCCTATTACATTCTGATAGAGTTGAGGATAGCCAAGGAGGGGTACAAAGACAAAAGACCGTGCCTCCATTTTGTTGACTATTGGTACTAAACTACAATACAGATTCAAGATAAATTCTCACAAACTGCAAAATCATGAGAGAAAATTTAAAGGACATGAACAAAGAAGAGAGGGGAGGAATGAGGATTAGTCAATGCTGATTGGTCATCTAGTTGAAGCATCGGTTTTTTCTTCATTGTCTTCTGGATTAGCTTTTCTGATATTCTTTGAACTGGGACTTGGAGCAAAGTGTTTATCTATCATGTATTTTAGGATCTTGAGGGATTCTTCTATTTGAGTGCATCAATTTGTGGCTACTTGGAGTAACTTTTGGTAGGACTGAGCATGTTGTTGAAGAAAGATTGTATCCACTTGGTGTTTCTCTTCCACGATCTTCAGCTGACCTCGTATCAGTGCCATTTTTGTTTAAAGGTCAACGTAACGAGAGCAGTTTTCACTTCACATGGTGTCTCCAAGAGATTGTGTAGGGGCATGCATAACAATTAGGAGAGGGATCAAAAAGCTGAGAGGATGCACACGGATGTTGAGGTTGAAGGCTATTAGAACAGTGGATATAGGGGTAGAGATTAAGACTAAGAGAAGCGGTGGAGAAAGGTCGGGATAGCCACTATCAATGTCAGGAAGTACATTTAAAGGGAGGGCAAGGGCGACCAAAGTGAGGAGGGCAAGCAGCCATTCTGGAAGAAGGATCCTGTGAGAGCTGAATTGATGCCTTTGCAAAAACAACGAAGAGAAAACGCAAAAGCTAGGAGGAGATAAGGTCAAGGGAGGATAGATTCTTTTGGTATGGGGAGATCTTACTAGCTCAAAAAAAATCTTGCAGGGTATCATGCAATAAATAAACTTAATAGTGATGGAAATCATGGCAGAGAATAAAGAGATGTGCCATCATGACAGAGAAGTTGATCGGCTAGTCCATTGCATGCTTTTTTAGCCAGGTTTTTAGCACCTTTATTATTAGATCTCGTAATGTGGAAGAAAGAAAGATCTTTCATATCTTTGCTCAAGAAGCGACATCTGTTGATGAGCTTGAAGAGAATAATATTGGAGGATTGATTACCATTTATCATCATGCTGATTAATATGGGTGACTCACCTATTATCATAACATTTCGAAGATTGAGGCTCTTGATTATTTGGAGACCTTTGAACAGAGCATAGACCTTAGCTCTGTTGTTAGACAATGAGCCAAGCCCCCATTCAAAGGAAGACAAAATGCTGCCATTTTCACTCTTAATGAGACCTCTTGCTCCAGCAATGCCTGGGTTGGCCTTTGATGCTCCATAAAAAAGGAGCGCTGGTCTTTTACAGCTATCCAACCACTCGATGAACTCTTTTTCCTTGGGCCTTATCTTCTACTGCTCCTTTTAGGGGATTTGTTTGATAGGAGTTTTGCTATAACCGGGGTTGTCAAGTGCTCTCCCTAGGAATATTATTTCTTTTTCTTGAAGATCATTGAAATTGATATGGTTGTTTCTTTTGGATAAGATCGTTTCTACAGAGAGAATCCAAGTCTTATTATTGGTTTTCCTTAGGTAAGGTTTTTTATCTTCAAAGATCATCTTATTCCTAGCCAACCATATGTTCCAGAGAAGCACGATTGGGAGGGTGTCCTAGACCCTTTTGGAAATTTTCTCTCTCTTCTTTCCCTAGGGGTATCCCTTTTCCCAATTAAGAATCAAATCTGGGATCGAAGTGATGGCTGCTAGGTCAATTTGGGAGAAGATCCTGAGGTCATTCCAGTACTGATTGGTGAAGGGACACCTCATAAAGATGTGGAAAGCAGTCTCTTCATATTTTTGGCAGAGGGGGCATCTGGAGGGACCACAAATACCTATTTTTTTAAAGTTATCAGAAGTCAAAATATTACCTTTGAGAAGAATCTAGATGGAAATATTTATCTTAGGAAGGGCTTCAGATTTCCATGTGAGCTTCCATATGGACCATAGAGGATCTAGGGGAACTGATCTTTAAGGAGGGTCCCATAAGCAACTTTGATTGAGTATGTTGAACTAGAGGGATCCCACCGAAAACTATCTTGGATGCCTTTTGCCAAAGGGGATGCATCGTGAAGCATTGTTTTTAGGTTTGTTATATCAGCCAAAAGGTGAGGGGGAGTAATAGGAAATTCCCATCCTTTCCAGGCATTGGATTGATCGTCCCATATGGAAATCTAGTCCAAGGTGTTTATATCTTGACTCTGGAAATAATTTTGAATTAGATGTGTGCTCAGATTATCAGTGAGGGGAGACTGCCCCATGATTTTATCCTCCCGCATGTTTATACTGCTTCCTCCTTGAGAAACTTTGGATACATTTATGCTGATAAAAGAAATGGATTTTTTTCATAGAGCCTAGATTCTGTAGCATGGTCTGATTGGAATAGTCTGGTCAAGAAGATTTTTTCTATCCGTCATGAGATATTTGGTCTCCAAAACTTTCTTCCACCAAGAATGATGTGTGGTGATGAGGCATCACACTATTTCCCCCCCAAAGGCATTGTTCAAGAGCAATGGAATACAAATACAAAGTCCACCATTTTAATAATTTTGTGTAACCTGCCTCCACTTGACTAGATTGAATTTTTTCTTCTCATTTTTTCCTCCTTGCCAAAGGAATTGTTTTAAAACAACTTCTATTTTTTTTTAAATGCTGGAGGGAGCATGGAGAAAAGAGAAATGATATAGGTTCAAGGCAGAGAGCACAAATTTTAAGAGAATTGTGTGCCCTGCCATATTAAGCCAGGAGGATCCCCACTGCTGCACTCTCTTTTTCATTTTATCAATGATAATGTTCTAGACCTCAGTCTTAAAGGGTCCAGTACTGACAGGCATCCCAAGGTAATTAAAATGGATCAAATTCAACTTGTAGGAGACTCCAAAGATTTGTGCAATGTTTTGGATGGTGTTATTTATTACATTCCACCCATAGATGCAAATTTTGTGATGGTTAACAAGCCCTCTAGAGAAAAGCATAAAATTTTCAAGAAGTGATTTGAATATCTGAGTGATAATGCAGGTGGCACCACCCATCAAAAGGGTGTCATCAGCAAATTGAGAGCGATTCATATTCCTGGCTCTGTTTCTGAACTTAATGCCAGTGGTGAGGCCAACTTTGTGCTTATGATCCAAGGCCCCGCTGAAGGACTCTGCCATGAGGATGAAAATAAAAAGAGAAAGAGGGAAGCCTTGTCCAAGTCCTAGGGCAGATTGAAACAATTTTCCTGGCCTTCCATTGATTAAGGGAGATATCCAAGGGTTGGAGATGCAGGCGTTGACAAGAGATATGAAATCATTTTTAAATCCCATTCTTTGGAGGACAGAGAGGAGAAACGAATGTCTCACTCTATCAAAGGTGTTAGCAAGGTCTAGTTTTAAGATGAATCCCTTCTCTGATCTCATCATACTCGAATGGATGACTTCTTGGACCAAAAGGATGGAATCTGAGATCTATCTTTGAGAAGTGAATTCCCCTTGATTTTCAGAAATGAGATTAGGGAGATGAGGTTTGAGGCGGGTAGCAAGGATTTTAGTAATAATTTTGTACAAGGAGTTGTAGAGGGAAATAGGTCTAAATGTGGAGAAAGAAGAGGGACAGTTCTCTTTGGGTATAAGAGCGAGGAATTTAGAGTTTGTAAATCCATCAATCTTCTCCTTTCTTTGAACCCACCGAATCATCTTGAGAAGGTCCTTTTTGATGACTTCCCAAAAGTTCCAGAAGAAACTAATGGAAAAGCCATCCGGGCCCAGAGACTTGTCTGGATGTAATGTCCAAACAACATTGGAATTTTAGCCTCCACTATGTATTTTGTGAGGGAATTATTGACCTCATTCATGATTAGATTGGGCATGTGGTTCAAAAGCTCAAAGTAATCCTCTGACATAGCTATTTCAGAGAGAAGATTTTTAAAATGGCTGAAAGCAGTAGCCTTGATACCTTCCTGATCTGTGTGGACCTTTCCTTCATCATCAATTATGGTTGAGATATTGTTCCTTGACTTTCTCACCATGGCTTGTTTATGGAAGAATGATGTATTTTTGTCCTGGGCCTGTAGCCAAAGATTTCTAGATTTGAGCCTCCATTTCTCCTCTTCTTTCCTATTTGCTTTATACAAATTCCAATATAGATCTTTTTCTAGTTCTTGCTTTTCTTGATTCACTCCATGAATGTCGATGTCGATATGGACTACTTCCAACTTCCTTTTGATTTCATTTCTAACTTTGTCTGGTTCCCTGAAGTGAAGTTTGTCCCAATATTTAATAGTCGAAAAAAATTTATTCATCTTTGTTTCCCAGATATGCATTGGGGAGCCCTCCATGTGTTTCTTACAAGAGTAGAGCACTAACTGTCCGGCTTCAGAGATGTCACTCCATTGTGGATTGTATCGAAAAGGGAGGGGTCCAAGGGAGGGCTTATATCCTAAGGAGAGGGTAACGGGGTAATGATCAGAGGCAGAGCAAGGGAGTATACTAGAAGAGGCAAGAGAGTAATAAGAGATAAGAGGGACAACCACAATAAAATGATCAAGGCTTTCCATTATGTTCCCAGCTCCAATTCTGCGATTGCTCCAAGTGAATTTTTGATTTTTGGGGATGATGTCAGCCAGATCATGGGTTTGGATTATTGTTTCAAGTTGATCTCTTGAGGGATCAAAGTTAAAGTTGCCTCCTCTTTTTTTGTTGACATGCAGAATCAAGTTAAGGTCCCCTCCGATAATGATGTTTACGCTATCTTCACTATCTATATCTATTTTCATGGTGCTCCAGTAGACTTCTTTTTCCCTCTAATGATTAGGTCCATATATATTGTACACAATAACCACAATGTGCTCTTGGGTGTGTTGAAGGTTTAATTTGATACAGTGTTGGGTCTTAATAGTTGCAATTTGTTTCCAAGCATTATGGTTCCATATGGTGGCTATTCCTACATAGGCACCTCTAGATTCCATCATAGTTATTGTGTAGTTCTTAACTTTATCTATGATGTTCTCCATGTCTCTTTATCCTTGTTTAGTTTCTTGAAGGAGAATGATATCTGGTTTTTCATGATTAAGAAGGTCTCTTAGAGCTGTGTTTTTAGAGGGGTGCCCTAGTCCCCTATAATTCCAAGAGAGGGCTTTCATCATTTCAAAGGTGTAGGTTGAGGCCAAGTCTTCCCTCCCAATTCGTGTTTACTTGCTTCATTGATGATATGCCCTCCAATGAAAGTTTCCATTGGGTGCTGGGTTCCAAGGGAAATGTCCTTCTGGGCTGCTTCATCTCGATGATGTTGGATGATTTCCTTCCGGGGCTGGATTTTTTAAGGGTTTCCTGAATGACCCCATGCTCTTTGGTTGCGTTTCTAGTAACAATACAGGCTAAGGAAGGTTTAGTAGAAGAAGAGGGAGGGCAAGACTTGAATGGGGAGATTTGAGGAGTGGATCCAAGAAGATGAAAGGGGATGGAGGGCTAGGGGGGGTCCTCTTCTGGAGGGGCAGGGAGGAGAAGGGGTTGGGGGATGGGATAAGAGAGGGATCAAGGGAATGCTGAGGGGTAGAGGAGGATTTAGGCAAGGGAGGGTTAAGGGGGAGGGAAGATTGGGAGGGTTGGGCAGATGGATTACCAGAGTTTCTAGGGATCGAAGTAGTCCTCTTCCTTTTTGTGGTTTCCTATTGTGCTTCTGGGTTAGAGCTTTCCACCTCAATAAATTTATTGCATCTATTAGAAAAAATATTGTACTCATGGCATACCTTGCACTTAAAAGGAATTTTTTCGTAGTCTATCTATTGTATGTGAGTCTAGTTGTCGACCTTCAATTTTATTTTCTCTGGAAGACCTTTCCCCAGATCCACTTCAATGCAGATCCTGGCACATGCTTTCATGTTTTCCTTCGGCTTACTTCTCTCAATGAATTTTCCTAAAACGTTCCCGATCACTCGGAATGAATTGTCACCCCAATAGTGTAAGGGTAGATGAGGGAGGTGCACCCAGAGAGGGACGACATTGGGCACGTCAAGTTCTGGGTCAAATTCTGGGGTCCATTTGTTTAAATAGTTCCCTCTAGTATCCATGAAGTATGGCCCGTTCTTGAATATCATATCCTTGTCTTCTTTTGTCTCAAAGTGAAATGTGAAGTAGCCCCTGCCACAAAAACTGATTGAAATTTTCCCATTGATCTTGTCCGTCTAGTTTTTTTTGACCCATTTTTGGACCGTATTCGGCGAAGGCCACAGACCTGTAAATTGTCCAATGAGACCTTTCTCGGTGAGCGAGAGAGATTCCTTTCGAGGGATTGCAGGGGGAAGAGAGACTTCCTGAATACCCTCCAATTTATTGACAAACTTAGAAGTTGTAGGCCTTAGTCGAGGAGGATTTAAGGAACTGATCAATGCCAAGAAGGCTTGGGCATGATCAGGCAGAGAGGTTGCCTCCTGGATGTCCTCCGAAGGGGCCATGCATCCAAGATCGTGCAGTAGCAGTGAAGGAGGGGCGCGCCTGTGCCTAGGTCAAGGCCGCAACACACTAGCAGATCGCGCGAGTTGAGAACATATTACCAATCTCTAGAGTTTTTATTATTAATGCTACATAATTAATTACTAATATAAATATATTTATATTTCAATGCACTTAGTACATAATATAATTATAATAAAATATCAATTTATAATACACATTGTGAAACTAAATATTAGGAAACAATATTATAATGACACTAAATTTATTAAAAATAATTTTATAAATTGTATAATATAAAGAAATAATTACAAGTATTACATAATGTCAAGTTGTATTAGATATGGTTAGTTGTATTAGATATGGTTAATCCACTACAAGGTACAAAATGTTAAGTTGTTTTAAATATCCTTAATTCAATAAAAGACACAAATTAAAGTACATAATATACAATTCTCTTTGCTCAATCGTTAATGATTTAAATGAAGTATTATGATAAAAAAAATGGGTGGATTGACTCAAGGGATTGATAAATCTTCCATGGTGTATCCCTCCACACAGAAGTTGCGATCATACTATTCTATGATGAAAACTTATAAAATGATAAAATATATAAAAGGACGCTTGCTAAAGTTCCAATGAAAGGAAATAGATCACTTTGGTTCAAGCTATAATGTGTTCAGAACTTCCCCGATCATGGTGTTAAGGGAGCCAAGGAATGTGCGAGGTGGCAGCCGGCCATGTGAGCCACAAGATGGAATGGTGACGACACGGGTCAGTGATTGTGGGCGGCTCATCCCACGCCACATTAATCCAACATTCATTGAGGGCAGAAGAAAGCAGGTTATGTCAAATAAGTCTTGGGATGATCGCTACAGCTAGAGGGAGAAAAGGCTAGGAAGATGGTGGAAGAAAAATTTCATGTCAGTCATAGCACAGAGGTTTGTAGAGCATCCAACAGGGGAATTGTGGCAGAGGAAGGTTTCTTCAGCCATCATGCAATGGTTTACCTGGTCCTCCTAGATTCCTTCACTCTTTGGTATTTGCACGTCGGGTAAGAACCATGGCGTGGATTCGGGTGAAGCTACAACTGTTGGGAGACCTAGCAAAAATGAAAATGGTGAAAGCACAAGCAGGTAAAGGAAATGTTAGAAAAATAGGCCGAGATGGAAATACAGGAAAGGACAAAGGCAAGGAGAAGGTGGGACCCAAAAAATGAGGAAGAAAGATTGGTAAGGAAATCATGGAAAACCTAATGGATGCAAATGTTGTGTGGACACCAAGACAAGTAAAAGGCTTGATTTTAGGTTGGGAGCGAGACCTCAAAGCCAAAGTTGAGGAAGACATTCTAGATAAGGAAATGGAACCTATGGTGACTGATCCCATGAACAGAAGAGGAAGACTGTCCCCATTCAAGTAGTCTATCCATATCTACTGGAAAAGGAAGTGTTTAATGGAAAAGACTATTGTAGCAGTTCAAGAGGTAGGAGGAGACCCAAAGGCACAGGGGATTCACTAGAGGAGCAATACCATACCACGTGGGTTCATATTGGGGGATATATATTGAAGAAAAATTGACTTCATATATTGGGGGATATATAGGGGGTAAAGGGTTTTTATATTGGTAGGTATAGAAAATGGAGCTCAAAGTTAATGAAAAAATATAAATGGGTATAAAAAATGTTAATGAAAATTGGATACCTACAATATCTAGTGAAAGTAGGGATTTTTTAAATTAGGGAGGTGTGTTGGGTTCATATTGGTAGGGGGTTAAATAATGTGATTTTTAGAGGTATTTTCCAATATGTAGTGAAATTAGGGGTATTGTTTAGTATTCCATGAACGCAGATGCTATGTCAGAGGTTCATTGAGTGAAGCCCCTATGCCCAAAGGCACCTTCCATATTGGTTGAGATGCATAGAGATATTCAGGAAATACAACTTCAGATACATCACCAGAATGTGCGTCTAGGTCGAATGGAACGTCAACTCCAAAGTATGCATCAAGTAGATATGCCTGGATCAAGTGTCAAGGATCCGACACCTATAGAATCTTCAGATAAGTAATTCCAAGAAATTCCAGAAGTCTAACTGTTTTTTTTTGGAACATGACATGGGTGGATAACATTTAATTTTCTATTATTATGTCAAAATATATACATTAAAAACATTTAGAGATGGGATTAAATTGTTTCAATTTTGGTTGAATTTTAACTCTTTCAGGGGGCCAACGGACCTGGTTTCCTTCGAGTAGGTTGAGGCTATCAAGCATAGAATTTGATAATGTAACCTGTTGTTTTTTTTATATGAATGAATACATAGGCACTACCAAATTTACAAAAAAAAAAAATTGTGTTCAAAACAAGGAAAACAAAAAATAAATAGTTTTTAAAATATTCTTTGCAGTGGAAATAGTTCTTACGACATAGAGAAATAATAAATCCCTTTAACTAAAGGAAAAAAAATTGATGGCTAAAACGTAGAGAAGAAGAAGCTCACTCTCTGTCTTTCATCAAATTCCATTCATTTGTGATAAGCATCACAAGGAAAATTTTATAATCTCTTACAATAGTGCAACCTATATAAATTAAGGAAAGGAATGAAATACAAAATTCACCATTTAACTTGTAAGAGTAATAAGGTTAAATTGAACAATCATCAAAATTAAAAATTTTGAAAAATGTCTCAAAATCTCTAAGACAATCATCGTCATACAATTTTCTGAAAAATGCCTCAAAAGTTGCCACACAATCAATCTGCAAATGTCATAATCATCCATAGTGATAAATTGTTCTTTTCAGAGGTATAATTGTAGAGAAGTTTTACTTATATACATGAGATTACCTTGGTTTTGAACATCATTATGCAGAAAAGAAACTCCCTCTCAAGCCACCAATTTGCAGAAAAGAAATACAAATACAAAAGTGCAATTTATCTCCTTAAGTGCAATTCATCTTTGCCATGAATTTCATAGTTTGTAGCTTCATGATTTCGGGATTCCTCTTTTTGATCCGACAGTCACATGATCCATGGCATTATTTTCGCATCTCTATTGAAATTTATCTAAATTCAAAGGTTCTAGTTCTTATTCAACAAATCTGGTGTGAAGGATATCATGGCGCGTGAGCTATTGTGATGGGGAATTACCAGATACATAAATAAATTGACGACGATGACAGAGTCCTCTTTCTTTAGCACGGGGATTGAATTCCAGCACCAATTATTGAAGAGCCATGAATACTTTGAAATAAAGGCATTGTCCTTGTATACCAAGAAAACCCTATTATGAAAACCCTCCATGCATGCTAATTAAAAATAAAAATCAAGGGTCTGCCAAAGGCTGGTCACAAGTTCAAACAAATAAAAGAACCCAAAGCCTTGCACTCCATGCTTGCATTTAATCATGGAAAATTAAGACTACTTCTTTGCATTCAAGCATATAATCCCTCAAAGAAAACTTTGAAAACCCAAAAGAAAGCATACGAAAAGCAAGAATAATCATAAATAAATAAAATTACTTCATTAAACTAAAAGATTTTTGTTTTTAGTAGCTGTAAAATCAACAGATAATTTTTTGATCCTCAAATGCCATTGCTATAAAATAATGCAGTGCAAAAACCTCTAAGCCGATCCAAACGCTACAGAATGGGGAAAAATATGGCAAGAGTTTTACAAGCATTTGAAAAAGATATAAAGAATTGTTGGAATTATACTCCCAACCACTGCCATGAATGAGAAGCGACATTAGCCCACAATTTCATCAATTTTGTGTAGAGAAGGACAAGCAAGGATCCAAGAGACAGAAGGCGTTTTCATGCAACCAAAACAAATAGAGTACCTGAGCCATCCTCTACATTTATTACTTTGAACCACCGCATTGAATTACCTTAGCCCTTAGCCGCACAATCGCAAGTTTTTAGCCTTAACCTTTAAGACCTTTTCCACATAAGTTATTCTACCGCTAATGCGATATCAACGGTACCCACACCTACCTTACCGCCTTTGCAATATGCCGTAAATCCTTTGTTAGCTGCATTTTCCTTTATACTTTGCTTACCGCACTTACCATCGTTAACTGCCCGCAGAGCGCACTTCGCGGATTATATCACTTACCTTTCCACCACTAAAAGCTATGTTATTTACTCTGCGATGCAATTGTGCTATCACACATCGCAATACAAACCTTCTATGTTTCAGCTTAACTACCCACAACGTAATTTATTTGTTTTGTGGTGTGATCGTGCCATCACACATCATGCCCGCAAGGATTTATGTTTAACCATTAAGACTTGCAATCCATTGTATTTGTGATGCGATGTGATAAGCGCAATCTCACATCGCAAGGTTTTAAATTTATCTGTGTTCGCCCCAATTAAGAGTTAAGATCGCCAATATACGATCTGCGATAAAGCGTCGGATGCAATGAGGACTTAGAGCCTAAATATATATTAGTTCAATTTCATGCTTATATGTTTTTTAACGTGTTTTTCTGTGTCTCGTGTATAAACCAAAATACGGCCTATGTGCTTGTTTAATGAAGAAATGGGTTGTTTGACAGTAGAAGGATGAGAAGTTGTTGAAATTCCATTCAACAATAAATCTACATTGAATTTCATTAAATAGAATTAGGTTTTACAGGCTTCGGCCATTTTGTATAACTAATGTAATTTTCATAAGCTTTCATAGTTGAATAGAAATATAAATTTCATTTCACTCCTGTGTTTTTATGCTGCCTATGTGTATTTTTTAATTCAGCAGAATTATGTGATCTCTATGTTGTGGGGGAAGCATCCCTCTGTGTTATATTGTTTCTATCAATATTTCCAACATGGTATTGGAGCAGGTATAGGCTCTCAGTCAAAGAAGCACGAGCTCGCTCTCTTTACTGAAGAAGCTGTAAGATTGTTTGTTTGTAGAAGAAAAATTCTACAGCAGTGAGAAAGCTTCTGTTTACACAGTCAAGAATATTTTTTGTTTATACAGTCACTATAGCAGTAGCAGGAAAAAGCCTGACAAATCCCCAACTACCACAGTTTAATGGGAAGAACTATGACTATTGGGCCATTATGATGAGGGTGTTGTTTACTTCACAATATATGTGGGAGCTAGTGGAACAAGGTTTCCAAGAACCAGTAGATGCAACAATGCTTAATGCTTTGAAAACAACATAAAGAGACTTACTGAAAGACAATAGGAAGAAGGACTCCAAATCCCTCTTCTATATCTTTCAAGAAGTACACGATATTATTTTCCCAAGGATTGCAGCAACAACAAAGTCCAATGAGGCATGGGATATTCTCAAGATAACCTATCAAGGCATGGAGATGGTGAAGACAGCAAAATCGCAAATGCTAAGGAGAGATTTTGAAACTCTTTGTATGAAAGAATATGATAACACAGACTCATTCTTCACACATGTGATTGGGTTGGTTACCCAGATAAGGTCTCATGGAGAGACACTTGAGGAAAGAATAATAGTGGAGAAAACCTTGAGAATTCTACCATCAAGATTTGATGCCATAGTAGTGGCAATAGAAGAGACAAAGGATCTCTCATAATTTTCAGTGGATGAGCTTTGTGCATCCCTGATGTCTCATGAACATAGACTGAACAAAACAATGAAATCCTCTTTGGAGCATGCTTTCAATACAAAAATGTCTTTTGGTCGAGGTAGAGGTCGAGGAAGATCAAACTACCGAGGAAGAGGAAGAAGCCCACAGAGAGGTGGAAGAAACAACCCTGCAAGCACAAGTGGAAGGGGCAACAATCAGAATCAAAGCAAAGGCTCAAGCCAAAATCAAGCACAAGGAAAAAGGTATGATAAATGCCAAGTCCAATTTCATTATTGTAAAAAGTATGGGCATTATGCCAATGAATGTAGAAAGAAACAAAACTACATGAGTGATAGACAGAATGTAAATTTTGCAAGAGAAAATCATAACCAGAGTAATGTGCTTCTAACATGTAATGTAGCACAAGAAAAACATGAAGATGTATGGTTCTTAGACTCAGGTTGTAGCAACCACATGACTGGAAACATAGCAATGTTTTCCAATCTAGATGAGAATGTGAAATCTGAAGTGAGAATGGGGACTGATAGTAAAGTTTTTGTCATGGGTAAAGGAAGAGTATCAATACTCACAAGGAAGGAGAACATAAGTTTGTGCCAAATGTATATTATGTACCTAGCCTGAAATGTAATTGTTAACACTAGAAAATCGTACAGTAGAAAACGACATCAATTAATGTCAAGCCCAAGGATTTACAGGATAAGAATACATTATGGAATCAAGAAGTATTTAAAATGTCTAAGGTTTTGAGAAAATCATATTTGAACTAGTCATAAATGCTCAAATGCACACTTTTTCCTTCGAGAAGAGTGCCTTCTACACGCCTTTTTTCTCGATAAGTGCGCATTCTTGGAAATGGAAAAAAGTCACTTTCCGAGACCAAAACAAGCAAAGGATAGTTACTGTTTATGTGAAATCCACCTAAGGACAACCACCAGTGCCTCCTTTGACATTATGTGAGCACACAAAAGAAAATTTGAGCACACAATGGAATCACACCTCTCCCTTATGTCACCATCCATCATGTACCAAGGGAGGGAAGGAGGATTTGAAGCTCACCTATATAAACCCACAAAGAGATGAACAAATGGTGATCACAAGGTTATGCTGGCCAAAGTTGCCCAAGCAACACCAGCATTGTGTGTGACCCGGAGCTGGAGCTAAAGAGGACTCGATAGTTGGCCACCCAACATCTTAGTCCACCACAACAGAGAGAGAGAGAGTGATACTGCATCAGAGGCAGAGCTTGGAAGGCAACATCCTTGCATTGGGACCTAGAGCCATTACCTAGGTGCTCTTTGGCAAGTGGGCAACATTTTTTCTCCATTTTGAACATTTAATAAGAAGAGGCCATCAAGCCATCATTTGCATTATTATTTTTTGGAACTCTCTATATAGCTTCTGTATAGTTGTGTTTTTTTAGTTTTATTTTAACCAGAGCATAATTCAGCATATTATTTTTATTAAGTTTTATGCTTTTGAGCTCCCCCACTTTTTTCCTGTTACCAATCGTTTAGAGAGTAGACCACATATCTAAGCTTGTCGATTTCGTACACTTGTGCAACTAATCCACAACAATAGGATTGGCAACTCCACTGACATGTTTCAAGTTTATGTGGTTGTGCCATCTTTTGCAGGAGACCCTTTGTCTATGCTGGAGTGGTGCTGATAGTCCTCTGACCCATCTTGCAGTCCGTAGACTCACTAAGGTGACAGAATGAAGAAGGCAGCTCTTAATATTTTTACTTGCAGGATTTTTGCACGCAGTTTTTCCTCACAGAGGCGCATTGCGCGCGTTTAGGACTGACCTGCACGCAGGAAGGCGCACCTGTCAAGGGCTTTTGTGCGCAAATTGAAGAGAGATTTTTTTTCTCCCTATCTTTTGCATTTTTTTCTACTTGTAAGTGTGTTGGGCAGCCCCTAATGTATCTGCCAACACTTGTGTTGATACCCCACAACTTCTGAAAACATATTTTTTGTTGTTTACTGTAGGCATTTAGTTAGTTTTCATTTAAGTTGGTTTTGCAAAAAGTGTTCACATATTTTAAGTAGGGGGCTAATTAACCATTGCTTTCTGAATAATTTATGTTTTTTTTACATTCTGGTATGCACACTTAGCTTAACTAGTCCAAGTAAGTGGCTCATGACCACACATGCATAAGTTAGTGTAGAAATTGTTTAGTTTAAAATTCAATTTTTGTATTTAGGAAATTGCGGGACTAGGATTGAATCGCCAATTAGAGCAAGTAATCTTTGCTGTCTTTGCACCATTTGGTGACCCTATACAAGCACATGAATGCTCGACATTCATGATTTTCCATATCCCTTTAGTCACTCACATAGACTAACTAGGAGGATTTGGAAGCAACCCATTATCTGCAAATTCTTTCCATTTGAGCAAGGACCAACGTCACATAGTTTAACTAGGGGACTTTTGTAAAGGATCACTGATATCCATATGTTCAAATTATGAGATTTTTCACCATACTCTCACACACATTTACCCACTAAGAAAATAAAGCCACCTAAAAATAACTTAAACCAACTCACTAAATTCTCCCCACAGGGGCCACAAGAGAATTTATAGATTAAGTTAGGATCAAGGGGGTAGGAATCCAATAAGCCATCTTGATCACACTTCACATTGAAACATAGAAGTTGTATATTTAGGGAGCTTTAAAATCCACCTATCAGCCCATGGAAAAGAAAACCCGAGCGCGACAGAGACCCGATTCAGAGGGGGTTAGGCTTAGGCACAGTGCATGCGGTATCAGTTGCGGCTACCTAATTCGACTGATACTCGGTACTGTTAGCTGAATACCAAGAAGCCCAAGACTCAAATGCTCAAGTGGTATGGTGGTTCTTAGTGGCAAAAACTAGGGAATCCTTTACCCTATAGGTGACAGTGCAAGCAAGCGCCAGACCCTCTACCCTTACCTTGGTTGATTCTCTTCGGCTGACTGGGGGCATCGCTAGCTCTTAAGAGACGTTGTGCCAACACTCACAAGAAATCCTCTCAAGGCCCAGTTAATTTTGAGTGTGTGAGGACATATTAAGTCTTTTAGGATTTTGAGTATCACGCGCAAACAAAAAAAACCATTTTTGCTTGATTGATCACATAGATTAAGTTAAAGGAGAATTCATTTCATTTTCACTCTGTTTTATGTATGTGGCCATAAATTTGTCATGATCACAGACACGATCCCCTCAAAAATTTTCCAAAACCTAACTTGGTCGACACTCAAACGGTTCCAACGGAACCTCGTCGGTCTAGGCATCTATTGGACCTCCCCCCATTAACGGGAGGGGTTCCAGGTATTTCACCATTTAGACGTCAAAGACGGAACATTGCCACAGTGGTTGGTTCCTCCTTTATTGGAGCAACCTTAGTTGGGAAACCTAGTCGGTCTCCCAACACCACACCGCACACCACTCCCCCCTCGTCCCCTGGGAGGTAGAGGAGCGCATCCCATATGGGAAGCCAACTGAATTCACAACAGGGTACATCACATACTAACCCTCATTTTAACTAGAACTTCGTGTCTTCACACGTTGCCATGGCGTCAACCTCCCAGTCACCTTTCTTAGTGGCATTGAATCTACCGAATTTGACCAAGCTCACTAATGACCCCATCGCACACAACCCCAATTGACCTCCCATGCCCATGAAGCTCCCTTCAGACATACCAAAGTTTGAAGGAAAGAAAGCGGAAGACCCAGGAAATCATATAATGACCTTTCACCTGTGGTGCTCATCGAATAGCATCATTGACGATACTATTCGGTTGAGGCTATTTTAATGCACTCTTACGAGATTGACCATGAAATGGTATGTGGAGCAACCTCCGGCTTCACATGTAACCTTTAGTGCCCTCGCTAACGCATTCCTCACATAATTTCAGTTGCCCATTCACCACGATTCGGGAATGGAGTTACTGACTCATTTCAGACAATCCCCCTCTACTCATATTTTAGAGCATCTCCATGAGTGGAGGTGGCGTCGCAGTTTATGCAAAGCAAAACTCGATGACCGAGTTCTTTTAGATTTATTATTGAAAACTCTGACGGTGGATATTTCAAAGGATGTGGCGCAACATAACCCCACATCCGATGAGGATGCAATCAGTAAAGTCCAACAACTTGAACTAATATACACACAATCAAGATACATATACAATATCCTACCCAATGCCCCGCGCTTGCAACCTTATCAAGAATTTCCAGGCATGTCTAATTCTACAGATGGACTTATTGGGTCAATGACCCAAGGGTACCTAAGCAGAAGCAGCCAGAATCCCGGTTACACACATGGGTCTACTTAGAACATGTCTCAACCCGGATTTCAAAGTCATCATATGCAACAGGAAAATTTGACTAATAGGGTGCCAACTTATCACTAGGGAGGACCTTATCCTCTGGCTGAGGGGACCCAGTACACAGGAAGAGAAACTGACGGAAGAACCCCCCCCCAACGACCAGGTGAAAACATGGGACAACAATATTCTTTGTCCCAAGCACATAACCCACCTACGCAAAATAATGCACAGGTGAACTTTGTGCAACCGTCCTAAGATCAACCACACCAGTATGAACAGGAGAATTATCCTCCTAACGTGTTTAAGAGAAAGGTATAAAAGAAGCCCAAAGGGAACCTTAGACAGGGGGCAATAGTCAACAGCACCCACCGTGATCCCAGGATGGAGGTAACTCCAACCGTAATCAGAACCAAGAGCCAAGCAATGCCCAAAGGTAAGGCAAAAGGCCACCTCTACAAACAAACCATTCTTGTTCAATATGTGGTGAGTATGGGCACTATACTCACCACTGTCCTGAACTCCCTGAGCTTAAAAATCTTCAGAGTAACCGAGGACAAGGAGGATCTTCCCAAACAACTGTGGTTATGCAAGAACCCTTCCCCCATCAAGGAACGGTCAGCACTCAACAGCAAAACCCCAATGATTCCAGGAAAAAAAACCATGAAATTTACATGGTTGGGGAAGAAATGTTTTTCCAAACTTGGAATCATAGCTACGACACCCCACCAGACACCAGTACGTCAGGGGCTAGTACGAGTGCGCCGACTACACCTTTAACCATTCCAAAGATTCCTTTGGAACCATTGCCGAAAATGGTAAAAGGGCCTAATAGATGAGCAGGTAGCTACTCCAAAGTGGCCCACAATTACAGCATCGTAGACAATTTAGCTCAATCACCTGTTGCTATGTTCACATTGGAAGTATTGTAGTCATGCCCAAAGAAACGGAAAGCCCTACTTTCCGCATTAGGCGCCGTCGACCCTGCCGACACACGCTTGATGGCTTTTGACTTAGACAAAGCCACCCGTAGGCTTCCCTCCATGGTCGCCTTCCAGATACAAGTATCGGTATAGAATATCACTATTCATCGATGTGTCATTAATGAGGGTGCATCCACATGCATCATGTCAAAGAATGTATGGCAGAATTTAGGAACCCCTGAACTCAAACCTTCCGTCATCACACTTAGAGCATATGACGGTCGTCCCTTGACCCCCGTGGGTCTCTTCCAAAATGAACCAGTTTTTTTAGCCAGCAAGATGGTCCACATAGACATCGAAATCTTGGACACTCACTTGGATTACAATATACTCCTTGGGTGGAGTTACATGTACGCCATGTCTGCCATAGCATCCTCCATCTTCCGCATCATGATGTTCCCCCATGAGGATCGAATCATCACTATAGACCAGCTAACACATAGTGAAAAGCGTCCCTTGAGCAACATGGATATGGTTCTACCATATGTAGATACAACCACATATGGTCTTTCACGGTATCAAGAATATGGCCCTGGCCAGTTCAAACCATCTTCTGTCCTAGGGTCATTCCTAGGAAATCCTCCCATTGTCCCTAAGGTATCGCCCGATGCCACAGGGACCTCGGTATGCATGATTTCCACATCAAGCACCGAGGTTAGTCAGGACATGGACTCAAGCAGTAGTGACACTGAGGCATCAACCACTGCAACTCCCTAGTCTACACCACCTTCCAAACTCCTTTCCTCTACCCACCTGCTGGCTTCACCTCCCAGCAGGTCTTGGAAACACTAGTATTACCCAATATATCATTGGAATTCCCAGTGTGGTATCATGTTCCCCCTCCAGGAAAAACATATACCAACGTTACTGCATTTGGGTTAAATCCCCCCGGTCCCGAGGAGCCCCAACCTACCCAAGCAGCAGTCAAAACTGCCCTCACAAGGGAAATCCCCATTACAAAACCAGTCACCATGACCAAGAAAATCGCCAAGAGAGGAAATAAAAAGGTGACCCCCACCATGCAAAGGTATTCATCAGCTTGTGCTATATGTGATGTCACAGGACACCCTACCCACATATGCCCAGAGTTGGACTAGTTAAAACCACTCCTCGGCTGCGAGGCAGGCACCTCGATACGACACTCCCATAAAAAGGAACTTGCCGCCAAAAGTACAAGCAAATCGCTGCATACCAATCACGCATGCGCTCTCTGTGACACCTATGGGCACTATACCCACCATTTTTCAGAAATACCATGATATAGGGATGCCTTACATGCGGTCGAGCGATCCTATCAAGAGGATCCCTCCATCTAGTCTATCAATGATGAGTTGCGTACCATCCTATACTTACAAGAGGAGCATAGATTCATGGAAAGATCCTTGGTAATGCCCATTATACGTTGCACATTATGTGATGAATGTGGCCACTACCTCGAAGAGTGTGCCACATTGGAACTCATTGACAGATAGTATCCAATCGAAAGGGTTTACTACGTGGGGCTACAAGAAGCACAATTCACATGCCTGTTATGCACCGACAATCACATACTGGAGGATTTTCACTACATACCTCGCTTTCGGCTAGCCCTTGCTAGCCTCCACTCAGCCATAGTTCGTCTTTCCTGAGAAGACGATATAGATGTTGAATCCATCGACAGCTCCATGACCCAAGCAGAAGAGATGAGCGGGTCTATCATGTTCCTGTCAGCCAAAGAATGGCCTAGTGGGGAACCCTTAGTTACCCCTAAAGGCACTTCACGAAACCCTCCTGCATGCATGTTATGCAAGCAGATGGACCATATAGTTTTCCACTGCCTTGACTTAGCAGCATTGCGACGTTGGTACCCCGCCTGGCCTCACACCAAGCACGATGGGACCCCCATATCACAAATATTTTTCCTGATATGTCAGGGTAATCATTATGACTGACATTGTACTTATTTCTCACAGATCCATCCCACTATCGACATTATTAATGTCATAGAAAAGAGGACGAGCGATCTCCAAGAATGGCATAAAAGATACATCATCGACCCAATGTCCCCATCACCACAGTGGTGTGTCAAACCTGATAAGACCACACACCAACCATGTATACCCCAAGCCAAGTCTAGGATAACATGTGGCCTATGTGATCTAAACGATCACTAATTCAACCAATGCAAAGAACTCAAACCCCTTGCAAACAGTCTCCACATAATCTTGCCTCTCCCTAAAAAACTTCTCTCTAATCAAGAGAAGATCACATGCACTTATTGCCAAATTTTCTCACACTTTCATCATACGTTTAAGTGTACACATCTCCCCAAGCTGAGAGTAGCTAGAGTGGCATTAAGTCAACCACTTACCAAAAAGGGAGGCAAGTCTCAACCTACGATGCAAAAATGGAAGCAGAAGACTACATGGTCCACAACTGACCCTTTCCAAGTGTCCATATTAGGAACATTGAGTAGTGTAAAATCTCACACTATCTACTATGTCAGCACTGTGATACCATGCACCATTTTCACCAGTCATGATCATGCGCCAGAGGCATGCCTGTTGCTAAAAGCATTCAGGCACCTATGTGATAAAAACAACTTCCACCTATCAGAAATTGACTATCCTAGCGGGAAAGCTAACCTTAGGCTCATGCAAGACTCCATTACTGAGATCCTTCCCCCACCGCATGCCAGTGACACAATTCACCACATATGACTTGTATCATCGCATGCCCAAGACAGGATTTCAACCACCCCCTCATCACAGGAATTCCACCTTTTTCCTATCGCAAAATACCAAGGTACCTTACGCTTTTACATAGATTTCTGCAAGATCCCAAACTTGTATACTGCCATCGAACTCCTTGATGACACCCAACCTCTTGAATAACACCTAGTACAACTAGAGCTAGCTGACAAAAATAGGCGACAATCGCTGCAACACAATGAGGCCCATAAAAAAGGGTAAAAGCATCATTCGACCACCACATCACCCCTCGCTCATTTACTGAGGGAGAATTAGTCCTTCGCTATGATGTCGCAAAAGAGACCTTAGCGCCAGGAAAGTTCGAAACCTTATGGAAAGGTCCCTATGTCATCAAAAATTGTCTCCGGTAGGGGGCATACATCTTGACGGAACCGGATGGGACCTACCTCACTAACCCCATCAACATCCTTTACCTCAAGAAGTTCTACCCATAAGGGCCCCAGTAGCCCTTATCCAATAGAGTTAGAGTACACAAAAATCCCAATACCAAAATATTTTTGACCCAGAGACCTAGACGTGCTCAAAGTACCACCATAGGTCACCAACTTGAACCCTATTTCGGATTTGGTGATGGAGCATTGCTATGGTCTCAAAACTTAGCTATAGCCACTTGGGTCATCTACCACCCTGACCGATCACCGCTGTGTTGAAACAATGTGGGCATCAAATCAACAACCAACAATCCGGCAGAGTATGACACCATTATCGGACTTATGTGTGAGGCCCTCCATCAGGGCATCCACCATATGCATGTCTACCTAGATTCCCAGTTACTGTTATCACAGTTAAACCAAACATTTGAAACCAAAGACGCAAACCTGTTTAGAAAATATTTGCGTGCCAAAAGATTAAGTAGACAATTTGATTATGTTACATTCTCACATGTATCAAGGAATCAAAACCAAGTAGTTTATCACATAGCTAAAAATATCCTAGACTGGAATGCATCGCGAATAAACCACCATACATAAAAAACCAAAAACATAGATATCCATTAGCATAACACAAAATGCATAAACCGAAATAGATAGCACACCATGTAGAGCTGCAAAAATATCTCTCATATATATCAAAAAATATGTGTATCTAGGTACAAAAATAGTATAACTAGCCCATTTTCCAGCCCAAACATACAACGGTCATAAAAAATAAGGGAAGCATCCTCATAATGGGCGCTTTCCCTGTGTGCAAAACTACTCTAGGGGGGTGCCCCCTCAAGAGGAGCACCTGAGCCCACCATTGCTCCTGGTGCCACCATTGGAGCTGCTGTCGCCACTGCGATACCTACCCGTCGTAGAGTGGGCTGATAATCTCTCTCGTGGGCCATCACCGTCTCTAGCCAAGCCTCCTCGAATTCATCCATAAAACCATGAGTAGGCATCCCCTGGGTCAAGCGGTCCACTCGACCCCGGATGTCCTCTAGAGCAGCCACCTGAGCCATAAGTACTATAGTGATGCGTGCCTCAGCCGCATCAGCACGAGCTCGCTTGGCCACTACCTCAGTTGCAGTCGAGCTGCTGCCCTCACTAGAAGGGCCAGCAGCATCCCTGCCAGGTCCACCGACACCACCACCCGATGGTCATGGTAGAGGATCATGACCCACTAGTTGGCCCTCTGGACGTCCCACCTCACCAACATCTGCAAAAGTAACCAAAATAATGTCAGTGCCAATAAAAAACACTCAAGTACATAAAAACTCAAACAAAGGCAAAAATATAGCACATACCTGCAAGACCCCAAACATAACCAAAAGGGAGACCAAAATCTAGATCACCCTGAAAGTCCATCCCCGCATA
This sequence comes from Pinus albicaulis, assembly GCA_034641835.2. Taxonomy (NCBI): domain Eukaryota; kingdom Viridiplantae; phylum Streptophyta; class Pinopsida; order Pinales; family Pinaceae; genus Pinus; species Pinus albicaulis. Next base: position 572,709,724 of record CM076569.1, read on the forward strand.
CGGGTATGGAAAAAACATCTGTGAATTGGCCTCGAACCAAGCCTCTGTCATTTCATTCCAATATTGGCCAACCATGCCACCACCACCGCGTGGCATCACCAGAGCCCACCTCCTCATGCGTGGCTCCCTCGGCCCCCCAGTAAGCACAGCCACAATGGGCCTCAGCAGCACGACCCTCTCATACATAATGCTACATAAGATGCTGGCATACGCAAATTATTTGGATCCACGTTGGACCCTATTCAGTTGCGACACCATGCCATCAAAGCAGAAGCGGGAAAAAATGAAAACATGCCCGCTCCTCAAATGGCGTAAAACCCCCACTTGTGGGCTCGATGCCCGATGTGGAGCATACGACCTCGCTAGTCACACAATAATGGCCAGAGCACACCGCTCGGCCACATATCTCACTGATGTAATATTGATGCACCCCTCAATAAGAGGCACACCACCGCAATGCCTCCTCTGGAACCTGTCCATGTTCACTCGTCCAACACGGAGTGGATACCTCAGCGCCTTGCCCTGAGGCAGTAATCCGGTCACAAAGTATATATCTGTCTCTGGATGGATAATCAAGTTCGTCCCCCTCAAGACAAACATATTGTGCCTCCTATGCCAATGTTGTATGATATAACGTAACAAACGGTCCTGTGACCAAAAAAACTCATTCTCAGCAAATTTTAAAAGGCCCCATGTGGCCAACTAACAGCGCGCCCCAGCATCAGCAGTTAGAGCGGTCCGAATCTCGGGCTAATCTCGATCTCTCCACACTAACATGCCAAGCAATAGGTACCCATCAGTACAGAGGAGAAACATCAAAAGGGACAACAAAAACCCAAATTTTTTACAAAAACCTTGCCTTTGTGCACCTGTTTCCTTCACAGGTGCACCCTTGTGCACAAAAAGGAGGGAACAGTGCACCTTCACGCGGTTGTCCCTCGAAAATAAGCATAAGGGGGGCGCCTATTTTCCTAGATCGCCAGCACAATCTAGGGAAAAATTCCCCTTTGAGGCTGTACAAACCCAATTTGTATGGCCCTTGGCATCACCAAACTAAAAAAATTCAAATGCAGGATGTCATGGAAGTTACCTTGGCATAATATCTCTAATCCCTGATACACAGGCTGAATGCAACGACAAGAAAGGCTCTGCAATCACCTCTGATCTCCCAAAAATCAGCAAGTACAAATGAATAGGATTAGGGCCATAATATCATATTTATTGCCCTTTTCCAGAACTTCGGAGGTCCATAACAAGAGATCAGAAGGTCCGTTTTGCAAACCATAAGTCACACCATCATCAATATACCATGATGAATGAAAGCGATGCCCCACATTCGCTTTCCCAAAAAATATTTTTTAAAGCGCCGACAAGTATGCACCCTCCCATCGTCCTTTTCAAAATTCATATTTTTCAATAATATTGGATGAGAAGAAGATGCTTTCACTTGAGGTAGTTGTTTTTTGCAGGAAGAACCCGCAAACCGTAAGTTCCAGAGCAGGTATCATTCTACCCTCAACATGATAGGGTCCTAGAGAACTTTTCATATCCTAACATCATTTCTCCATTAGAAATAAACCATAGGGTCCTCATACTCGACCACGTTTATCACCAACTCACCCTGCATATGATAAACGCCCGCGATGGTTGGTAGAGCCTCCCCTCCATGGTGATTGTCATCCAAAGTAGACCATACATCACCCCACAAGTGACGCCATGGCCATACCATTTTAGTCCAGGAAGCACCTCATGCCCATCCATATATCATGCATAAGGTCAAGTTCACCATTCAAACTCAACCCCCCTTCCCGAACGATCAGGTTGTACAAGCATATTGAAAGCACACCTCCGCGCACCGCATTTGACTCGCCATACCTCCATTAGCATAATCCCATCTGCAACATCCTCCGCTTCATTAACTCCACACATGAGACCAACCAATCGGACCCCTACCCCCAGCAAAACACCGTCCTCACACCTTCAGTGAGTGACCCTCTTTCATGTTTTGGGGTACCCGTCTCTATGTTTTGTACAAACCAAACCCCATTATTTTATTCTTTTGGTAAGTGTACAAAGACCACAAATGATGCCCTTCACCACTTCACCCTCATATTTCACCTTTTCTCCCATGGCAACAGTCCCCCATCTCCCTTGGTCGAAGTATTTCACCCCCCATGCACGCACCACCATGACATTCATAGCCGGTTCACACCCGCCCTGGAAGTCCTACCAACTCTAGGGATTTTCCCTCCAGAAATACCTATGACTATCGCCAAGCTTCTCAAGTATACTTCAACCTCGGACCACTGAATCCCCATCATTTGTTTTTAGCCACTGCTCACTAACATGCTTATGTTAAACCCATCATATCCTGATCCCCGACCCCTTAGGTCGGTGACTCATGGTTCGGTTAAGGCTTCCCTTTTGTCGACCCCAACACCTCTTTTCCAAAAACGAAGCGGTACCTTGGATGACCCCTCCCCATGCAAAGGGGTATCCTTGGGTGATACTGTGGGAGACATCATTTTCCACAAATGTCATCGATCCTCTTGAAATTCAACTACAGCAAAAGCTTTCATGTCACGATGGTATCATACCTTACAACCATTGCACTTTGATCAAGATCCGTCGAAGACCCGTGCCTTCATAAGCATCTCTTACAACAATGCTTACACAGGAAGGTCCCAGCCAGTACATATGCGTACATGGCACAACAATATGCCATACCTAGATTATGCATATGGGTACCACATTCTACCTATCGTCAAAGAAGGCGTCAGCAGTCATCGTCAACAACCACCATCATCACTACTGTAGTAGTGGCACATACAACACATGTATCTGTAAAAAAATTTTAACTAGCCATAGCATCACGAGCATGGGACATGCCCGCCTCATTGAAATTTTGTAAATATGTTGTATATTTTGTCTTCTTGCAGGGGGTCCCTTAGGCCATGGCTATCTTGGAAATGGTGCAAGGTGTTGTCAATTCCAAAAATACACGCAGAGCTCTCTCTCTCTCTCTCTCTCTGCGTACGGTACAGAAAAGAAACTATAATGTATTTCGGCTATACAGTTCTTCCTAGACCTCACACATTAGGGGGCAACTGTTAACACTGGAAAATCGTACAGCAGAAGACGACATCAATTAATGTCGAGCCCAAGGATTTATAGGACAGGAATACATTATGGAATCAAGAAGTATTTAAAATCTCTAAGGTTTTGAGAAAATCATATTTGAACTAGTCATAAATGCTCAAATGCACACTTTTTCCTTCAAGAAGAGCGCCTTCTGCGCGCCTTTCTGCCCAATAAGAGTGCATTCTTGGAAATGGAAAAAAGTCACTTTCCGTGACCACAACAAGCAAAGTACAATTACTCCTTATGTGAAAGCCGCCTAAGGATAGACACTAGCGCCTCCTTAGACATTATGTGAGCACACAAAAGAATATTTTAGAACACAATGGAATCACACCTCTCCCATGGGTCACCATCCATCATGTAGCAAGGGAGGGAAGGAGGATTTGAAGCTCACCTATATAAACCCACCAAGAGATGAACAAATGGTGATCACAAGGTTATGCTGGCCAAAGTTTCCCAAGCAACACTAGCATTGTGTGTGACCCGGAGCTGGAGCTAAAGACGACTCGATAGTTGGCCACCCAACATCTTAGTTGACCACAACAGAGAGAGAGAGTGAGACTACATCAGAGAAAGAGCTTGGAAGGAAACATCCTTGCATCGAGACCTAGAGCCATTGCCTAGGTGCCCTTTGGCATGTGGCTAACATTTCTTCTCCATTGTGAACATTTAATAAGAAGAGGCCATCGAGCCATCGTTTGCATTATTATTCTTTGGAACTCTCTATATAGCTTATGTATAGTTGTGTTTTTTTAGTTTTAGTTTAACCAAAGTATACTTCATCATATTATTTGTATTAAGTTTTATGTTTTTGAGCTCCCCCACTTTCTTCCTGTTAGCAATAGTTTAGAGAGTAGACCACACTCTCTAAGCTTGTGCGATTTTGTACACCCATGCGACTAATCCACAACAATAGTAACCTTCTAAGCATTGGACAACTTGTGAATAAGGGCTACAATGTGTTTTTTAAGAATGGTGTGTGTACAATCATGGACATACCTCCAAGTAAAAGGTTCATTGCAGAAGTGAAAATGACAAGCAATAGGATGTTTCCTCTCAAGATTAGAACAAACTTGAAGGAAGGAGGTAATGTAGCAGCAATCACACAAGAAGTCTTTCAAGAAGTAGTGAAAGGTGAAAACTGGTTGTGGCATTTGAGATTTGGACATCTCAATTTTGGAGGTTTGAACCTCCTACATAGAAAAGGGATGGTAAAGGGATTACCACTCGTAGAGAAACCAGACAGCCTATTTGAAGGTTGCATCTTGGGAACACAACATAGAGAATCCTTTCCATCATGAAAGAGTATAAGCAAAAAGGCACCCTTAGATATTGTCCATTCAGATTTGTGTGGACCAATGCAAATGCCATCTTTAGCTAACAGTCACTATGTCCTGACATTTATTGATGATTACACAAGAAAGACATGGGTATATTTATTGAAACAGAAAAGTGAAGTGTTTGATCAGTTCTACCACTTCAAAGCTCTCGTTGAGAAGCAAAGTGGGCACTACATAAAAGTTCTAATAGCTAACAGAGGAGGAGAGTATATCTCCAAAGATTTCCTACGTTTATATAGGGAGCACGACATATACAAGAAGTTTACCACAAGGTACACACCATAGCAAAAAGGTGCTGCAGAAAGAAAGAACAGGACAATTATGGACATGGTCAGAAATACGCTGAAGGAAAAACATTTTCCAAATGAGTACTGGGCAGAAGCTGTCAATTGTGCAACATATATTTTGAATAGATGTCCAATCAAAGATGTTATGAATAGAGTCCTAGAAGAAGCATTGAGTGGAATAAAGCAGTTTTTCACTCACATGAAATTATTTGGATGTGTGGCTTATGCATATGTCTCAGATCAACTAAGAAAGAAGTTGGACAGCAAGTGGGAGAAGTGTATCTTTGTTGGATACAATGATGAATTAAAGGCCTACAAACTCTATAATCCATCCACCAAGAAATTTATAATTAGCAGAGATGTTCAGTTTATTGAAGAAGAAGCTTGGGATAGAAGCTTAGAGAAAATAGTGAATGTGAAGACATGTATGTCTCACAAAGAGGAAGAGGAATGCACAACATCAAATAATTCCTGCACGGTGGATCCTCCTTCATCCACACAAGCACAAAAAACCACACCACAAGCAGGAAACATAACAGCCTTGAGAAATCAAGGAAGTGCTTCTCCAAGCACACCACAGGGATTAGAAACTCCCTCGAGTTCAAGTGGAACTCCAAGAAGACCAAGATTCAAAAATTTGAGTGTAATTTATGAGAAAGAAGAGGTAAATAAAAATGTTGGTTTGAACTCTTTATTTTCTTTATTTTTTCATGTTGATGACCCAATCCATTTTGAAGAAGCAGTAAAATATGAAAAATGGATTGAAGCAATGAATGAAGAGATTGGTGCAATACAAAATAATGACACATGGGAGTTAGTGGACCTCCCGCAAGGTAAATAATTTATTGGAGTAAAATGGGTCTATAAGACCAAGAGAAATGCTAAAGGAAAGATAGAAAGGAATAAATCAAGACTTATTTTCAAAGGCTACAAGCAACAACAAGGAAGAGATTATGAGGAAACCTTTCCACCCATTACAAGGATGGAAACAGTGCAGACAGTGTTTTCCATTGTAGCACAATAGAAGTGGAAATTCTACCAAATGGACGTGAAATCAACATTTCTGAATGGAGTGTTGAAAGAGGTGGTATATGTTGAACAACCTCTAGGCTATGAGATTGAAGGGCAAGAGCACAAAGTGTAAAAGTTGAAGAAAGCTCTTTATGCGCTAGAGAAAGCACCAAGAGCATGGTACAGAAGAATTGATGCTTACCTGATGGATAATTGGTTTGAAAAGTGTGATGGTGAACACACACTCTACATTAAAGAAAATGAAGGTAAGATCCTTATTGTTGTTTTATATGTGTTAGAAAATTATATATTATGGAACACTGCAACACATAAAATATGTGGAAAATACAAGCACACAAAACACATAAAACCAGAGAGACACAGATATACGTGGTCCACCTAGTTTGGGCTACGTTCACCCCGAACAGCCAGTCCTTCCTTTCTTTTATCCAGCAAAAAATTGAAGAGACAAAACCTACAACAGATCCATTGTAATATCCTCTGTTCTCTCTCATAGTCTCCCTATCTGTTTCTCACTCTGAGAATACACAGCCGCAATACAATACCCTCATAAAAGCGAGGGGTTGCCTTCTAGTTCAAAAAACCCTAATCTAAACATAACTTCTACCATCAGATCATCCGCCTATGAACGACCCAGATTGACTAGAAATTACTATACTTTTACAAGGCAGTTTTACATCTGTTTTTAGCTTCGGGGGCGCCCCCCCTGGACCCCCCACGGCAGCAATTAATTACAGGTGGCGTTGCCGCCCCTTTTAAGGTACAGGGGTCCAATGCTGTGATACAAAGTAAACAAGACAATCAGGCTCCACACCTAACAATCTCCCACTTGGAGACTGATTGTAGCAACTCCACTACTGCTTCATTTGTTGGACAATGACTCCTCTTGGGACCTGGCTATTCCTCATCTTCATCGTCATCCTTGAAGACCAATTGAAACTGAGCACATTCTCAGTTTCTCCCTGGTTACAACTTTTGTTAACATATCTGCAGGATTCTGGCTAGTGTGTATCTTTTCCAGCTTCAACTCTCCATCTTCCAATACTGACCGTATGAAATGGTACTTGAGATGTATGTGTTTAGTCCTGGAATGAAATGTTGAGTTCTTTGCAAGATGAATGGCACTTTGGCTATCACTGTATAGCGTGCCCATATCATGCTTCTTACCCAATTCATTCATAAACCTTTGTAACCAAATCATTTCTTTACTAGCCTCTGTAGCAGCAACATACTCGGCTTCTGTTGTTGAAAGTGCAACAACACTTTGGATTTTTGAAACCCAACTGACAGTTGTTCCACCTACAGTAAGTACATATCCTATAGTGCTCCTCCTGTTATCTCTGTCACCTGCCATATCCGCATCAACATATCCCTGTAGAGCAATGTTTGAACCACCAAAGCATAATTCTTGATTTGTGGTACCTCTCAAATATCTGAGAATCCATTTTACTGCCATCCAATGTTCTTTTCCTGGATTATTCATGTACCTACTTACAACTCCCACTGCATGTGTAATATCAGACCTTGTGCAAACCATTGCATACATTAAGCTTCCAACTGCTGATGCATATGGAAATTTAGACATATAGTCCATTTCTTCTTAGGTCTTGGGGCACATCTCCTTACTAAGTTTGAAATGGCTAGCAAAAGGTGTACTAATTGGTTTTGCATTCTGCATATTAAATCTTTTCAACACCTTTTCTATGTACTCATTCTGAGACAGTGTTAATTTGTGATTTTTCCTGTCTCTAGTTATCCTCATACCAAGGATTTGTTTTGCAGCTCCCAAATCCTTCATTGCAAATGAATTTTCCAATTTTCTTTTGAGCACATTTATTTCCTTCATGTTAGACCCTGCAACAAGCATGTCATCTACATACAATAACAATATAATATAGCTGCCATCATTTTTCCTTTTCAGATAAACACAATGATCAGAGTGACATCTAGTATAACCTTGTTCAGACATAAACTTGTCAAATTTTAGATACCACTGCCTTGGGGCCTGTTTTAAGCCATACAAGCTCTTCTTTAACTTTCACACCAATTTTTCTTTCCCTTTTACCTCATATCCTTCTGGTTGTTGCATGTATATCTCTTCCTCCAAATCTCCATGGAGAAATGTTGTCTTTACATCTAACTGTTCAAGATGTAAATCTTCCGCTGCTACAAGACTTAAGATAGTTCTGATTGAAGTCATCTTAAAAACAGGAGAAAATATTTCATCAAAATCAATACCTTTCTTCTGTGCAAACCCCTTCACCACAAGTCTAGCTTTGTACCTCTGTTTTCCTCCATCTTCTTCCTTCAGCCTGTAAACCCATTTATTCTGCAATGTAGTTTTACCTGCAGGCAACCTAACTAAGTCCCAAGTCTAGTTATGCATTAAGGAGTCCATATCTTCTTCCATGGCTAGCTCCCACTTCTTCCTGCTTTCAACCTGCATTGCTTCTTCATAACATTCAGGTTCACCAGAATCAGTCAACAATAAATAATATAATGAAGGAGAGTATCGTTCAGGGGGTCTACTTATCGTGGTAGATCTTCTAACACCACTTTCAGGTGTTTGAGGTGCCTGTTGCTGTTGTGGTGGTTGTTGCTGCTGTGGTTGTTGATTATTATTATTTTCAGGCACCTTTACTTTTTCAGTTATCTCATCAAGAACCGTGTATTCCTTGCTTTCTTTTTCCTATTTATTTTCCTGCAACTGATTCTTATACAAGACCTTTTCATTGAATATTACATCTCTGCTCCTAATGATTTTGTGATTTTCATAATCATATAAGCGATATCCAAAATCATTAACACCATATCCAATAAAGGTACATTTCTTTGATTTTGCCTCAAGATTTGTTCTATTTTCTTTATTAATATGGACAAAGGCCTCACAACCAAAAGGCTTTAAAAAAGAGTAGTTTACCTTTTTACCTGTCCATGCTTCCTCTAAAATACCACCATCCAAGGAACTTGAAGGCCCTCTGTTTATTAGATAAACAATAGTATCTACAGCATCTGCCCAAAATTGTAAAGGCAATCCTGCATGCAATCTCATGCACCTTGCTCGCTCCATGATTGTTCTGTTCATATATTAAAGCACACCATTTTCTTGTGGTGTTCTTGGGTATCATCTCTGCAATTCATGCCTCTTGAGCAGTACCTAATCAAACTCTTTCTTTGCAATATTCCCCTCCATTTATAGATATGAGACACTTGAACTTCTTTCACGTCTCAATCTTCAATAAAGCTTTCCATTCTTGAGATATCAAATACATAAGTTTATTTTTAGTGACTAAATCCATGTTTTCTAGTTGCATCATCAATAAAGTAATATAATAAAAAGAGCAAGGAGATGATGCTGAAATTCCCCATACATATGTACCTGACTCGATTTTAGCTCTTCTTTTCTTTCCCAACTGCGAGAAATCTGACTCTTTTTGTTTCCATAGATGCAATTTTCACGAGAAATATAAATCAACATTCTTCAAACCTGGCAACAAATTTCTTAAGTGAAGAATCTTCATTCCCTTCTCACTCATGTGTCCAAGCCTATGATGCCATAATGTTGCATCTTCTCTTTTGGAAGTTAAAGCATTAACAGATTTAGAAATACCACTGCATAAATACAATGTACCAACCTTTTCACGTTTTGCTATTACCAATGCTCCTTTGGTGACCTTCCAAATTTTATCTGTGAAAGTTGTCACACAACTTTCACTGCCTAACTGCCCTGTTGAAATCAGATTTTCTTCAGATCCGGAACATGCCTTACCTCCTTTAATAGCCATTGGCTTCCATTTTGTTGTTTTACAAGAACCTTACCCATTCCAACAATTTTACAGGGGTTATCATCACCCAAATGGACTTGTCCAAAATCTCCTTGAACATAGTCATGAAAATGTTTCTTATCAGGTGTGGCATGGAATGAGGCCCTTGAATCTACTACCTAGGAATCAATAACATTTTCAAAAGAAAGAATCAAAGCATATTGTAACACATCACCTGTCACATTTTCTTCATGATTGTTTTCTTGATGTGCATCTCCTTCTTTTCCCTTCCAAGATCTACAGTATTTATTTAGGTGTCCTTTCTTTCCACATTTCTAGTACACTATCCCTAATCTAGACTTGGATCTTCCTTTCCTTGATTTACTGCGATATCCTAAGCTCTTCCCTCTTTCCATTCTTCTTCCCCTAGAATCTACACTCAAAGCATTAGCCGATGTCTCACCGAAGCTTTTCCATCGCATTTCCTCGCTAAGGATAGCACCAACAACATCATCAAACTTTAAAATACTAGATCCAGAGACAGAGTTACTAATGGCCATTACTAAACCATTCCAACTCTCTGGCAATGAGCACAAGAATAACAGAGCTCTAACTTCATCATCAAAGTTTACCCCTACAGAACTTAACTGACTGGTAACTGTATTGAAATCATTTAAATGGTCTGCAACAGATCCACCTTCCGACATCTTCATATTAAATAGTTGTTTCATAAGAAATACCTTGTTTGAGGCCGAGGGTATTTCAAATAGTTTCGCCAACGTCTGCATCAAACCCTCTATTGTTGTTTCCTTCGAAATATTGAAGGCGAATGAATCACGCAAAACCTGATTTGTGGCTTATTCCATTGCCTTTCTGGGAATGTTCCATTCATGTATCATGAGGCGCCGCTTCTTCTGTTTTCTACTCTGATGGTAGAGTCACAGATCTTTCTGATACAGGTAATCTTCCATCTGCATCTTCCACAGCGGGAATTTTTGGCCGTTAAATTTCTCGACCCTAAACTTACCATCTTTCGCCATTGCTCCCACTCGAACTAGGAACCCTTCTTTCCTGCGAGTTTATCAGCCAAATATACCTTCGGCTCTGATACCAGTTGTTAGAAAATTATATATTATGGAGCAATGCAACACATAAAATATGCAGAAAATACAAGCACACAAAACACATAAAACTAGAGAGACACAGATATAAGTGGTTCACCCAGTTTGGGCTACGTTCACCCCGAATAGCCAGTCCTTCCTTTCTATTATCCAGCAAAAAATTGAAGAGAAAAAACCTACAGCAGATCCGTTGTAATATCCTCTGTTCTCTCTCATAGTCTCCCTATTTGTTTCTCGCTCTGAGAATACACACCCAATACATAGCCGCAATATAATACCCTCATAAAAGCAAGGGGTTGCCTTCTAGGGAAAAAAAACCCTAATCTAAACATAACTTCTACTGTCAGATCATCCACCTATGAATGACCCAGATTGACTAGAAATTACTATACTTTTACAAGGCAATTTTACATATGTTTTTAGGTTCGAGGGCACTGCCCCCGAAACCCCTCGCCAAGGGGGGGCATCGAAAAGTGCTACCGCCCCCCCATGGCAGCGATTAATTACAGGTAGCATTGCCGCCCCTTTTAAGGTACAGGGGTCCAATGCTATGATACAAAGTAAACAAGATAATCCACACCTAACAATATGTAGATGATTTAATTTTCACAGGCAATGAAGTTTCTCTCATTGCTGAGTTTAAAGCAGTCATGAAGAGTGAATTTGAAATGACTGACTTGGGCTTATTGAGATATTTTTTGGGAATTGAAGTAAAGAAAAATGAAAAGGGAATTTTTATTTCCCAAGAAAAATATGTTGAAAATTTTTAAAGAGATTTAACATGCAGCACAACAAAGAAGCAGTAACTCCAACTGTCATGGGGTTAAAATAAGCAAATAAGATTGCAGCAAAAATGTTGATCCGACATTGTATAAGAGCATAGTTGGCAGTTTAATGTATTTTACTACAACTAGGCCTAATATTATGTATGTTGTAAGTCTAATTTCTAGATTCATGGAGACACCAAAGGAGACACATTGGCAAGTAGCCAAAATAATTATGAGGTATGTGAATGGAACAAAGGAGTATGGTGTTCTATACTCCTCAACTGATAATTTTAGGTTGATTGGTTACACTGACATTGATTGGGCTGGAAGTGTAGATGATAGAAAGAGCACATCTGGGTATGTGTTTCATTTGGGATTGGGAGCCATTTCATGAGCTTCCAAGAAGCAACCAATAGTTGCATTATCAACAACAGAGGCAGAATATGTGGCAGCAACAGCAGCAACATGCCAAGCAGTATGGATGAGAAGGATGCTGAGATATTTGTGTCATGAGAAAGACAAAGGAACCACAATTTATTGTGATAATAGCTCAGCAATAGCATTGTCAAATAATTTTTTTTTCTACAAGAGATAAAAGCACATAGATGCCAAATATCATTTTATAAGAGAATTAGTTAACAATGGTGAGATTGTTTTGTACCATTGCAGGACAGAGGAACAATTTGCTAATATCCTCACAAAGCCATTAGGATAGAAGAGTTTTGTTTACCTCAGACAATGTCTGGGAATGACTGGTGGCGACAGTTTTGATTAAGGGGGAGTGTTGGAATTATACTCCCAAACATCGCCATCAATGAGAAGAGGCAGTGGCCCACAATTTTATCAATTTTGTGCAGAGAAGGACAAGCAAGTATCCAAGAGCCCGAAGGCGTTTTCACGCAACCACAGCAAACAGAGTACCCGAGCCATCCTCTGCGTTTATTAATTTGAACCACTGCATTGACTTACCTTACCCTGCAAACGCATAAAGTTTTTAGCCTTAACCTTTAAGCCTTTTTCCACATAAGTTATTCTACTGCCAATGCGATATCAGCGGTACCCACACCTACCTTAGTGCCTTTGCAATACACTGTAAATTCTTTGTTAGCCACATTTTCCTTTGTATTTTTCTTACCGCACTTACCATCGTTAACCGCTCACGTAGCGCACTTCGCAGATTATGCCACTCACCTTTCCGCCACTGAAAGATATGTTATTTAACATGCGATGCAATTGTGCTATCGTACATCGCAATCGCAAACCTTTTAAGCTTTCGCTTAACTGCCTGCAACGTAAGTTATTTGTTTTACGGTGCGATCATGCCATCGCACATTGTGCCCACAACGTAAGCTATTTTTTTTGTTTTGTGATTGTGCCATCACACATCACACCCACAAGGATTTATGTCTAACCATTAAGACCCGCAATGTGTTGTATTTGTGATGCAATGCAATAAGCGCAATCGCACATCGCAAGGTTTTAAGCTTATCTATGTTCGTGCCAGTTAAGAGTCAAGATCGTCAATCTGCGATAAAGCGTCGAATGTGATGAGGAATCAAATCCAAAATCTATATTATTTCAAGTCTGTTTTTATGTTTTTTTGAATGCATTTGTATGTGTTTCGTGTATAAACCAAAATAAGGCTTGTGTGCCAGTTTAATGAAGAAATGGGTCGTTTGATAGCAGAAGAACGAGAAGTTGTTGAACATCTATTCAACAATAGATCTGCATTGAATTGCATTAAATAGAATTAGGTTTTACAGTCTTCAACCATTTTGTATAACTAATGTAATTTCTGTAAGTTTTAAGAGTTGAATAGAAATTGAAATTTCGTTTCTCGATTATGTTTTTACGCTGCCTGTGTGTGTTTGTTAATTCAGCAGAATTGTGTGATTTATGTGTTCTGGGGGAAGAATCCCTCGGTATTATATTGTTTCGATCAATATTTCCAACAAGAATCGGCTAAATTCATAAAAAAACGCTTCAAAATGATTTAGTAAAAAAAGATCCTCCAGGATTTGAACAAAAATGGAGTTAATGCTGAAATAAATTTCAAAAATTTGATGCATAAAGAGGAAAATACATACAGTAAACCCAAATACCTCACCCAAAATGCGATAAACTTTGCAAGAAAATTGATTGTCAATCTCGTGTTTTCTCCCAATAAAAATACAAAATGAAGAAAGCTCGCCAACCTAGCCTCCAGATTAATAGACAACAATGGCAGGCAAAGGAAGTGAGCATGATATATTCCACTGGCTATCATAGTGACCACGACATATTCCGCTGGCTATCGTAGGTCATCCAAGTGTCAGATTTTGCTTTATGGGACTCGACTGGCCACATGTCAATTTTGAAGAGGAAAAAAATAAATATGTGATTGACTGGATCTGTACCTAAGCTTATGTCAACTTTTCATTCCTTGAATATTCGGATATGGACGCTCATGTCCGTCTGATAGCCGAATATTTTGGGAATCAACAATCCACATAAAGATGCTGAGATCTGACTAGGCCAAGTCGAGAGGAATGCCTATTGACTTAAAAATATAAATTTAATATATATATATATATATATATATATATATATATATATATATATATATATATATATATATATATATATATATATATATATATTGTAAATTTAAAAATACGTTAATTTTTATTTAAAATATAATGTATATATTTATAATAATATGTTAGTATTTGTGCATGATTATTTTTGCATATTTTTTAATATAAGTTTTATAGTTTTTTCTAATAAATAAAGTTTAAAAAAAATAAAATAAAAGAATTATACATTAAAATTTAATTTTAAAGGCCTTGACATATTCAAGTTTTTCAAGTTTTTTTTTTCTTTGGTGTATATTTCAATTCGATGTGTATTTGTACCCATTTTATATGTAACCACCCTCTTAGTCATTAACAATGATTAAATTTTGTTAAATAATTATGAGTTAATTGTGACTATTGTTATTTGGAATTTCTGAATAAAGTAATTTTGATGAGAAATGAAATTACTGAGGAATTAGTTTCTTGAGTAAAAGTTGTGGTAAAGTAAAAACAGAACCTGTAGTTGTTGGAACAGAAAAAGAAACAGTTAGACAGTTCTCCACAGAAAAACTCTGGAATAAGTAGAACATTCCAAGAGAGTTTTGGGGTTCTGGAGAAAGGGGAAAACCTCTGTGTGTCTGGAAGAAAATTGCCAGATCAGAGTGTTAACTGGGTTGGAGACTGGACCGGACTGTCCCGAGTCTCCCCAGTATTCTGTTCCACTGGAGTTGGAGGAATTGAACCGGATTGTTCAAACACTCCTCCAGAATCACCACAGTGATAATCTTCACAGGCACAAAGCTCGGAGGGAAAACTGGGCATGTAGTTGCCAGTTTATGGTTGGGAGGAAACGGGCATCTACGGCCATCTTGAAAAACAGATGAGTTTTCTATTTCAGAAAGTTGATGATAGTGACATTTATTTCTGTTTGTTATTATTAAATGAATGATTGATTTAAAGTAAATAGAGTAGTTTCTTTTAATGTGCAATAACAGAAAAATGAAGTAAAAGAAAAACAGAGAAATTCTAAGCCCAGTACAGATACAAAAGAAGTAGTATGATTCTATTAATGTTTACAAACAAAACAGAGTCTAGGGTTACCGCAAAGAATTGATAGATTTAAGTACTACATACAGTAAAACAGAGATGACAGATTAAGTATTACGCACAGTAACCAGGAGTAATAGACTCTTAGATATATCAATGCACAGAAGATATATTTGCAGTTTATAGTTCCATGTCACACAATACCAACAACCTAGAAGAGTATGTAAAAGAAATCTAATACCGGCGTTGACCCATGAGCAGAAGGGTTCAACCCTCCGCTCTGGGCATGTCGCCCTGACATTTGAATTGCGCGGACTGAGTGGGTGGTCCGGTCACCTGGCTACCCGGCGCTAAGGGAGACCCGGGAGCAGAAAACCATGCGAGAAATATACAGATATATCTATTACAATAACCAGAAGGAAATGTAATGGGAAACAGCGACTGAAATTTAACACATTATTTCCGCAAACCCTATCACAAGAAGCTCAACCTATAGTAGCACATGTAGCAGAACCACATCAACATCGGAAAATTATGTAAACAAGAGCACTCGGCAGAGAACATATTAACCGAGCAAATCATAGCGGAAAAATAACTTAAATCGCCATAACTTTTATAACCAAATTTTGAAACAATAGTATTGCTTTCCACGGTCAGTTACAAGGAGTAAATCCACACAAAGCGAGCAGTAGAAAACCATAAATATTATTCAGGAGTATTAGTATCAAAAGGAGAATTACTCAGGAGAACAGAAAAGTCATAACCCTGAACGGCATTGTCTACAGACTCGCCAATTAGATAAATGCAACCAAAAAAATACACAGTCTCTACCCTGAAACTCGGGCTGAGATTAAATGAAGAACTTCAACAGTCAGTCCCAGAGATTTTTGCTTCATAACCAGACAACTAAAACTTGCGACTACAGACTATAGATAATGAAACCCTCCCGAATGGGTAAGGTTAAAAATCAACTTCGTTCCTCCAAAGAACCGGCTTGGTCGCCTTGAATGGTACCTGGGAATTAGGAGCCGAAGTAAATCCTTTGTCTGACAAGTCGAACACAAGAAATGGGGGATCAAACTGTAAGAGCGGGACGAAGGATGTGTACCTGCGAATAGCACAGTGGAAACTCGAACTTAGTAATGGAAGACTAGTTAAAATATGAACAGCAAAATGTATCGAAGAAACCTCTATGTTATAGAAGAACTGGGCACCTTACCTGGTGAGGCCGATGCAGAATACGAGAGAGGATGGAAGCCTAGCAGCATCATTCTCCATGAGGAGCGCCCTAGCTGAGGAAACCTTGCGAAAACGAACAAGAAAAGACTGTTAAACCCCCAATCAAAGTATTTAACACTTCCATAAATCGCAAGCCGATGTAAACAAAATAACACAGAAGAAATACCAGAAGCGGGGTGGTGAGGTAAACCCTAACCGCTCAGGAGCAGACCAGTCATCTTCGGAATCGAACCTTGGTTGCAGAGTGAGCCAACAGACAAGCTACGCCATGACTCGGCTGGGCCGAGAGCGCCAGAACCCTGCAGGAAGAGGCAAACAATGGAAATGGACCCGGGAAAGGCAGATGGCAAGGGAGGTCATTACCTCCGCCTCGGTATCTGCGCACCGTCCGATCGTGGGCAGATCGAAGGCTAGAAATCGACCAGCTGGAGTGTACACGGATCAAGAGCATCCACCATATCATATGTCGGAATTTAATAACACAGATCCACCATTATACATAACCATAATTCTTCCTTAAATATATGTGGACGTGGCAACCAACAATTCATGACCGGGTACATTTAATTAATCCGATATCAATGATTTAATCAAAGTCACGGCAAACCTTTGTAATGAGAACAATATCCAACGCATAATAACAATACTGAGATGTAATGTAACCATAGAAGCCGAGCTAAGCACGAGTCATAGTGCTGTGGCAATTTGCGAGTAGTTACGGATAATAAATAAATATGTTTGTTGCGGAAGCTTAGGTTGGAGGCATTGGATTATGGCTAATGTCATGTAATTTTTTTTTTACTACTATAGTAGTTGGGTTAATTATTTTATGTTGAATGTTACAAATTTTAGAATAATGAGACATAAAAAGATAGATATTTATAAGTATGCTCAATTTTAATGGAAATGAGTTTGTAGATTATAATTAAAAACTTTATTTAAATTGAATATAATATAAAAAATTAGAGAAATAAGAGTGTAGGTTTTTTTTTTTATAAGTAATGCAAATCACCAAGTTCATCACTCCAAAATTAAAATCAAAACAGTCAAGTCATTTAAAAAAAAAAAATTACTTATCTAATTTCTTTTAAAATTCATAATTATTGTTTTTACTTACCTAAAAATATGTCACTCTCACATGTTTGAAATGAAATTTTTAACACTAAGACCTTCCGACAATTGCGTAGAACTTAGTTTCCTTTTTGAGACGCGGTAAAGCCCACTAGAACCATCCCTTCTGTGCAAAGCTTCCAAATGTGATATACTATTTCGAGTTTCGAACACATAAAAAAAACTTCAAAGAGAATTCTACTATGACAACGTGAAAATATTGGCTCAAGGATGTATCATTCACTTTTCTCATAAATTTATGTGAATGTAGTTAGTAGTGACAACTTGCAATTTAGTACTAGTAAGGCAATTATGACAATTATGATTTAAAAAATGTTGACACATCTAGAAACACTATCATCATATGATTTTATTAAAGCGTCCCAAGTCAAAGGGAAGGGATGCCCACCCTTTAAAGCCTCATCATAGATGGCCAATATTAATTATTTAATGTGTACAACCTTTACTCTTTACTAGTTTTGAATTATTTAATGTTTTGAACTATTAAACTCACTTTAAGTGCATTAACAATATATCATTTTAATTAAGATGCGTGTAAAATGTACCTATAAGCATAATACAAGGATTATAGAGACTTGAATTTCATAAACCACAATTAAGTAATATAGAGACTTGAATTTCATAAACCACAATTAAGTAATATAGAGACTTGAATTTCATAAACCACAATTACGTAATTTAATAAGTGGTTATTCATTATTATAATATTTTTTCAAATCACTCTTTAACATTAACATGATAACTGATTAAAAGCTTTGTGAGTAGCTTCACCGCCTAATTTTTAAAAAACCTTCTTTAAATTTAATTAAAAATATTTTTTTAATTCATAAATTTATGATAATTTTTAAACCATCTATAAATTTAGATTATAATAAATTTTTTTAAAATAAATACTTGATAATTGTTTTAATAGTTTGTTTTATCTTCTAAATCAATTTATTGATGATGATGATGGTTAATGTGGACCCAGACTTTGGTTTATCGAACCTATAATTTTCTTAATTCTTAATTGTCTGGCTTCTCGTATTTCTTGATGAGATTAGTGTTATAGCTTTCTTGGCGAGATTATATGTAATGCTCTTCCATATAATAATACAACCCAATAACTTATAAATATTATTAGCCAAACTTTTTATTTTCTTTCTTTTTCGATTAAACTTTGTAAAAAACAAATTATTAACTTTTTCTAATATATAATTGTGAATTAATATTTAATAAACCATTAATTTAATTTAATATTGTTATTAAATATGAAATTCTTAATCTAGATAATGTAATTTAAGAATAAATAATAAAAATAAAAATAAAAATTTAGAAAAATATTTTTTTAATATTTTTTTATAAATTTATAATTTTTTTAAAGCCATATATAATTAAACCTATAATAACTTATATAGTTTCATAATATCTTTTATTTTCCTAAATCAATTTTATTGTATGTGATAATTTTCTATATTATAATTTAATAACTTATATATAGTTTCATAATATCTTTTTATTTTCCAAAATCAATTTATTGTATGTGATAATTTTCCATATTATAATACAATCCAATAACTGCATAAAATAATGGTCATGACAACAACCATTTTTATTTTTATTTTTTTTAAATGCTATTAAAAAATAACTCATCAAACTATTTTAATTATATTTGAAAATTTATATTATTAAAAACCTAATTTATTATTGTTATTAAATATGAAATTATTAATTTAATTATATATTTTTGATTTAATGATGATAATGATAATGGTTAACGTCATATTTTACAACTTAATATAAATTAGTTTATTGAGTTCAAAGGCTCATTCTACAACGTAATATAAGGGGATGTGTAAGTTTGTTTCTTTATTGAGTTTCTTTAGTTTAAAGGCTTTTTCTACAACGCAATACCTGTTCGTTTGTCTATCCCTCTTTACAATTAAAAATTAAGTAAAAATAAAATAAAATTATGTTCTAAATAAAATATAAAAATAATATTTGCTATAATAATAAAAAATGAATAGAAGTAAAAAAAAATGTACTAGTAAGATGTTTAAATATTATACTTTTCAAAAATATTTTAACAAGATATTTAAATAAACTATTCAAAACAAATTTATGTCAATGTGAATTTCATATATATCTATATATGATTTATTTTTTCTTAAAATACAACATTTTATTGTTGTATATAATAAATTATTAAATATGTGCTATCAATAAAATATTTCAATAAGAATTAATATTGACATATTATTAAAAATATATTAATAATAAAAAATAATTGTATTTTTTGTGATAAAATGTCTAAATGTAAAATATTTTAACTTAAATTACTTATATATTATATATCACTTCAAAAAAAATTATGTATATATTATGAAAAAGATAAGTTTTTAAAGTTAAAATGTTTATTTGGTCCTATATATACTCTATTTAGCATTTAAAAATGCAATTTAAACAATGAAAATAACATATTGTATTTTGTACTCTAAAGAAGTTTGCATGTGAAGAAATTTGATTTTTAAATCTATACTTGAAATAAATCTATGTCAATTGTTAATCATATTATTTACTATATTACTGTTGATAAAGTATGTGTGCATGTGTGTGTGTGTGTATATATATATATATATATATATATATATATATATATATATATATATATATATATATATATATATATATATATATATAAATTGTTGTAAAACATTTTCGTTAATTAAAATTAAGTAAAATAATAATAAAATCTTTCGAATAATGTGATTTATGTATAATAAGTCATTACATTTACTTTAATGAATTATAGAAACACTCTAAAATAAATAATCAAGGAGGCTAAAATTGAATAGTTCTCATTACATTAAATGTTATAAAAAAATAAACAAATTCAACTTAATTAATCATATAGGGTGAAATTGAGTAGCTCCAATTACATCGAACTCCTGCCAAAACACAATTCAACAAGAATGCAGAAGAATACACTAGAATTTTGTCATCAAATTCATACTGAAAATGATGGTCATATTCTGATGTACAGTCACCTAAAAGATAACTACCAATGGACCACTTTAAACCAACCAATACTTGCAAAGCACTGTAGAAGCATCTCCCTACAACTTTTATGCCTAAAATTGGGATGATTATGATGCCAAATAAAATGCACATCATTTCTAAGATTATCACTGCCTGAACTACGTTTCTTCTACGAAATTCTTCCAATTGACGAGATCCTCTCACATATAAATGTAAGCAGTCCATGCCTAAAGCAATACCGATAATTACCATTATAGTAACTAATCCAAGTTTAGATGGTGGATTGGCACGTTAGTCGTACCATCCTTGAGAAGAAACAAGCACAACCAAACTAATAAAACAAATCAAGTTGGTACATGCTATCATAAATGAGAAGGTTCTGATGCCGGAACGACCACCTTCAAAGGTCAATGCCCAGCACTCATAGTTGCCCCCATGAGAGGCTCTCGCTAGAAAAACGTTGGCAGCAAATCCACCTCCTTGGACAACAAATTCTCTGATCGCCCTTCTCATTACGAGAGCGCTGCAGAAGCCATCCACTCTGAACAAACTAGTCAGTACAAAGTTGAGTAGCACTTCTGTTAACCTCGACACAGTGAAAGACGGATCTATTGAAAAGTGTCGGATTTTTTGATAAATCCTTAACACATAGTGAGGAATAAAATTTCCTCTTTAGCATAGAGATTGCATTAATAAAACTTGCATATGGAGCATTAAAAAAACATAGACACAGTGGGGAGCAAAACATTGTTTTTCATTAACACACTTTTAGATATTACCATTTTTTTTTTTGTCTTCAGAACTGTTGTTCTAGGTTTTTATAAATACGCTTGCTCCACTGCAATATTGCACACACAATCTTTTACACTATTCTCACAAACTCACTGTCTTTGTTTGTATATATATATGTATATGTATATGTATATATATATATATATATATATATGTTTACAATACATGTTTAAAAATTAACCTAAACTCTAAAACTTATATATAATAAATTATATCGCGGCGGTATATCAAGCCATAAAACAAAAACATTACAAATAAAATTTTATGGTTATCACATGGAACAATGTGCCAACTAATGTCAGCACCAAACTATGCAATAAATGAATGTGAAAGCCTTTGCGATGGTTTATCACATCAAACTTCACATCGGCTGACGAGGCATTTAAAATGTGCGACAAAGCACTATTGGCTGTCGGGGTGGTGAGTTGGCATTGGTGGGGTCGCGCTATCGTGCAGTTGCGAAGGGAGGAATGACGTAAGCGTTGAGGCTTGCGAAAAGTGTTTGATTGGTCACGAGTGGTTTGACGTGGCAGTGACGGGGTCCACTCATCGCGAGGTTTAAACAAGGATGGCATGGAGTGTTTGAATTAAAATAAAATGGCATGAAATTAAACGTGCGGCTGGTGCACATGAGTTATGGCGGGGATTTCGTGGTTCATACCACAATTTTCAAATCTGGAGGGCTACGGTAGTCCGAATGTTTGCAAGTGAATTAAACAAAAAATTTAATACACAGGTTGAGTGAAAAACCAAAAAGAAATTTGTTGTTGCTGATGTCCTTTGTCTTCAAATAAAAATTGATGTTTTGTCCTTGTTTATCTAGATTACAGTTGGGAGTAATTTCCAACACTCCCCTTTAATCACAATTGCCGCTATCTTGCATTCCAAGACATTTTCTGAGATAATTAAAACTTTTCTTCCCCAATGGTTTTCTCAAAATATCTGCAAATTGTTCTTCTGTTTTACAATGTTGTAAAACAACTTCTCCATTGTTCACCAATTATTTGATACAATCGTACTTTGCATCAATGTGTTTTGTTCTTTTATGAAACACTGAATTCTTGGATAATGTTATTGTTGAGCTATTATTACAATAAATTTTTGTGCATTTTACCTGTTCATGGCACAAATCTCTTAACATTCTTCTCATCCATACTGCTTGACATGTTGTTGTTGTAGCTGCCATATACTCTCTCTCTGCTGTTGATAAAGCCACAATTGGTTATTTTTTAGAAGCCCATGAAATGGCTCCTGATCCCATATGAAAAACATATCCAAAGGTACTTTTCTTGTCATCTATACTTCCTGCCCAATCACTGTCAGTATATCCAATTGACTCAAAATTTTCAGAAGAGGTGTATAAAATACCATACCCCTTTGTTCCTTTCACATAACTTAGAATTATTTTTGCTGCTTGCCAATGTGTTTCTTTTGGCCTTTCCATGAATCTGGAAATTAAACTTATAGCATACATAATATATGGCCTAGTTGTAGTCAAATACATAAGGTTGCCAACTATGCTCTTATACAAACTTGGATCTACATCCTTGATGTTGTCTTCTTTGCTTGATTTCAATCCCATCAATGTAGGAGTTATTGTTGCCTTACAATCCTTCATGTTAAATCTTTCCAAAACTTCTTTCATAGATTTTTCTTGAGAAATAAAAATTTTATTTTCATTTTTCTCTACTTCTATTCCTAAGAAGTATCTCAACAATCCCATATCAGTCATCTCAAATTCTTCTTTTATGACTGTCTTAAAATTTTCAATGAGGTAAGCATCATTACCTGTGAATATCACATCATCAACATGTAAAACAACAATGAGAATCTTACCATCATTTTCTTTGATGTATAGTGTGGGTTCTCCTTCACATTTCTCAAACCAATTTTCCAGTAGGTAAACATCCATTATACTATACCATGCTCTTGGTGCTTGTTTCAGCCCATACAGAGCCTTCTTCAATCTGCATAACTTGTGCTCTTGGCCTTCTTTCTCATAGCCCAGAGGTTTTTCAACATAAACCTCTTCCATCAATACTCCATTTAGGAATGTTGATTTCACATCCATTTAGTAAACTTTCCACTTATATTGTGTTGCAATATATAGCACTACTCTTACTATTTCCATTCTTGCAACTGGTGCAAAATTTTCCTCATAATATCTTCCTTGTTGCTTCTTGTAGCCTTTGACAACAAGTCTGGCCTTGTGCCTTTAAATCTTACCTTCAACATTACTTTTGGTCTTATAGACCTTTTTTACTCCAATCACTTCCTTAAATTTTGGGAGATCAACTAATTCCCATGTATTGTTCTTCTCTATTGCATTAATCTCTTCATCCATAGCATCTATCCATTTGTTATATTTTATTGCTTCTTCAAAATGAATAGAATATTCTATATTACAATACAATGCAAATAAAGATTTCATACCTTCATTATTTGCCTCTTGCTCATAGATTTCATTCAAGCTTTTGAATCTGGTTCTTCTTTCACTTCCAGTACTTGTGCTTGTAGAAGCACTCAAATCTACTCTTTGTGTTGTGCTTGGAGAAGCACTTTCATCACTTCTCAAGGGTGTTCTCATACCTACTTGAGGTGTTCCTTGTTGTGCTTGTGTTGGCGGAGGTGGTGCTACGAATGAAGGATTTCTTCCTCATCATCTTCTTGAGACAAACAAGTTTTTACATTCACTGTTTTCTCAATGCTTCCATCCCAAGCTTCTTCTTCAATGAACTGTACATCTTTGCTTACAATAAAATTCTTGGTGGATGGGTTATACAATCTGTATGCCTTTGACTCATCACTATATCCAACAAATATGCACTTCTCCCCCTTACTGTCCAACTTCTTTCTTAGCTGATCTGGAATATGTGCATAAGCCACACATCCAAATACTCTCATGTGGGTGACAAATTGTTTTATGTCGCTCCATGCTTCTTCTGGAACTTTGTTCATCAAACTCTTTTTTGGGCATTTATTTAAAACAAATGCTGCACAATGTACAACTTCTGCCCAATATTCATTTGACAAATGTTTTGCCTTCAACATGCTTCTTACCATATCTATGATGGTTTTGTTTTTCCTTTCAGCAACTCCAAATTTCTTATGAATTCCATTTTCTCTGCAAAAACACAGGAAATATTTGGAGATATACTATCCTCCTCTATCAGTCCTCAAAAATTTTATATGCTGCCCACTTTGATTCTCAACAAGAGCTTTAAAGTGGCAGAACCTCTAAAATACTTCACTTTTCAACTTCAAGAAATACACCCATGTTTTTCTTGTGTAATCATCAATAAAAGTTAACATATAGTGGTTGTCTCCTAAAGATGGTGTTTGCATTGGTCCACACAAATCAAAATGAACTATTTCTAAGGGTGATTTTTCCCTTATGCTATTTCTTGATGGAAAGCTTTCTTTGTGTTGTTTGCCCAAGATGTAGCCTTCACATAGGCTGTCTGGTTTCTCAATCAATGGTAATCCCTTTACCATACCTTTTATGTGCAAAACATTTAGGCCTCCAAAGTTGAGATGTCCAAATCTCAAATGCCATAGCCAGTTTTCATCTTTGGCCTCCTTTTGGAATGTCTCTCGAGTTACAGCTGCCACTGCAACTCCTTTATTCAAATCTGCTCTCATCTTGAGAGGAAACATTCTGTTTCTTGTCATCTTCACTTGTGCAATCCTTTGATTGCTTGGTGGTTGTCCATGATGGTACATACATCATCTTCAAAAAATACATTGTAGCATTTTTTAATGAGTTGTCCAATGCTCAAAAAGTTACACTTCATACCTGGTACATAGTATACATCAAATATGGATTTCCTTTCTCCTTTTCTTGTTAAAACACTCACTCTGCCTTTCCCCATGATAAAGACTTTATTGTATGTTCCCAATGTTACTTGAGGCTTCACATTTTCATCCAACATGGAAAACATAGAGATGTTTCTAGTCATATGGTTGCTACATCCTGAATATAGAAACCATATATCTTCATTGTTCTCTTCAACCATATTACATGCTAAAAGCAAATTTTATTAACTCTGAGTTTCTTTAGTAAAGTTAGCACAAGGTCTATTACCCATGTCACTCTGTTTCTTTCTACATTCATTGGCATAGTGCTCATACTTCTTACAGTAATGACATTGGACTTGGAATTTATCATACCTTTGTCTATGTGCTTGATTTTGTGCTCCTTGTTGACTGCTGCCTTGGCTTTGATTCTGACATTGGTTGCTGCCTCTTCCACTTGTATTTGCAAGGCTGCTTCTTCCTCCTCTATTTTGGCTTCTACCTCTACATTTTTCTCAGTAGTTTGATCTGCCTTGACCTCCTCCTCTTCTAAAGGAAATTTGGGTCTTAAAAGCATGCTCTAACGATTAGTTTGTTGTTCTGTTCAACCTTTCTTCATGTGTCACCAAAGATGCATGAATCTCATCAACTGTAAATCTTGAGAGATCCTTTGACTTTTCAATAGTAGTGAATATCACATTAAATCTTAATGGTAAACTTCTCAATATTTTCTCCACTATTTTTCTCTCTTATACTGTCTCTCCATGAGATCTCATTTGGGTAACCAACCCAATCAATTGTATGAAGAATGGGTCTAAGCTATCAGACTCTTTCATGCAAATAACTTCAAACTCTCTTCTCATTACTTGAAGCTTTGTTGTCTTTACTTTCTCCATACCTTGATAGGCTATCTGGAGGGTATCCCATGCCTCCTTAGTATTCTTTTCTGCTGAAATTCTTGGAAATATACTTTCATGTACTGCTTGATAGAGATAGAAGAGGGCTTTTGAGTCCTTCTTCTTATTACTCTTCACCGAATCCTTTTCTACCCATGTTAAGGCATTATCTTCATTTGCATTAGCTGGTTCTTCAAATACATCTTCAACCAGTTCCCATAAGTCTTGAGATGCAAATAGGGCTCTCATTGTGATTGCTCAATAATCATAGTTCTTCCCATTGAACTGTGGGAGTTGAGTATTTCCCATACTCGTGATTGTGCTAGTTTCTGCCATTCTTTACTGTGCAAAACTATAGAGCTTGACTTTGTAACTTAAATAAAAATTTTCTCACTGCTGGAGAGATATACTTTGACTCTTAACACTTCTTTTCAGATCTTTGTATATTTTTAAATGAATAGTAACACTACTGTATAAGTACCTGACATGCTGAAAACCTTCACTCTGCTGGTGGAATGCTTCAACAATCTTCTTCTTCCTTCAGCTTCTTCAGCAACTGCTGAGAGCCTGGAATAGCTCTGATACCATGTCGGATTTTCTAATAAATCCTTAACAAACAGTGAGGAATAAAATTTCCTCTGTAACACAAATATTTCATTAATAAAACTTACAAATGGAGCATAAAACAAACATAGACACAGTGGGGAGCAAAACATTGTTTTTCATTAACACACTTTCAGCTATTACAATTTTTATTTTTTTTGTCTTCAGAACTATTGTTCTGGATTTTTTCGAATACGCTTGCTCCATTGCAACATTTCACACATAGTCTTGCACACTATTCTCACACACTCATTGTCTTTTTATTGTATATGTGTGTGTGTGTGTTTACAATACATATTTAAAAATTAACCTAAAGTCTAATGCTTATATATAAGAAATTATATTGTGGCAGTTTATCAAGCCATAAAAAAAAACATTACAAATACAATGCGATGGTTATCACATGGAACAATGTGCCACCCAAAGTCAGCACCAAACTATGTGATAAATGAACGCGGAAGCCTTTATGATGGTTTATCACATCAAACTTTGCGTCGGCTGATGAGGCATTTAAACTGTGCGATGAAGCGCAATTCGCTACTGGGGTGGTGAATTGGCAGTGGTGGGGTCGCGCTATTGCGTAGTTACGAAGGGAGGAATGACGTAAGTGTCGGGGCTTGCGATAATCATTTGATTGGTCGCGAGTGGTTTGACGTGGTAGTGGCGAGGTCCACTCATCGCGAAGTTTAAACAAGGATGGCATGGAGTGTTTGAATTCAGATAAAATGGCGCGGCATTAAAAGTGCGGTTGGTGCATATGAGTTATGGCGGGGGTTTCGTAGTTCAAACCACGATTTGCAAATCTAGAGAGCTACGGTAGTCCGATTGTTTGCAGATGAATTAAACAAAAAATTTAATGCACTGGTTGAGTGAAAAACTAAAAAGAAATTTGATGTTGCTGTCATCCTTTGTCTTCAAATAAAAATTGATGTTTTGTCCTTGTTTATCGAGATTGCAGTTGGGAGTAATTTCCAAAAAAAGGAACAATCATATGTGCCTCCCAAATATCTCATCAATAGTCATGTCCAATTATCATAACCTGATGGAGAAAGTGGAATGCAGATGCAAGAATGAGCTGCATTGATGTCCCCCTAGAAATAAACTGAAATATTTCCCTCGTTGCCATCTTTCCTTTCTCGATGTAATAATATGATAATATATTCCTTCCAAATTCATTAATCTCCTCCACATTCAACTGGTCCTGCTTGCACCCATGGTAGCAGTTTTGAGGCACTATGGACATGGCAGTAGGCATAGGGAATCTAATAGTCATTTAAGTGTTCGTGGCATCCGATGAGCAAGCACACTTAAGATCTCTGGCACATTCCAAAATACAATGTAATTTCATTCCATTTTACCATCGCGAGTCATGCAATTACAAATCCCAGGAAGGATTTCAACAGATCGAGATTTTAAAGGAAAACATTGAAGTAGAATGGAGTGCACCTTATAGGCCTCAGAAAAATACTTCATGAATTTCCACATAGAAGATAAGGGGGCGTCAAATGACAGCATTACCACAGAAGCATTTCCAAATCGAATTTCTGGTTCTAAACTTTCCCCGCAGGTACCCAGTCCGAACCCAGCATTTATCAAGTACAGATCCTCCAGTCCGGGGACTCTCATTATAGCGAGAACATCTCTGGCACCAATCTCCAGGACAAGTTGTCGCCTTAACAAACTTGTAACAAACAGCTAAATTTCCCATGAAGGTGATTGCAATATCGGGAGAAGTAAGGGAACTTGTTACGCTCTCGCCCAAATTGACCTGCGCTACTGCGATATCACACAAACATCCCAGGCAACTGAATAAGGAAAAAGAGGATGATGTATTGGCTCTTTGAAATACTCATTTCAAAATTTAATGCACCACCATAGAACCAAATCAAACTTGTGTAACCATAAATTTGTTGCGTCCAAAACTCCACTTATCATGTCTGACATATGAAAATATATAGAGCAGTTAGAGTGGCCCCACACAAAAGTAAAGCAGTAGCCATGGGAAGCATATAGAGATGTTAGTTTAACTGACTGTTTTTTTCTCTCAAAATATTATGGAAATTTTGGTAAGATTTTAAGAAAATTTGGTAGGGATTTTTGTAAATCCAGGTTATAGCTATCAAACTTCAATATTCTGGGTGCTTTAGAGTTTTTTTGATGATACTGAACCCATTTCCACTATCAAAAACAAGATTCAAACACTGCTACAACAAGATTTTTAAAATTTTTTTGACCCAGATTCCAACCAATTTTAACCATCCAAACAATTCCACACAACTCCCAAAAGTAAAACAGTAGCCATGAGCTTCACATGTTTTAGTCACTCCATTGGAGAGTCGGTGACACACCGTGGGGACATCCATCTAATCATTTGAGGATTTAATTCTCTATGTTGCACACATGTTTGGTATGTATACCTTAGCTAGCATCTCTAAGCCTACAAAGAATGAATACACTTTTTTTTGGGTCAAAGGTAAGAAGAACGTGATGTAATTTTGGTCCCACGCACATGTAATAGCAAAGCAATGCGGAAACTATGAGATTCCCATGTTTTGATCATTCCACAGTCCCACCGGAGAGTCCGTAAAAGAACCCATCGAATCATTTGAAGTTTTAATGCGCTATGTTGCACACGTGTTTGGTACGTTTACCTTGGTGAGCAGCTATAAGCCTAAAGAGAATGAAGTATTTTTTGTTTTTGTCATAGTTAAACAGAATTAAATGTAATTTTGACCGGTCCCACGCACGAGTAATATTAAAGTAATAAGGTCCGCACTGTGAAGGCCTTCATCGCATTTTTCCATGCCGTAGTCGAACATCAATACAAGCACTATAAGAGGTAGTCTCCATTCTGTGACAAAGAGAACAGGTTTCAAGCGCATCTCTACTTTCAACTTCGACTGGCATATATACGTTTTCACATACTATACTGGCATAAAGACGTCATGGCAGGTTTCAAGCCCATACATACGTTCAACTTGTCCAGACGTTAATGGCAGGTTTCAAATGCATATCGAAGTTTTGCCATGAACAAAGCCCCACAAGAAACAACATGTTTCAAGTGCATATATACCTTTTTCCCATGCTAGAGAATTGGACTCGCACCTATACGTTGGAATTTTCCCATTTTAAGTAGTTCTGAGTGCATGTGCACTTTATACATATTATACTGACTACGTGAACCTAGTTGGCGGGTCTCGCTTTTTGCTGGTTATATAAATCTCTAGATCGATAGCTTAACTCTGCCACCTATATGATACTAGTGCATTTCTACGTGCCGCCTACGTTTCACTTGGACTTGCATCAAGACGTTTACCTTACATCGAAACATTACCATATGATATTTCCATATCTATTGATTAACTACCTTTTTCAGAACCTCTCACCTTGCTTTAGTTGGAACAGACTCAATTGCCATAAATACGTGTTCCTATATGAAGTGACTATCTATATGCGTTCATATATGATGTTGCATCTCACTTGTTACTGCATGATATCGCATATATCGCTTGTTACTACACGATATCTCCATATCTAACCCAAAAGAAAAATAAAATATAGCCTCCATTCCGTCTTTTGAAAAAAAAAAGGACAAGTTATTGCCATGGCCATGAAAAAAGAGAATCAATCTATTTCACATATGATGTTATTATATCTAACCAAAAAGAAAAATTCTCGTCTCCTCTTCCTTGAAATAGGATAAGACCTATGAAACCTAACAACTAGCATACTTGATTGCAGCCATATCTACCCTACTACAAAATCCATTTATATATTATATAATAATATCTACGCCATGGAGAACTTTACTGGCACTAGAGAAACTAGCTTCCTTCCTTCCAAAGCTAGTTTACCACATCCTAGTCGAAAGCCACTCTGTGCTGTTAGGTGTGGGTTTCACACTGCAACACTCTTTAGGTTTGGAGCCGTTCCATCTTCCTTGTCCTCCACATTGTTTGCTTCTGAATTCTAAATGTTTCGGGCCTACTTGCCCTCTTGATTCATAATTCTTCTTGTCACAATTCTTGCCATTCTTCTTATTGGCGCATCCTATGAGATTTCGTACTTGATTAGCATTGTTATACGCCCTTTTTCCGTGATTGTATGTGCTTTTGAGGGGGTACCCAGCTATGTGATAAGGTGCAAAATTGCTCTCTCTATGAGGTACTTTGCATTGGTGGTGGGGATAGCTATCTTGGTGATGTTGGTCCTGCAGGCTATATCTGACTTGCTAGTTTCTACCGTGACTGTATACTTATTCTCGTTGTCTGTGCTGGCCCTTATATCTATATGGTTTTGGTTTTGTGTGGAGGTTTGGTGAACCTTTGGTCTCCCGTGCCATGTTGATATGTTAGGGAGAGGGGTGCGTGTGATGAATGGGAAGGTAGGTGTTTCTGTGTGGAAGGTGGATCACCTGGATGATCACCTATCATTTAGAGTTTCAAGCCTATCAATTGCGTCCTTAGCTTGACTGATTTGTTTATAAGAGCTTAGGTCGAGAGCGCTTTCCACCCGTGGATGACCAGTCCACACTCTATTTTGGTCCTGTGGTTGATTTGAACCATTATACCTTGAGACCGAGCTGCAACCGAATTAGGGATTGAGCAGATCATTCAGCAAGGCATATGTAGGGGTCCATATAGCACACAATTATGTTCCAACACTTGGCTTCCATCCTTGCCCTCCTTATGTCAGGCGAGCCCTTTGTTCTCGGGTCGACAAATAAAAAAGCCCCTTACCCACTACTGTTACTATTAGGACCATTCACAATCCACCAACAACAATGCTCTTCTTCCTATTTATCATCACCAATATAGTCCCTCACCTTATCCCAACAACAATCAATTCATTTGATAGAGGTCTATCCCTCATCCCTCAGTGGAAACTCCCAAAGGTTATAACTTGACCCGTAGTAGGTCGCATATTGAAAGCAACACCCCTTCTTTATTTGGTCAAACTCCTGCCTAGCACCTATCTACTATATAGGATATAGATTGGGGTGATGTCTAAGATATAAAGCATGGACCTACCCACCTCGATACTTACAAGCCCATCAAGCCCAGAAGCACCGACATTTTTGTCAATGCCAAAACCTCATCTCATCCCTGGGGTCTCACTTTATCCCTCCGATTCACACTGATTTCATTTCATATTCATGAATTGTCACAAACCCCGTTATCCGTAGATCTATGTACATTCTACACTGAACGAGGGAAAAAATGGATCTCCCACAAAAGCCATAGAAATAACCACAATGCTTCCACCACCTCTTCACCAATCCAAAACAACCATGCTAAGCTCGTTGGTTTGGTCTATACTAAATGGGTGTAATCATCATGTGGCATTTGATGTAAGGGATGGTATAAAGTGTGAATGTGGGATGTTATTTCATGCCCTGGGTGGGATGGGATGGTAGTGTGTTGGATTTGTATATGTTGTTTACTTAGGATGCCTATCTGTTACCATACTATAACAGGAAAAAATCTTATTGAAATGAAATATTATTTTCTGGGGGTCCATGACTCATCGCGAGGTATAAAATGCACTTTTATTTCATAAATATTTCCTTTTCAAGACGCTTCTACATATTCGGCAGGATCCTAGTGGATGGATGGGCATGCTACAACTCTTTGGCGAAAGAATTCAAATTGAGAAGCAAAGATTTTCATTTAGGGCTTGATGGTAGGGTAGGGCGTGTTGATGGATTGATTGATTAGCACATCACACCTAGTCCCATATGACGAAAGCTAGTCCTAGTCCTATTAGAGCTCGTCCCATATGATGGCGGCTAATACTATATACATTATTGTTGCTATATTTGCTACTATTTGAACTCTAGCACCCATTTTTGATTAATATAGACATTACTACCTCCCTAATCAACCCTGAAATAGCCATAATAACTGTATTACCCTTCACCCTTATAAGATATATATGGTAGGAAGCATGAACCCGTACATTAAGAGCATGAACCACAACATCAACTCGTTCAGCCCGTCCGTTCAGAGTAGTCTATTTATTATATGAGATATATTTATTATATGAGATTATATATATTTATTATAGATAGATTCATATATTTATACATGTTAGTTATTGTATGGCAGCCCTTATTAATGGACTGCCCTACCCTTATGACTGCCTATGAACTGCCCCATCATAATTGAAGTAATTTGGGTCTCTTCCCCACCTTTTTCCCCTAGATAGTTTCTCTCTCAATGCCTCGTCACCATAGAAGTAATCAGGGTATCTCTCACTAATAGGGTAGACTAAACACTCCTCTCTTCCTCACGCTTGAGAAAAGAATATGTATTTACCCTAAACTGGGGTGTGGGTAGGACGTCCTGACCAATGTGTGTTTGGCTTAATAAGAGAAGTACTTAATTGCCCGGGATGATAGCCGGCAAGTCTTGATTCGAGGTGTTTGACTCGCAAAATGAGGGGCGAGAAACTTCCACCCCTACTTCTGTTGGACCTACAACCTTCTATGCTAGCTTTGATATTGATGCTCTTGCTGCTATATTTTCCACCTTTTATGCCTATACCACCTTTGAAATTACTTCTACCACCTATGTCTATGTCTTTACTTATGCCCCTGCTTGTTAGATCAACTTCTTCGGGAACTATTGAATCTACTATTTACTCGAATTCTGCTTTCTTCACTACTACGGGATATAGATCTATGCCTGGATCTAGATCTGCTGCTGGTGAATATTCTCCTTAATCTACTGCTTGTGAGCTACATGGTATAAGCCCGCTTGACTATGATACTGACTAGTCTAACAGATACTTCTGCATCTTGCCTGCTGCCAAAGGACCGCTCACTTTAAGGCCCTCTACTTCTTTGTCGAGAGTTCATTTCCTCTCCTAAAAGAAGTAACCGGGGAACAAACCATGCCCCCTACAAAAGTAGTCATCGAATTTGATCAGTAGGTAGCCACCTAAAGAAATCTATTTGGTGGCGAGGGTGGGGCTTCTCCCAACTTCCACTGCTATATCTCTCCAATACCTAACGAAGATCATGCAGAACAGTTGTAGCAGCCAGAATTTCAACAGTTGAGCCAGAACCATACCCAACACCACCATTATAAAAAATATTTTTTATTTCCATTTTGGGTTCTCCTTTCCCATTAGTAGCTCGGTCAAGTGGAGGTGAATTCATGATCCTGCTTTTGTTGATAATGGGTGGGATTACCATGGCTGCATATTTCTATCTGCTGGGTAGAATCATCTAATATGATTCAACACTCAGTGAGTTGGCTACCATAAAGAAAGGCCCCTTCCACATCACAAACATACTTGAGAGATAAGTAACCTTATCGTAGAGAAGGACTCACCGATAGATGAGAGAGAAGGAACCCAAGTTCCCACCAGAGGAAGGAGATTGATCCATGTTGTTTACATATGAGCATATCGATTTATTCATGTTTCCACCAAATGAAAAAGTAGATGTCCTCGAAATTATCACCAGACAAGAGAGTGTGTGCCTAGCACGTGGTGGCGATATAGAAAGTCACCTCGCATGTGAGGAAGGGGCTAGAGCTAGTATTCGAGGAGGGGCTAGAGAGATACATTCTGCTAGGAGGGGTTAGAGCCAGTCTTACAAGAGGGGTAGAGCTAGGTAGAGGGGCTATGTGCAGTTAATTATTAGGTAGAGGTGTTACTAAGAGGTGAGGTGGTGATACACAGAGGGGAGACTACTATGAGGTCTAAATAGAGGGAGAGAGGGACTAGAGCCAGCCATCGTAAGCCTAGAACTAAAGGACAAGGCCACCAGGGAATACATGAAGCATCACACCAAGTTATTGGGATGATCACACAAAAAAAGCAAGCATTTTAACTAACTACCTTATATCTTTAATCTTAATAGCTCGCCTACTTATATACTTTTTTCCTTTGACTTTATTACATGCAATGCTGAGTAAGGTGGTGGGAATTATGAATGGGTGGCCCCACGCCCCAGGGTGTTAGAGAAAGGATTGTTTCAATTTGATAAGGTTCAGTTATTGACATCCTCCCATGCCTTATAGAAATGGTCGGGGAGCGATTAACAGTCAATCAAATGCTACTTGTATGCATCGATCTTACTTCATGTATCAATCTTGCTTACCACCTTAGATCCTCTCTACACTCCTCTCCCTTTTGACTTAGAGAAACAACCTAACAATGAGAACTACGGAAGGGATGTTTGCCTAAAACCCACTGTGATCAACCCAGTTGCACCTTATGATGCTGCTTTTTTTCACCTTGAGTAGTACCTTAGTTCACCCGTCCTCAAGCCCCAGACACACGATACAGGGAATAAAGAGTCACACTATGAGTTATTCACACTTTTTTATCATTTGAACTTGCTTCTTGCCTAAGATGATTTATCAATCCCTAGAGACAAAGAGATATACAATGCAGTGCCAGGCTTTCCTCAACATGTTGAGTTCTAGGTGGCGCAGAACCCATTTACCTTATTGACCTACTATAGGTGGAAGAGATAACAACATAATTAGCTGGGGCAGAGGCAGTACCATTAGTTCCATACCTAGGTGACCCAACAACGAAGGAAGCATCATGCATTCCAAAGCTCGGTGTAGTCCCCCTAATAGGTGTTCTAATGAGTTGGCATTCAATAGTGTATTGACTTAAGCATAAACTCCTCAAAAGGTAGTTCCCATATGCCCTTGTTCTTGGAAGCTTTATTCAAGAATTTCCTGATATTCCCAGAGATGCTGCAAAGAAAAAGCTAAAAGCAGCAAAATAGTCAAACTATAGTTGCAGAGTCCCTAGTAGCCAATCCATCCTATTTATCATCAGCGGTGGGAAAGGCTTATCACCAGCCGTGGGAAAGCCAGTCATTCCAACATCTAGTGGTATACTATCGACGCATTCCCAGTGGTATACATTCATTCCAATGTATACATTAATTGTAGCATACACAGTCATTCTGTCACCAGACACTACTTTTCTTGCCCTGAAAATCATGGAAATTCCGGTAAGATTTTAAGAAAATCCGGCAGTGATTTTTGTAAATCCAGGTTATAGCTATAAAACTTCAATATTTTGAGTGACCTAGAGGTTTTTTATGGTTTTGAATCCATTTCCACCATAAAAAAAATTATTCAAACAATGCTACTGGGATATTTCTCAATTTTTGTTTGCCCGGATTCTTGCCACTTTTGGCCGTCCGACAATTCCTCCGCCTCCATAGAAAACTCCTTTTTTGAGGGTTTATATTTCCTTAATGCACTATGTTGTACACGTGTTTGGTATGCTTACCTTAATGAGCACCTGTCCGAAAGAAATTGGACACATTTTGGTAGGGGATGGGCGGCAGATTTATTTCCTGCCATGAGTGTGATCAAAGCTAAATAGCTTTTTGTCAAATTGATTTATTTTTTAATTTTTTTTGGGATAGTTTCATTTTATTTAGTTGCAGTTATAATGGTGTCTAATTTTATGTACAACATAACGTATATACTAGCATTTTCATAAAAAGGTGCAAAGACATGTTTATAAAAATTATATGAATATAGAGTGATGTAGAGGTAACTTTGTAGGAAATTTATTGAGTCTTGATACCAATGGATAACCAAAAAGTGATGACAGATCACAACAAAAGCATGGATTTGTTCTAATCTAAAACGTTAATGCAACAAAATTGTGTGGAATATTAAAGATCTTGAAAGTATGATAATGGCAAAGTCAAGGTATAAAAACATGTTATTAATCAACCATCTGAAAAAGGAGAGTAGTTTCAAAGCCTTAAGTGCAATAAGTAAATTTATACTACATGACTTGATCAGTATCATTGTCAAAATGTGAAGTGTTTATGATCATTTCAAAAATTCTGAGCATCTAGGGTGAAAAGGCGCTAGTAGAAAATGTGCAGGAGGCTTAAAGAAATTGTTTACATGTTCTTAAAAAAAAGGTGTTTTATATTTCATGAGGGTAGGTTCAGTTACCATTTACAAAGGGAAGAGTGGCAGAAAAATTTTGAAAACGGGCTTTGAACTCATCAATGAGGCCTATCTGTTGGAGTTGCTCCCCCTAGCATTGAATACATCAGTAAAGCTCACATAATACAAATGACTGGGAAAGTAACAACAATAGATTATGATGGAAAAATGGGCAATTGCTGGACGAAGTCTGTGAAGGGATCATTTTCAAAAAATTTGAATCTACATGCTCATCCAAGCGACACACAATGTTTCTATAACTTATGGCTTACAATTCATGGTAGCTAAAATATGGCTTTAGTTGAAGTTTTATATGAACTGAAAGCTTTTTTAAACCTCTTATTCATGGTTGTGACCTAATAAGACTACTACAGGATTACCCAAATCAAAGTGTTCCTTCAATATCCAGTAAAAGTGACCTCTGGGAAAACTTGGAGACTAAAAATAGTGATAGCATAAATGCAGATCTTGCCATGTTGAAGAGCCAGAAAATATACTGAGAAAGCGTTCACTCACTTCAGATCTATAAAGAAATTTAAACAATAAATTACATATTTATACATATTAATGTTGAAAACAAGTCATACAACGAGTACAAGTACTAAATATACAATAAGTTTTATGATTTGAGAGGCTGACAAAAAAAAAACATTAAATGGAACCGATTTGTGCAACATTTGGAGTTGAGTGATTGTATTTTCTTGTTTATTGGTGTAGAACTAACCTCTATTTGGCCTATTTTTTTCCAAAAATGGACGTAACATTGAAACCTTTCTCCACACTTGGAGGTTGTATTCACTTTTGATGAGAAGCGTGTTATGATATGTGCCTTGTGTTGGCTGTAATTATGACCTCTTGTGGAGGACTAAAATCTTGTTGACTATGCCTTGAAGTATAGGAAAGGCAGATATTTACATGTTATGAAGAAGTAGAGGAGAAGACAAAACTTATAAAACTCCTAGCCTTAAGTGCCTATTCCAATGAAATATATCCATACACTATATATACATGTCAAGTTAAGGATCTAGTGGGTGTCAAGAAGCCTCATAAGTTTTTAGCCATACTGAACATTCCAGGAAAATGTAAGAGGATTGAACATTAAATTTATTATTATCTATTAACTATTACCCATATACATTCCATGCGCATGACATGGAAAACTTGAGGAATTGCGCGGGGATTTCAATTGGATAATTTATAGCAAAAAATGTTATGGGGGGATAACAATTTTTTTTACTCTAGATAAAACTTATACATGTGCAGGAGGATTAAGGAAACTATTTGCAAGTTCTTACAAAAAAATTGTGTTGTATATTTTGTGAGGGTAGGTTCAAATTCCATTTACAAAGGGAAGAGAGGCAGAAACACTATTGAAACAGGCTTTCAACTCATCAATGGAATCCTATCTCTTAGGGTTACTCTTTGTAGCATTAAATACATCAATAAAGCTCGCATAATACAAATGATTGAGAAAGTACCAAAAATAGAGTATGATGGCGAAATGGGAAAGTGTTGGACGAAGTATGTGAAGGGATCATTTTCAGAAATGTTGAATCTGTATGCTCATCCAAGCCACACACAATTTTTTTATATAAATTATGGTTTATATTCCATGGTAGCTAAACAATGGCTTTAGTTGAAGTTTTATATGAACCAAAATCCTTTGTAAAGCCTCTAATTCATGGTTGTGATCTGATAAGACTGCTATAGGATTACCCAAATTGAAGTGTTCCTTCAATATTCAATAAAAGTGACCTCTGGGAAAACTTGGAGACCAGAAATAATGATAGCACACATGCAAATCTTGGCATGTTGAAGAGCCAGAAAATATATTGAGAAAGGGTTCGCTCAATTCAATTCTAGAAAGAAATTTTAACGAGAAATTGCATATTTATACATATTAATGCTGGAAACAAGTCATACAACGAGTATGAGTACTAAATATACAACGAGTTTTCTTATTTGAAAGGCTGACCTAAAACAACCACTGAATGGAACTAATTTGTGCAACCTTTGATGTTTAGTGGTTGTATTTTCTTGTTTGTTGAGGGTAGAGATGACCTCTATTTGGCCAATTTGTTTCCTAAAAAAAGGACCTACCATTAAAACCCTTCTCCACACTTGGAGGATATATTCATTTTTAGGATAAGTGTGTGATGTTATGTGCCTTGTGCTAACTGTAATTAAGGACTGAAATTTTGTTGCATATGCCTTTAAGTATAGGAAAGGAAAATATTTACATGTTATGAAGAACTAGAGGAGAAGACAAAACTTATAAAAATCCTAGCCTTAATTTTGTATTCCAATGAAATATTTTCATACACTATATATACATGTCAAATTAAGGATCCCGTGAGTGTCAAGAATCCTCATAAGTTTCAAGCCATGCATCATGAAGCTCAAGCCATGCTACATACCATTCACCAAAACATTCATAAACTCAACACATCATTTCTCAAAACCATTCACCCACATTTAAATCACTTACCATGAAACCATGATTATCACACAAAACCATATGCTCCTCCAAACTATTCACGATTTACATAAATAGTATCAAACACCAAATTCACAAACTAACAATAGGATGTAATTCCGTTGATTATTATTCCAAGTGCAATCCTCCACAATTTGAAACCATTGATGATTTTACAAATACCATAAACACATATTTCATTAAATTTGGAAGTATTCTATTACAAGTTCTTCAACAACATTCATTCTTTTGTAAATCACCATATTAACTTAATTTAAGATCAAAATAATTTAGGAATGTCAAACCAATTAGAGACCATGAATAGGTCAAACATGGGGTTGTTAGGTACAGTAGTATAAATGCACAATAAGAGTGTAAAATAGAAATCTTAGAAACAATTTATTTAAGGTAAATCATATTAGTATGCCTAACATCCAATAAATATATTATAGTTATGGATAACATAATAGAGTCATCGATGTTTGATTTTTGTGTTAGACGATTATAACCCCCTTTCCCATGGCCTATTGTACTTTCACCAAGAGAAGAAAATTATAAGAATTGTTAATGGGGAATAAATAAGTGTGAAACACAACTTAATATGGATTTTAGTTGAAATTTATATAGTCCTCATGCTCTTTAATTATTAAATACTTAATGTAACTACTAATAATTTACCATTAAAGTATTAATTTTGAATATTAAATATGTATTAAAATTCATTTATCTATTACACATGATTTTCCATGTGATCTAAATAAACCACTTAAAACCCATTATCAATAAATTGTAATTAGTTTTGTAAAAGATGTATCTTTACTTACATTAAGAGATTTATTTTGAAAATATAATATTACATTTATAAACTTGTATCAATACATATAACTAAATGGAATACAATAAATAGCTTCACGTCTTGTTAGCTTCTATGAGATTATTTTGATTACAAATAGCTTATTTAATAATTGAATTTTACCAAATGTAAATCTTAATGGAAAAAAGTTTAAAGATCATTTGTGACACAACTCGTGAATGAGCCTGAATAGTCTACTTAATGCTTGACATTATGAATTAATTAATCCATGTTTTAATAGAAAACATTTTTTTTACAAAGAGTTTTCTTTTAGAAATAACAATGTCACATTTATACATTCATATTAAACCACATGATAGGGAATAAAGATGTTCATTTGTGATGCAACTCTTGAATGAGCCTGAATAGTCTACTTAATGCATGACATTATGAATTAATCAATCCATGTTTTAATAAAAAAACATTTTTTTACATAAAGTTTTCTTTTAGAAATAACAATGTCACATTTATACATTCATATTAAACCACATGATAGGTAAATAAAAATCAATCAATTGTTTCTTGACTTATCCACTTATATGACATGATTGTATATAAAAGTAATTGATTAAAAATTCATAGATAGAAAAAATTATCGATTGAAAATATAATAAACCGCTTAGAACTCATCATCGATTGATTTTAAATTATTATTTTTTCTAATAAATGTATCTTTAATTACATTAAGGGCTTTATTTCAAAATTATAATACATTTATAACCTTGTATCAATGCATATAACTAAATAGAATTTAATATGTCATGCTTTTTTTTAGTTGGCTTTTATTATTTCAATTATAAATGATTTATTTACGAATGGAAATTTACAAAATCCTAATAGGGATGAGAAATCAAATGGTGTATTTTGTAAAAAGTTGAAATACATTTATTTATGACCAATATATTAAGAAAACTTGAGGAATCTACTTAATATTCATTATCAATTAATTATTTCATGTTTTGTTAGGAAAAACATTTCATTTTACATGGAGTTTTATTTCAAAAAAACAATGTCGCATTTATACACTTATATTAAACTTCATTATAAGCAAATAGAAGTTGGTAAATGGCTTTATATAGACCACTTATAACTTAGTATCCATTACTTTTAATTTGTTTTATAAAAAATATATTTTTTTTTACATTAGGAGCTACAGTTCAAAAATATATCACATTTATAAACTTCCATTAATGCATATAACCACGTACAATACAATAAATAGCTTCGAGTCATGGTGGATTCTATGAGATTGTTTAAATTACAAGTAAATTATTCAAGAATTGAAAATGAAAATATGTTAAAATGGATGGGAAAATAAATGTCTTATGGTGTAAAGAGTTTAAATACAAACATTTATCATCCATCTCTTTAATTAATCTAGATGGCCCACTTAACACGCTTTTAATTATTTTTTCCATGTTTTATTAAAAAGAGAATTTTGTTTTGCATGGATTTTTATCTCAAAAAAATATAATATGAAATTAATACTCATTACGATAGACAAATAAAGGTCAATAAATGGATTCATTATTAACTTATATGGGATAGATGATTACATACACAAATAGTTGATTAAAAAAAAATAATAAAAAAACTATGGCTCATATGATATGATTTTAGTTTATTTAAAATACAAAAAAAAAAAAAAAAATCAAATAAAGTTCAAAGACATAATATATCTATGATAGCGTCCAATCAAACCTTGATAGTCCACTGAGCAATCATTATCATTAATTATATGTTTTTATTTAGAAATGCAAAATTATTTATAATATATTTTTATCTCAAAAAATAAATCACATTTATGCACTCATATTAATGCATTTTATAGGTAAAAGGTCAATAGCTAAATTTGAGGGTTGTTGATTTTCAATATGATATATGATTTTAATTACAACCATTAATTGATTGAAGTATATAAATTTATGTAAAATATGGATTTAGAAATCAGATATCTTATGCTTCAAACAATTCAAATCATTTTCTTATGACACATTTCCCATTAGCCTGAATAGCCAATAGTGCTTGTAGCATTTATCAAGTAAATTATTATAATTTATTCAATAAGAATTGCACTTTTGTTTGTAGTGAACTCTATTTCAAAACTTATTTCACATTTATATATGAGTATTATGCATATAAGTAAATACAAGTCAATAAAAATACAATCATGCTTTGATGGTTCATGTAAGATGATTTCAATGGAAAATAATTCATTTAAGAACACACATACACACACATATTAGCAAAAAAAAATCGATACAACAAAGTCATTGCAAAAATAATTATAAATAATAATAGAAATATATAATAATATAATTGACAATTCCCATTGTAATTTTTTTTTATTAATAAAAGTTCTGATTTTTTTCCTTAAAAAAATTTAAAATTGAAAATTCCCATATAATATTCCAAAAGATATAAAATCATACAAATTGATTCAAAAAACTATGTTTAGATTGCATACAAAAATTGGAATGTACTTGTGAACAAATTTATAAAGAAAATTATCTTCATTGACTAAAATGAAGTACATGTTCTATTGAACATTCGAATGTACTCATGTTTCTCTTTCATACGATGAAGTGTCTTAAGAAAGGGGAATAAAATATGCATAAGCCAAGTATCTTGCTATTTTCCTGTATAGACTTTTATCAAGATGTGGTTTGATCGATATCCGATGAATTGAGAAGTATGCTTTGTTGTATCTATTAGCCATTCATTTGATTCTTCATAATTATCTCCATATTGGGACCACACATCAGTCAACCTTTTCTCATAAAATTGTATTGTCCTCTGTGCTTCTAATTTTGTTTGCAAATGACAATGAGACCTGTTCCATGCGAATTTAAAGTCCTCTATATCAATATTTAATATTTCAAGTACTCGCCGGATTCACATGTCAGTGACATTTAATGTCCATATTGCAACATCATAATTTTTTAAGCAATATTTTAACAGTTCTGAATGAAAAGGCCTTAAAAAATAGGACCTATCACTGAACTTCCAATCTGGTTCTCTTTGAATATAACAATTTTGTTCATCTTTGGTGTATGATTGGAAGAAAACTCCTTCCATTTCAAATATCAACAACATCTTTTGACTTATAGTGATGCCCCTTTGTGTCTGCAACTGCACTACAACCACACGTATGATATTAACATATCTCCACTTCAACACTTTATTTATTAATGATATAAAAACCTAACGTTTCAAAAATGATGTTAATATTTATTATGAATTAACAGTAATCACAAATTATAATTACTGGCCCCAGTAAAGTGAACAAACTAATGATATGTTTACTTTATACATACAACCTAATACATTTATTTAATTTGTGTGGAATAAGAAAGTCTTATAAGATCACATTGACCCACCATTTAAATCATTGATTTTAATTCTTATAATGATTTGTTTAATTTGAATTGAAATATATAATTACAATGGTTGCAATTAAACAAACTAATTATATATTAGTTTCCACATGTAATAGAATACAATTTTTAAATTTCGAACATACTTAATTATACGCTCTAGAGTCTCTACTTTAGTTTCTTTTGGTGCTTATTTTAGTAAAGATTCTATGTCTATTGTTGGGGCTACATACATCCTAATATATTTTTTCAACTTATATGAAATAAAAAAGTTTATAACAATGCAATGAACCATCATTTGCATTACTAATTTCAAAGCCTGTATAATGATAACTTAAACCACAATTGAAAAAACTAATTGTAATTTTTCAATACAAATAGACCAATTATCTATTAAATTTTACATACAATCTAATCCATTGTAAAAGTTCCTACAGCATGAGAAATTTGATACGAAAACATTAAACAACCATTCAACTCAATAATTGTTATCAATACAATAATATATCACAAAAATAAAGACATAAAATTATTGTATTCTACTTTTGACAAACCAAATCAACAATTCTTTTATTAGTATTATGAAATAGAAGTCAACTTAAATTTAAAAGGGCTACAAAATATAGTAATAATTCATGATGTCATACATATTATGACATGAAATAAACACCAATCATCTTAAGGTACTATTAGATGTTATTGAACATCCTTCAAAATAGCCTGCACATCTGTTGCCTTGCTGCATTTAATCAACATTCTCCATAGCTTTTCGATCAACCAATCATCCTCTTTATTTGTTCCAGTGAATTGAGGGGAAAGAATCACATTTTCTTTTGGATTTCCTTGCATTCTCTCAAGAGAAAAATCCACTATAATAGTATTGGTTGCATCATATTGGGTATGCATTTCCTACACTTTTTTCAATGATTTAGTCTGTATACCTTTTTTGGATTGTCAATGGCCTTATATCCCTTTTTTGGTTTACACTCTGAAGCATTCCATATAAACACAAGTTTGTCTTGTATTTTTTCTGAAAAGGACTTTTCTATAACTCTTGTTGTGTTTTGTTTTGAAGCTGTGGTCCAAATTGCAATTTCAAAATATTCATTTTTGAAACACATTTCAAAAATTATATTTGCATGTGGATGAATCCAAAATAACTTTTTCTCTATTGTGTAATCTGCATCAGTTCCCATTTTCTCAATATGTCCTTTGTTTGTTGCTTATCATCGATGCTATGGTAAAAAATGTCCTTTAATTCAAGAATAACTAATTTATTTTTTATTATTTGGGTTGCAATACAATAAAAAATAGTCAAGTCAATCCATTTTATTCTTGTTAAAAAAATTACTAAATAAAATATCAAAACAATACACTTACCATGAGTGTTCTTTTGACTACTTATAGATGAAACAATCTTCTCTTTTATCATCTTCACGGAAC
This sequence comes from Pinus albicaulis, assembly GCA_034641835.2. Taxonomy (NCBI): domain Eukaryota; kingdom Viridiplantae; phylum Streptophyta; class Pinopsida; order Pinales; family Pinaceae; genus Pinus; species Pinus albicaulis. The sequence goes on from CM076569.1 coordinate 572,754,348, forward strand.
CTGGAGTTAAAAATATTAAATCTTCTATTAAATATGATCAAATTATGTAATAAAATATATATTCAATACAAAATTCACATTTAAAGAAAAGCATTAGAAATGTAACCTACGAAATACACACCCGCACACTTTTAACATTATTTTGATTGTTAGTTTTGTTTTTTTTATTTGTTCCTATAATAAACATATGCAATGTTATGGTATAGAAGCATTAGAATTTGAAGAATAATAAAAAAAACAAAAAGACAAGTAATAAGTACCTTAAGTACCTGATATGGCATTATCTTCATAATTATAACTTTGCACCTCATCATCGTTTTTGTTCTCTTTATTTGTCTATATGTTAAACATGTAAAATAGTTTGAATTGTGAAAATGAATAAAAATCATTAAATAATAAGGAAAACAAATGGGAAAATTACAAGTACCTGATATTATATTTTGTTCTTGATTATAACTTTATTTCTCAATCTTCGGATTATTGTCTTCGTTTTCATTATTTGTCTCTATAATGTACAACGAATATGTTATAAATTGTGACAATGATTAATTGAATAAAAAAACAAACAAAAGAATAAACAACAAAGGTCATGTTAACTACCTAGTATGATATCATTTTCTTGATTATAGCTTTGTTTCACATGCATTTGATCAATGTTTTTTTTCTCCTTGCTTGTCACTATGATAAACATAAAAAACATTATAAATTGTGAAAATGAATAAAAGCATTAATCAACTATATAAAAAATGAATCATCTTTAATCATCTATATAATATTTTAATCTTGGTTGTAGTTTTGTGGGACATTCCCTTGTCATTATATACTTTCTTTTTAAATAATTTAGAATATATATATATATATATATATATATATATATAGAGAGAGAGAGAGAGAGAGAGAGAGAGAGAGAGAGAGAGAGAGACCTATTTATATCTCCATCATTTCATGGTCAATGCCTTGATTAATTCCATTCTTCTCATAATTCCCTATAATAGACATCCGAAAATGTTATAAATATGAAAATTAAATAAATTAAAAATGTAACACGAGAAATAACCAAAAAAATTATGCACCTAGTATAATAACATCTTCTCCTCCTATTTCCATCTCTAAATTTGTTTCAACATCATGTGCACTATATTGATTATTTGTTTGCTTCCCACTTTCATCATTCCCTATTTTAGAGTCCCCATCATTAGTAATTGTAGTAAACATTTTGACAATTAAGAAATTTGAACAAAATAGTATCCAAAGTATTATAAGAGAAACAACAAAGAAATTGTAGTACCTTAATTTTCCATGAAGCTAATGGATCCTTGGTTTGATAATTGAAAATATTTGTAACTATTCAACATTATTGTTCTTTGTGATTCTATTAGCACAACACATGAAATTCTTCTTCTATATGTACAACAAGCCTTGATTAAATTTTCCCCCGCATTAAGAGAAACACTTTTGCATCACTACATTGTTGATGTCTTTCCAATAAATCCATCCAGAAATCATAATATCTCTCATTTTCATCAAGTGTGTCTTCAAATGTGTGAGAGTATTTTGAAGCCTCGAACATTTTTAATTCTGAAGTATAGAAATGTATGGTCAAAACTATATCATAACTATAACTATTTTGGGACTTATATTCATAAATTCCCCTAGTCATTTTATATTTGAACTTGGAGTTCTTTATAGCATTTTCCAAATTTTGACGTACATCATTAAAAAACTAAATTTCTACTAAGAGAACTGTAGTAAAGTCATTCAACTCGTTTTTTCGATAAGAAATTGAAAAAAATCAATATAATAGCTCTTGTGGAATGGTTCTTTTTTCAAAGCCATTGTATCCAGAACAACAAGGTCAGTATGTAAAAATGGTTGAAACTGGCATGGAAAAGGGTGCAAAATTGTTGACAAAAGATCAAGCCCTCCAAAATGACAACCAAATTCAAAATTGTTGTCAATCTGTTGAATGTTTGTTGATTCATTTATCATTCTGTCCAAGAATCCACATGCTTGTTTAAAAAGGGAATCTATCTTTGTATTATGTGTTTATTTTACATAAGTAGACCCCTCCACAGTGTTGTAGAAATTGGAAAATATGAGCTCGTTAATTTCATAATGCTCAAGAATAGTGAATGTGGTAAGAGTCTTAGCATTCAATTTCTCATCATGAATTTGACAATATGCAACCATTGCATCCAATATTGTTCTATTGTTTTTCAATTTATAACAATAATCTTTTAATTTTATGGCATCTGTTGGATGATTATGTGGAATAGAAAACCAAATGGTTCCATTCAATAACTTATCTGCTACTAAAGCAATTTCTTCTATGGTTAATCTTGAAGGGGACGAAAAGTAGTCATTGTCAAACTGTGTAGACTATTCTTCTTGTAGTTCTCAAAATCAGGTCGGCTTGGAGAACACTTTAATGTGCCTAGTAGGTAACAATTAAAGACAGTGTTCCACTTATCCCAAATATCTTGATTAAGATATAAGAGAATTTTTTTATCGGAAAAATTTGTGATTGGGCAGTCGAAGAAGGAGCACAACATTTCATCATCGACTAGATAAAATCATACATATAAACTAATAAAAATTCAATGTAGAGATGAAATTAAAAAAGGATTAAAATAATGATAATTCATTAGAAATATGAGAAAATATGGCACATATCATTGACTTTAAATTTTAAATGCAAAAACAATATAATAATGTACCTTGTCTTCAGTTTTCTCAGAACATCCAATCCTCCTTTTCTTTAGTTTGTCATTGGCAATTAAGAAATTTCTTGTTGATCAGACAAAATCAATAAATGGAGTTTTGTAAAATACCTTATTGGCAGAACTTAGTTGACAACAAATGTGAATCACCTCAATGGGTTCAACTAATGGACGCAAGAATTGAGCATTGCATTTTTTATATTTTTGTTTCGCCTCCATAGATACATTATATTTAGGATTTGATAAAATATCTTTCACTGCTTGAATGGTGTGTTGGCCATCAACTATTTAAAAATTGATATTCTTATCATCTAAATCTATCTCATTTATAATTTTGATAGAGTTCACCAATGGATCGAACTCATTGATGCCGAATGGAATCAGAAGAGCATCAGGCAATGAGGTTTGAAATTTCTCTAGGAATGATTTCACTAATACTTGAACATTTAAATCATCTCTTGATCTCAGTTTAAACACTTTGGGGGCTTCTCTACATCTTACAACATCTAACTTTCTACTAAAGGTGTTTGAAAATAGATAGCAATGCTTGAAAGCTTCATGAATTTCATCACATTGATCTGCAAGTTTTGTTGCCTCAAATTCAACTTTCCTAGCTTTTTGAAATTTTGTAGTAGGTTTGAAATCACTTTCAATAATTTTCTCTTCTAATTCAGATAAATATACTCTTCTCAAAGCAAGTAAATGAAAATCGAGTTTATCATTTGGTATTTTTTCAAGAAGTTTTCCTTTTTGTTGTAAATAAAAAAGTACAGATGATGTTTTTTTACAACTTACATATCGGTATCTTAGAACTGTAGTGATGCTTTCTAGAAGATCTATGCAACTATTCAATCCAGATGTAGCGAAACTCTCATAGTTATCCAACTTAAACATTGAATTCTTTATCGTATTTGGTGAACTTTTACTTGAAGCTTCAATCAAATTTGGTCTAAATTTTGTATACTCCACTTGACAATAAATTAATTTTACTTCATTTTATTTAATCACCTCCACTTTAAAGTCAATGTCATTTTCATTGTAAGCATAGAAATTAATAATTATTCCTAATATCTCAAGTTCTTTTTCATCAATGGATCCAAATAGGTACATATCAGGATACATATTCATGGAAGTTTCTATCTGGACATACCAATCTTGCACAAACTCATATTTATTAGATGTGTTGTATTTCAAAGGTAGAAGTTAAAGGTGTTATTGATAGTGCCATTTGAGTTTATTTTTTCTTTTCCTTAGATGATGGCTATAACATTTCACTTGCTTTGGTGCCAACCAATTCTACATACAAAAATAAATAAAAATATTTGCATAAATCAAAATGAAATTAAAAGTTCAAATATTGTCATGTAATGTTATTTTAAAATTTACAAGACCACCTAACCTAACCATTTATAAGAGAGCATACATAAAATATAAAACAACCATACCAATTGAAGGAGACGTTTGTATATCACTTTTTTTTCGTTTTCTCTTCACTCCTTTACTTGGATTGTCACGCACATGAGATTCCACAGCTTATGAAAAAAAAAATTATGGAAGGCATGAAATACCAAATATTATTAACTAACCTTATAATACACTATTTTCTTAACATACATAATAATAAAGGTGTACATGTGTTATGCAAGTTTACTATATGACACCAAAAGTAATCACCTTGCTAAAATTGTTAGGAAAAACAAAATTATAAGAGATTATACATAAAATATAAAACAACCATACCAATTGAAGGAGAAATTTTTTGTATATCACTTTTTTTTTTCGCATTTTCTTCACTCCTTTACTTGGAATTTCATGGACACGATATTCCACAGCTTATAAATTTATGGAAGGCATGAAATACAAAATATTATTAAACAACCTTAATCACCAAGCTAAAATTGTTAGGAAAAGCAAAATATCCATGTTATTATGGGGTTTCCACATTAAAACCCACACCTAGAGCTATTTGCATGTGTTTTTGTGTAAAAGTGGATCTTTAATGTGGAAAATTCAACTAACATGGTGTATTTCAATTTTCATAGCAATATTTGGTAGGAGATTATTCAATAATAAATCAAAATTCATTAATTTGTAAATTGCATACTAGAATTTTGTCAAATTATTTGAAAATGAATATAAAATAGATTTTTAGAATCTCACATTTTGTACCATATTTCTTAGCATCTGCAAACATTTGTAAGAAATTATAATGGTAAAAAATTAAATGAATTAAAAAATATATATAAATTAATATTCTATAACATCTCATTTCATACATATGCACAAAAGCAAAGAAGCTCAAAGCATATGCAATTTTTCATAAAAAGTAAGGACAACATGAACTTCATTAATCAACAATCATTTATTAGCAACCATTGTAACAAAGTACAGACTAATTTTAAAATTGTCATACCATTTAAAGATTTTGGTGTTGTATTTGGTGAACTTCCTTTTTCCTTTGATGATTCCTTTGAATTCCCACTAGCTTCATGGTCCATGGTTTCTGAAAATAAAGTAAGAAACTATTATCATAGTTTCAAATTATCGAAGAAAATATGAATTTATAAATACTACCACTACTTGAATCATTGTATGTGTAACAAAATGAACAAGAACAATAACAATCGTAGAACTCACAATAATAGCTAATCATGGTGTTGATTAGAGAAAGGGCGCCACCCCTAAATAATTTATTATGTTATTTTAATTGTGTCTATAAGAAAGCTAGCACCTGCTAGCTTTCCTTCTAGTACAAGCATTAAGCACATTACCAAGAGACAAAGATACACTATGAATAAATCACAACAATCGTAGATACAACAACAACATCATGTTTACACAAAATTTATCTTTCATAGTCATGTATATTCTTAGTTTGTTATAGAGTCCATTAAAAGGCAAACACATTGAAGAATTTTTTCTGTCACATACAAGAGATTGCCAACAACATTGCATTGTAAAGAAAATCTAGTGCAGGATGAAATTCTTTCTATCAGAAACACAAACACATTGTCAAAAAACACATTGCAACAATAATCTTTCCTAAGACATCTCCATGCTTGCGAAATTTTTCCTTACTTTTTGAAGACAATGAATTTTTATTCCATGCCTACGTAGATCGTTGTTCCAATATAAGAAATTTTAAGCCCTCAAATGATTAGAAGGCCCTTTGTATGGAATATGTGGTCTAAGAATGAAATATGGGGCAAATAGAAGCACGTTTCCAACAACAACATTGCAATGTGAATTTCTTTTAAATGAATTAAAAAAAAATGCGAATTCATCTTCTATAACATCTCATTTCATACATATGCACAAAAGCAAAGAAACTCATAGCATATGCAAGTTTTCTTAAAAAATAAGGATAACATGAACTTCATTAATCACAATCATTTATTGGCAACCATTGTAACAAAGTACAAACAAATTTTAAAATTTTCATACCATTTAAATATTTTGATGTTGTATTTGGTGAACTTCCTTTTTCCTTGGACGATTCCTTTGAATTCCCACTAGCTTGAGGGTCCATGGTTTCTGAAAATAAATTAAGAAACCATTATCATAGTTTCAAATTATCGAAGAAAAAATGAATTTATAAATACTACCACTACTTGCATCATTGTATTTGTAACAAAATGAAGAAGAAAAATAACAAGTGTAGAACTCACAATAATAGCTAATCATGGTGTTGATTAGAAAAAGGGTGCCACCCCTAAATAATTTATTATGTTATTTTAATTGTTTCTATAAGAAAGCTAGCACCTGCTAGCTTTCCTTCTAGCACAAGCATTACTAAGCACGTTACCAAAAGACGAAAATACACTGTGAATAAATAAAAAAATTGTAGATACTACAACAACATCATGATTACACAAAATTTATCTTTTATAGTCATGTATATTCTTAGTTTTCTATAAAGACTGTAAAAAGGAAAACACATTGAAGAATTTTTTCTATCACATACAAGAGATTTCCAACAACATTGCATTGTAAAGTAAATCTAGTGCATGATGAAATTCCTTCCATCACAAACACAAACACATTGTCAAAAAAAACATTGCAACAATAATATTTCCCAGGACATCTCCATGCTTGTGAAATTTGTCCTTACTTTTTGAAGACAATGTGGTTTTACTCGATGCCTATGTAGATTGTTATTACAATATAAGAAATTTTAAACCCTCAAATGATTAGAAGGCCTTTTGTATGGAATATGCGGTCTAAGAATGAAATATGGGACAAGTGGAACCATGTTTCCAACAACATTGCATTGTGAAAAAAATCATTCTATATTACACTTTATCACAAACACAAGCACATTGTCAATAAATATGTTGCAAGGTGAAAGAAATCTAATGCATGTTAAATTTCATTTTAGCATAAAAACAAACACTTAATAAAATTGTACGGTAAAATAAATCTAGGGTTTGGTAGAATTACTTCTAGAAAAAACATGAGCACATTGCCAACAACAATATTGCTGACAAAATTAAATGAAGCACATGCTAGATTTGTTTCTAATAAAGACATGAGAACATTTCCAATAACAACATTGGTAGGTGAAAGAACTTTAAGCATGCCACATTTCCTTAAAGAATAAATAAAGTTCATGTCAACATTGCAAGGTGAAAGAAATTTAGCGTGTGCTAGATTTACTTCTAGCAAAAACATAAGTATCTTGCCAACAAAAACATTGTAGCAAAGTAAAAGGAAATCTAGCACATGCAACATATCCTTACAGCACAAACATAAGAAAATAACAAAATTGTATGGTTAAAGAAACCTAATACATGTTGGATTTACTTCTAGCATAAACACAGGGATATTACCAATAACTTCATTGTAAGGAAAAAAAAATGTAGCACCCACAAGATTTTCTTCTAGCACAAAAAATCACATTGCCAATAATAACATTGTAAGGTGAAATAAATCGAATGCACGCTATATTTCATTCTATCTTAAACAAAAGAACATAACAACATTGCAAGGCGAATAAATGTAGCATATGATCAAATGTATGAAAATAATTTGTTTGAAAGAAAAGTCCTTTGAATGTACCTCCAAGAAAAGTCCTTAAACCCAAAACAATTCTTTGCAAAATCAGATCAAGACTTTTGTAAAATCATACCAAATGTGAGAAAATATGTGAAAATAATAAATGGTTTCGTGGCAATTTATATTGCCGCGAAAAGTTTTTTTGGAGGGGCTCGGCGGTACTTTCTGGTCGAAGGAAAGATAAGTAAAAGTTCGGCCGAAATTCTAATAAATAGTTCGACTGAACTACTTTTTCATTTTATTTAATGTTCCGTCGGTGCAAAAAACAGTGTGGCCAAAATTTCTTTAAGAGTTCGGCCAAACTAATGCGTCACCAGTTATGCAAAGCCAAGCCCTGAATACGTTTCTACAACTTTAGATTGATTAAACTCCATGAAACATTTTGAATTAACTGTCGGAACCAAGATAAGCATTTTCAGAATTGAATCTACTTTCAAGAAATATAACTTTCATGGAATTTCATAAATATTTACTAATTTTAATTAATTTTGTAATAAAATGGATGCAAACAATTTCTGAAGGTCATTGTAATTCAGTGAAATCAAAATTCTATATCTTCCAAAATACATTGTAAAAGAAATTGAAAAAATTAGCATACATTACATTGGTCCGTTGTCTCTAATGGGTAGCTTTTAGATTTTTAGTTTATAACTTATATGTTAAGAACTTTCTTGCATCGCGAAACATATTCAAAATATGCAGTTTTTCATATTGGACTCGTTCAAAAAATTCTAGTAATTATGATATGCATCCATTGGCTTTGTAAATATGACGAAACCGAAGTAGACTCTGTCTAGATTGTTGTAACACATTTTGTTTCTAAAAAATGCAAATTTTCAAAGAATACAACACTGCATATTAACATGACTTATTATGAATCCGTTGATTGTTAAAAACACACAATCAAAGAAACGCTAAGTTGACATAACAAATGTGTATAAAAAAATTCCAAAAAATAAGTAATAGAAAGCTAACAAAATTTCTGACAACTTTTATTTTTATCGCAAAATGAAATTCTAAACAGAAAAATTGTTTTAGCTTGCAGAAAGTTGAAGAACTGAAAAAAACGAAAGTTTTTTCTCAAAAAAGGGCAAAAAGTGTAACCCAACTTCACATTTTCACCCATATGTTAGATTTAATTCTATCACAAACACAAGCATATTTTCAACAATGCAAAAAAAAAAAATCTAGTGTTTGCTAAATTTCCTTCTAGCATAGACATAAACACATTTTCAAATAAAACAATGCAAAGCGTTAGATTTCCTTCTAGCATAAATAACTTTATTGTCAAAAATAAGATGGCATTGTGATGAAAATATAACACATACTAGATTTCCTTCTTGTACAAATTCATAAACATATTGCGAACAATGACATTGTTGGGCAAAACAAATCTAACACAGGTTAGATTTCTTCGTATCAGAAACAAAAGCACATTACAAATAATAACATTGCAAGGTGAAAGAAATCTAATGCATACTACATTTCCTTCTAATGGAAAAATTATCACATAACAACATTGTAGGTTGAGAAAAATTTAGCTTGTGTTATATTTACTTCTAACACAAACATATAAATATTTCTAACAACAACAATGCAGGACAAAAAAAATCTAGCACATGTCAGATTACCTTTTAGCCTAAACACAAATATGTTACTAATAACCACATTGCAAGGTAAAAGAAATCTAACATGTGCTAGATTTTCTTTTAGCGCAAACACAAGCACATAGCAACATTGTAGAGTGAATAAAATTTAGCAAGTGCTAGATTTATGTCTACCAAAAATACAAGCATGTTTCCAAAAACAACATCGTAGAGTATAAGAAATCTTACATGTTATCAATTTTCTTCCAACACAAACACAAACACTTTTCAAATTGAAATAAATCTACCATGTGTTATATTTCTTTCTAGCACAACAACATTGAAGGACAAAAGAAATCTAGCGCATGCTATAGATTTATTTCTATCACAAACACAATGAAATTCAAAGGTGATGGAAACATAATGTGTGTTGTATTTCCTTCTAGCCCCACCATAAGCATGTTGCCAATAAAAAAATTACAAGGTGAAAGAAATCTAATGTGTGTAAGATTTCCTTCTAGCATAAAGACAAGCACACAAGCCCATTATAAGGTGAAAGAATTCTAGTGCATGCTAGATTTACTTCTAGCAAAAAAACAAGCATGTTGACAACAACAACATTATAGGGCAAAGGAAATCTAACATGTGCTAGATTTCCTTACAGCACAACACAAGCACATTATAAGATGAAACAAATCTATCACGTGCTATATTTCCTTCTAGCACACACATAAGAACATTAGAACATTGTAGGGTTAAATAAATCTAACACACGCAAAATTTACTTCTAGCACAAGCTAAAGCATATTGCCAATAACAACATTGGAAGAAAAGAAATCTAACATGTACTAAATTTCCTTCTAACATAGTCACATGCATATTTCCAATAACAACATTGCAAGGTCAAAGAATCTAGCATATTTCCTTCTAGAACAAATCACAACATGGCATTCTGAAACAAATCTAGTGCGTGCTAAATTTCCTTCTAACTCAATCCCAAAGACATTGTCAATAAAATTTTTGCAAGTATTCCAACGCGTGCTAAATTTCCTTCTAGCACAAACACAAGCACATAACAAACATTGTAAGGCAAAAAAAATATAGCATGTGCTATATTTACTTTTAGCAAAAACTCAAGCTTATTTCCAACAACAACATTATCAAGGAAAAGAAATTTAACACGTGCTATATTTCATTCTATCATAAATGAAAGTGCATTGCTAATAACAACATTGTAAGATGAAAAAAGTATAATGAGTGATATATTTCCTTCTATCATAAATAAGCACAAATTGTCGATAACACCACTGCAAGGTGAAGGAAATATAACCCATGCTAAAATTTCCTATAGCAAAAACATAAGCACATAACAACATGGTAGGGTTAAAGAAATCTAGCTCGTGCTAGATTTAATTTTAGCAAAAACACTAGTATATTTCCAAAAGAAATATTGTAGGGCAAAAAGAAATCTATTTTATGCTAGATTTTCTTCTATCATAGACACAAGGAATTCTCAATAGTAACATTGAAAGGTGAAATAAATCTAACATGTGCTAGATTTACTTTTAGTAGAAAGACAATCATATTGCCAACAACAAAGGTGAATGTCAAAAGAAAACTAGGACATGTTAAGTTTCCTTCTAGGACAAACACAAACACAATGGAAATAATAACATTACAAGGGGAATGAAATCTAACATGTGCTACATTTCATTTTAGCACAAACAACCCAATTGTCAACAACAATCTGAAATTAGAAAATGTTCCAGGCTTTGTGGATTTTTCTCCATGAAGCTGCATAGGAAATGCAGTAACAATTGTTTTGAACAGGCAACCAACCATGCCAATTTACTAGTATGTAACTTAGGGTTGGGTTCTAGTGGCTTGGTAGAGCACTAACTTGTTTAACACATGGGTCTGGCCAGATAATGTCGGACCACTTTCATGGATCTCTAAATCTGATCTTGATAGGACAATGTAAATATTTTGCATTTAGTAAAAACTTTAACCAACATAATATAAAGTTGGAGCAGGCGCTTGTATATTTAACACTGGTTTTGTTAGGTATTAGTGTAGTGCAGATAAGCCCTTGTTAATATGGCTTGTTTGAGTATGCAGAGCTATTGCTTCTCCATTTTGGCTCTGTGCATCTCAAATTCTAGAGAGGTGAATATGTTTTAGCTATGGGAAGGGGTTGATGTAGAGGAAGATGGGTAAACATGTCGGTATATTGGTCTTACATTATTGTTGCATACAATGGTAATTTGATACCTATAATACTAATGACCCAAATAATATTTCAGCTACTTCAAATATTTAGTAACTATTGGGTGGCATGGGCAACCGCTACAAAAGAAAATGAGAGTTCCCCTGTTAGAAACTCCCTTCTCATTCTCCTTTATGTTGCTTTGAAATTAGGCAGCTCTTCTTGCATTCTTGTGAGCTCTGTGGTTCTTTCACTGGTTGGAATTAAAGTTGGCAATCAACTTTTCAACAATCTGCAAAATTGATGCAACTCCATTTGGATGAATAATGAATCAGGCATCAACTGATCGGAGTGCAGTGGACACATTGATTCCTACACAACTAGGAGCTTTGGTTTTTTCATTGATACAACTTTTGGAAATCATTGCAGTCATGTCTTGGATTTATTGGTAGGTATTCATTGTGTTTATAGCAGTGGGTTCAACTTGTATATGATATCATCAATATTACATATCATCAACTAGGGAAGTGGCTTAGTTGTCATTAGTTTCTAGAGCTCCAATCGTACAAAATTTTGGAGAATCAGTCTCTCGAGTAGCCACCATTAGAAGTTTTGACCAGGAGTCTTGGTTCATGGAGAGAAATCTCTAGTTGATTGATATGTATACTAGACCTAGTCTCCACAATGTTGGGGCCAATGTATGGCTTTGTATTCTGATGGATTTTCTATCAAATCTTCCGTTTGCATTCTCTATAATATTCCTAATGGAGACTTACAATGATAAGAAAAGTAGCGTAGTAAAAAAAAAAAAAAAAAAAATTACAACACATTAAACACCCAAAAATATCCATAAATTGCATTAAGCTGAGCCATTCTATTAATATAAATGTTGGGTACAAAGGTAAGATGAAAAAACATGCACCTGGGCTTGCCCAAGGTAAGGTTACAATGCACAAGTGATGAAATCGACTACTCTAACATGCAATGTGGTTGTCCCCCACAATCTCTCTGCTAACCTAGTGAAAAACTAGATTGTTGGTTGCAAAAAATGGTTGTTAGGGTCTCCTCTCATGCTCAGAAAATTCTGGGAAATTAACCTCGAGCTCTCCTCCAATAACCTTCAAAAACCCATGAAGGAGGCACTATGGCATACAAATTGGAGCTTCCTGCTTCTTCGCGAGTACATCCAGTTTTCCATGTTTCATGCTTAAAGAAGGTTATAGGTGAAAATCTTCCAGTTCAAACAATATTGCCAGAACTTGATGAGGAAGGAAAAATCATAGTGGAACCTGAAGCAGTCATGGAAACAAGAACTCGACAGCTACGGAATCGATCAATTTCAGAGTATCTCATCAAGTGGAAGAACTTACCCACTGAAGATTCTACATGGGAAGATGAGAATTTTATACAGAAGCACCCGGAGCTACTCAAGTGTTGAGGACAACATTTTTTTTGAAGGAGAGGGGCATGTTAGGTCCCTATATCACTAGTATAGCCCCTTATTATTGTTAGTGTAAACCCCTTATTGTTATTGTTGTACCCTTGTATCCCCCATTTTGTTATTATTGTGCCCTTAAATTATTATTGTTAGGTCGGCTAGGATTACATTGTGGCCCACTAGGATTACATTATGGCCCCATGGACTCCTATATATAGAAAGGAGGTTTTGTAAATTGAATCATCCAAGAATTGTTCATTCATGTAATGTATTGGAGGTTGCCCCCTCGAAGTGGCTTATTTCTAAGGCGTGAATATCTCTTTTCTTCTCTTTTTGGAGCTGGTTACTCAACAGAAACGGCCAAATGTTGACCTTAAAATTTCAGTCCAATTTACCCCTATCTCCTCCAGTTGTTGGCTGAGTTGGGACCCCTATTTGACCCCATGAATCTACCTAGAAAATTCTGCCAAATTATTTATGAGGTCCTTGTCAAAAACCCAGAAAAAACCAGAAAGGGCTTGCTCTAGTTTTGACGCTCCAAAATTGACCTCAAAATGCTTGGCCCTCCTCCACAAGCAGATGCTCGGCTTGCTCCTCCACCAAAATGCTAGAAGATCACCCTTGATTTCCCCCAATATAATTTCAAACAACCCCAGCTCCTCAATCCCTTTCACAAGCCAATTATTGGCTTTGCCTCAGAATTTCGGGCTAATATCCCCCTAGCTCCTCTAGTTGTTGGCTGAGTTGGGATTGACCCTACAAATCTACCCAGAAAATTCTACCAAATTATTTCTGAGATCCTTTTCAAAAACCCAGAAAACCCCATAAAGGGCTTGCTATAGTTTTGACGCTCCAAAATTGACCTCAAAATGCTTGGCCCTCCTCCACAAGTAGAAACTATAACCTGTAGCAGACGCTGGGCTTGGTCCTCCACCAAAATGCTAGAAAATCACCCACAATTTCCCCCAATATAATTCCAAACAACCACAGCTCCTCAATCCCCTTCACAAGCCAATTGTTGATTTTTCCTCATCAACTTCTCCAAGAGCCCATATGTACTTTCCCCTTTTTGCATCATTGGAGTGTCTATAAACTAGCCAATCATTTTGCATGCGAGTCTAACACCTTCATGATCTTGCTAGCTTCCCCACAGCTAGCCAAGATCATGTTTTGATACCACTGTAATATTCCTAATGGAAATTTACAATGATAAGCAAACCAAACATAGTAAAAAAAAAACACACATAATTTATAACACATTAAACACCAAGAAATCTCCATTAACTACACTGAGCTTAGCCATTTTATTAATATAAATGTTGGGTACAAAGTTAAGATCAAAAATCATGCACTTGGTCCTGCCCAAGGCAACCTAACAATGCCCATGTGATGAAATTGGCTACTCTAACATGCAATGTGGTTGTCCCCAACAATCGCTACATTGACCAAGTGAAAAACTGCACTACTAACTGCGAACAATGGTTGTTAGGGACTCATCCGATGCCTAGAAAATTTTGGGATATTAACTTCAGGTTATGCTCCAATAACCCACAAAAACCCACGAAGGAATTGGCCAAACATTGACCTCAGAAATTTTGGCCCAATTTCCCCTAGGTCCTCCAGCTACTGGCTGAGTTGGCACCAAAATGGTAGAAAATCCCCCACAATTTCCTTTTCTACGTCCCAGTTGAACCATAAATGCTTGGTATCCTCCTAGCTACCAAAGATGAGTAGAATTTTCCTCCTTGGGGTGGCACTTGTGGTCCACTTAGGAAGAGGGTGACTTGGCCCCCACGAAAGACTACGTAGTTCCTGGGCAAGATGAAGTAGGCCCCCACTCTAGAAATTCATACTATTGTGGAAATACCTCCTACTCTTGTATATCCTTCTCTTTTTTCTTGGAATTTGGTCAAGGAATGCTTCAGCGATAGTGTAGCCCCTATCTTCAACTCCACTCTCCAACAAGAAATGTGTGGCTCCTTTCCTGCATCCCAACTAAACCTGAAATGCATGGTATCCTCCCAGCTACCAAATATTAGTAGAATTTTCCTCCCTAGGGTGGCACTTGTGGTTCGCCAAATAAAATGGTGAGATTTCCCTTTGGAAACCTTTGGTGCTAAACAGCACCGGTGACTCAGCTGAACAACTTGAGAAACAATGTGTAAAATGACAAATTATCAAAAGGTACTCAATGTTGCCTTCAACCCTCTATTTATAATTGTTGATTATCCTTTCTTTCTGGGACCCTAATCCAAATATTTTGATCTCCTTTCCACAAAATCAATTATTCCTTGAGGGTGTTGGAAATGTTGTCATTGATGGCAAAGGAGCACAAAGGAGCAGCACCTGAACCAGAAATAAGGCAAAGGAGATGACAAAGGAGGAGCACTTGAAACATCAGCCAAGGAGCAGAGAAAGCATAAGAAGAGGTAGCAAGGAAGCAAAAGAAGCAAGACAGATAAGGAACTGAGGCAGCAGACAAAGTAGAGACAGTGAATAGAAGCAGAGGCAACGTAATGTACAAAATAGTTGAACTTAAGAAATGTAGTGCAAAGAAGGCAGCAGATGCAGAGATAGGCAAAGAACAAAGGTACAACAAAGGCAGAGGAAGAGGTTGAGTAGCAGAAGCAGCAAAAAGAAGAAGCAGGGCAGCAAAGAGAATCAGAGACAGGACCATTTGAAGAAGCAAGGAGCAGCATTAGACAAGAAGAAGAGATAGAAATAGAGAGATAGCAGAGACAGGAAAAGGAGACAACAAAGGAGACAGGCAGAGGCAGAGTGATAGAGCAGCAGAGGCAGAGGCAGAGCCATTATAATTCCGAGAATCGCCCAACCCGGAGGATAGATATATAATATTTCGAGAATCATTACCTGATGGGCGTTACATATTTATACATAAACCTTATTTTGGGAATCGCATAACCCAAAGCGGCAAAGTATATATACAAACATTATTTCAGGAATCGCCTAACCCACTGGAGGATACATATATATCCATCACAATACATATAAATGCCGTGCATTTCATATTTTGGAATGGTCCAAGGCATATACATTAATATATATATTTAAGTGGAGCACGTTATGATCAATGGAAAGGAAGTAATATAAAGTGGGATCCTCACCCAATCACATCGGAGAAAAGGTTGGCAGCGGAACATAGTGACAAGAGCTCCGATTGAGTTCTGGACCCGATAGGGCATATAAACAGTGGCTTGATAAGTTTGAAATTCGGTTTAATCGCATCGGAAAGAAACAAACCATTGCAACACATATTAAAAGACTTGCGATTGCGATTAAGAGTTCATACCCGATGGGCATATAAATGATGGTCAATATATATTTGAATTTCGGCCTAATCGCATCGGAGCATCGCAGGATAGGCCAATCAGAACATTCAACCAAATACTTGCGATTGCGATTGAAGCCCAGACCCGATGGACTTATAAATTATGATTAACAAATGTTTCAGTTCCATGCTCTAATCGAATCGGCACTGGTCAATCGCATCGGAGAATATAAGAGTTGCGATTGCGATTGGAAGTCTGGACCCGATTGGTATATAAAATAAAACTCCTATACAACTTGAGTTCCAGTTCTAATCGCATCGGCAAAACGCAGTGAACAATGATCAATCACAATCGGAGCAGGAGAGGTCAATCGCATTGGAGTATTCGAAGTCACGATTGCGATCAATTGCAATCGGAACAAGCGCAAAGGATTCAATCACAATTGGAAGATTTCAATTGCGATTCATCGCATCGGTATATCAAAATGAACAGTGGTCAATCGCAATCGGAGCAGGAGCAACCAATCGCAATCGGAGGAGCAATATATTGCATCGAGAAACGTGGCAAGAGGGCCCGAAAGGAGTTTGTTATATGTTTTAAACAGTTTTTATTATATACGCCAAGAATTGATTTAAAGGCATAATAAAAGGCAGCTAGTATAACGAAAGTTGGGTTATATATATATATATATATATATATATATATATATATATATATATATATAAGAGCTGTCATAAGGATAAAACGATGGTTGAGATGGTATTAAAATATGCCGCGTAGTCTGTAGACCCACGGGCCTCGGCTCAAGGTGGAGGGCGATTCTTTATTTAATACAGTTGTGGTGTATGTATGTTCCGCTTGCGGAAATCCCACATCAAAAAGACACTTGCTGTGCGTAAAGGGTTGGAATTTGCCCAAAATTACAGTCAGCAGTTTCATATATATATATATATATATATATATATATATATAAAGCGCTAATATAAAAATGAAAAAATGCAGTTCATAAATACAAGAGTTACGCAGTAGCCATAAACAGAAAGGCACACAGAGGAGAGAAAGGGACAAACACAATCAAAGAAAAGACAAATGCGCAGCGATCCAAAAGGCGGTATGAGTGAGCTGGAGCTCTCATTGTAATTAAATGTAATATTTTAGTTGGTTTATATTGTTTGTGATGCATTGGCAAGTCTCCAGAAGAAAGCAAATATCCCACTGTAATATTAATATAAGCACCTACAGTTACATTTTTCTGAGTGAGCTAAAAAGAGATGAGAAGGCAGAAGGCAAAGAGACATGGCCTTCCATTTTGAATTCCCAGTGGAATACAAACATCCATGAAGTTGTTTTTGTATAAAACAGGATAATATCCAAGGGGAGAAAATTGATGAAAATAGAATGAGAAAAGGAGAGAGTGTGCAGCAGAATTAGAGAGAGTTGAAGAGAATAAGCAAGCTGCAGGAAGAATGTGAATAAGGAGGAGCTAAGAAAAGAAGAAGAAGGGGCTGAGCAGAGATGATGCAGGTCTGATATAAGAGTTGATGAACAGCAGAGAAGAAGGTACAGAACAGAGCTGATATGCAAGGTAAATCAGCAAGTG
Source organism: Pinus albicaulis (assembly GCA_034641835.2). NCBI lineage: Eukaryota > Viridiplantae > Streptophyta > Pinopsida > Pinales > Pinaceae > Pinus > Pinus albicaulis. Next base: position 572,772,243 of record CM076569.1, read on the forward strand.
TTTTTCTTTTGAAAGAGTAAGGAAGTTGGAGCTTCCCTATCAAGTTGTAACTTGATAGATGTAGGTGTATTCGAAATTTGGTAGGGGCCTCCTCTGGTTGGTGTACAGGGAAAATCGAAGGAGTTGGTGCTTCCTTGCAAGTTGTAGCTTGCGGGGAGTGAGGTTGGAGCCTCCTATAGGTTGGTGCCTGCAGAAATTGATGGGAGTTGGAGCTTCCTTGCAAGTTGTAGCTTGCAGAATTGAGGTAGGAGCCTCCTGTAGGTTGGTGCCTACAGAAAATAAATGGTGAGAGGGAGTTGGAGCTTGCCTTTGCATCACAACAATAATAAGATGTGGTTTTCTCCCTTTATGGGTTTCCACTTATATATGGTGTCTCTGTGTATAATGTCTATGTGTTGATGTGGTTTATCTAATCTGCTTAATACATGTTGCTTGCATATTAAGACTGCTGTTACATTAACAAATCTACTTGATACTTGCTGCTCACAAATTAATATTGCTCACATATTAAGTTGACCATGAAATGAAGGTGTAAATAAGATTTAAGGGAAAAGGTTTTAAAAGTCCATGTATGTGTTAAACTGATTCACCCCCCCCCCCTCTCAGTTTAACTAAGGGTTCAACAATTGGTATCGGAGCAGGTTCCTTTGGTGTAAGCTTAATAGCTTGAAGGAGATCTGGTTAAGTCATGGACTATCAAAATGTACCTGTGCTAAATACAACAAACTTTCCTGAATGGAGAGATAAGGTTAAAACAGGTTTAATGGCCTATGAACCTGAGGTTTGGAAGCTTGTATGTGATGGTTACTACACAGACTCCCCCACAGTGAAAGAAAAACAGAGGAATGCCAAGGCAAAATGCGTGATATATAACAATCTTCATAACAAGGACCTTGAGTTAGTAATGGATTTAACTTCAGCAAAAGAAATATGGGATAGATTACACTTCATACATGGAGTAGACACTAAGGATTGCACTGACAAGAAGGATAAGAGAATTAAGAAGAAGGAAAATTCATGTCAAAAAGAAGATGTTCAATCAAATGAGGTACCTACTATTGTGAATGGTAGTAAGGGCCATGAAGAAATTGCTGCTGAAGAAAAAGCCAAACTTGACACAGCTCTGACTGAAATAGAAAAAATGAAGAATGAAAACAAAGACCTTAAGAGATTGGTACAAATATGTGATGAGAAAGAATATGAAGACAGGAAAGAAATTATTTGCCTGAAGACACAAATTGAAGAGGCAAAGAAAGTAGAAGACACTCTGCTACAATAAATGAGAGAGAAAAGTCAGGAATGTGAAATATTGGAAGAAGAAGTAGTGAGCCTAAGAAAGAACTTAGAAAAAGCCAAAAGAGAACTATTAATGAATACACATCTAATGAAAGTCTCTGGACAGTTGGATCAGATTCTAAATGCACAAAGGTCACCTCTCATAAAGGCTGGGATAGGATATGAAGGAGAAACTAGTAAGCCCAAGGTAGAAGATAACAAGAAAATCATCTTTGTGAAGGCTGTAAAAGATAATAAAGCAACTGAGCAGATTTCTACAAAAATAGAATCTAGCAAGAACATGAGTTGCAGAGAAACAAATAGAATCAAGCAGCAAAATGAAAGAACAGAGAATGAGAAGATGAAACAATCAATTGCTGAAGGCTCATATGCTCCTAAGGATGTATTGAACAAATTCAGAAGATGTCAAAGGAGGTTCCTCCCTCCTATGAAAAATAACACATGTTTCTCTTGTCATAAACCAGGGCATAATGCAGCATATTGTAAGACAAAGCCAATCCAGTCCAACCAGCAAAGGATGCAGCAAAAGAGAAGAACCCCTCAAGCAAGCATATGGAAAAGACAATCCTTCACCAGGTACACAAATTATTTCCATGGCTACTGTTATGCATGAAATAATTTTGGACATAAATCTGTTGAATGTAAAATGTATTCAAGAAGGGGAACAAAGTATTATACATCAACTCGAATGTACTATGATAAAATAAGATGTTATGTATGCCTCAAACTTGGTCACAAAGCAAAGGACTGCAATCTGCCATATACATTAAAGAACTCTAGACAGATGATGGGATCAAAATAGATCAATCAAAACTATGAATCTATAAGAAGAGCAGACATTATGATGAACCCCAAGAAGGTATGGAAGGAAAAGAGAAAGGGGGAGCCTATTATCTCATAACATAATGAGCCCTCCATAGTCTCAGGGGGAGATGCTCTAGAAAGCAAAGCAAAAATCCATCCAATGACAAATATGAAGCAACATCCCAGGGGGAGAGCAGTTCATATATAGACCCCATGAAAGTAGTCTAAGAAGAGCTCCATCAAATGAGAACAACTATGAGATTAGGAAGTGAAAGGAAATTCCTGTAACAGAGAACTATAGAGGTAGAAGATTATCTGATGTTTTAATTAGCTGACAGATTGATGGAAGAAGAGAAGGCAACAAGAAGCCATGGTAATATAAAGAAATCATCAGCACCTTAAATGATGATCACATTGTGAATCATATTGCTAGAATTGACAATGACTCACATTAAGAAGAATGAGTAAGAAAAGTGTCTGTCATCATTAATATCATTACATCACTCATCTATGAAAAGTCCCCTTGGAGGAGTACAGTCAAGTAAGTGATAAATTTCTGAGTGATCTGCCCATGAAGATTCATAGAAAAGAAATTGAAGATGCCTTCCCAAAGATCTTTATTTTAGAACTGTTGAATTGATTTTTAAAGCATAAATGATTCTAGAGCAGTCCAAGAAAAGAAAATGCAGTGACATTCTTTTAAACCTGAATGACAGAAAAAGAAAATAGTTAAGATGTCAAGATTAAATTCAGGATATTGATGACTGTTGGTGTGAACAATGGAAATATCAATAGTAGAAACTATGGGTTCATGTGCAAGCTAAAGTGAAATCTTTGCATAATTTATCAAGGTAGTATCAATTGGAACGTGGTACAACAGCATACCTATCTACATAATATCAAGTATTTTCATGGAGCAGTGGTATGATACAGGTCCTCAGGATCAAAGAATTATGGAAAAAGTACATCAAGGTAGTATTCCCAGTGTTATCTGGATTTTGCATTCAGCATGAAAAGAAGTCAGTACATATATAACTTCAAGGCCTCTTTCTTAAGAACAGTTACAAAATAGTGTGAAATCTATTTGCTAAGTTTTCATTTAAACATCTTGAATATGCTCTTGTGGAAGTTCATCTTGATAGAACAATCAAAGTATATGAAGAATAAAGGACTAGCTGTGATTACCATTTGAAGCTCAAAAGTTCTTTTTCATCTAAATACTGCTTTAGCACAAGGGATTTGCTGGTAACTCACCTTTAAAAGAGAAATTGATCGTTGACATACATACCCCTTATGACATAAATGAATTGCATGGCTGATAATTGAGATTGACCAATACATTGAATGCATCCTACCTCAAGGTTTTGTTGTGAAAGTACATTATGCAAGCAATAAAGGCATTTGATCTCTTAGATCAAATTTTGGTTAAATCATTGATCACATCTATAACAAGAACCTTCAACTATTAAGGATAATATCAACATCCTAGTTCATATCATCACGAACAGGCATGAAAGGTGTATCGCAGCAATAAAGGATATATTGGTTTCATCACAATTGAACAAGTGTGGTACTACAGATGTCTATTGCAGAAGAAGACTTATTCCATATACAATCTTCCTCAATAGAAAGGTATCGGCGCACTACATCAGATATAGACTGAAGTATAGCTGAAGCAAGCCTGATATGTCACTAGGAGCATTCACAATCTTTAAGTCTTGATCCAATAATGCATCTCTTATTATACAAGTTTGATTAAATATAGCTGTCATCACTTACTCTCTATACAAGTGTAAGGAGTCTATGCTTTGGAATGATATCGACTTAATGTGTATTTACAAGTTCAAATATTCTCAAAAGTGTTCTCTCAACAACCCTTATGCACCGTTTTGGAGCAGCAAGGTACACAGTCAGAAGAAGAAGGCCTAAACACATCTCAGAGAGAAGAAATGCAAAGAAAGAATCAACACTGAGAAATGTGCAACCCTTTGCCATTGATGTCAAAGGGGGAGGAAAAGCAAGAAATAGAAGAAAAAGTCTTCTAAAAGAAGCTAGACAGAGGAAGATCTGGAGGAAGAATTGGATTATCGGTGGATGTGTTGCCATCAATGCCAAAGGGGGAGACTGTTGGAAATGTTGTCATTGATGGAAAAGGAGCACAAAGGAGCAGCACCTGAACCAGCAATAAGGAAAAGGAGATGACAAAGGAGGAGCACTTGAAACATCAACCAAGGAGCAGAGAAAGCATAAGAAGAGGTAGCAAGGCAGCAAAAGAAGCAAGACAGATAAGGAACTGAGGCAGCAGACAAAGCAGAGACAGTGAATAAAAGCAAAGGCAACGTAATGTACAAAAGAGTTGAACTTAAGAAATGTAGTGCAAAGAAGGCAGCAGATGTAGAGATAGACAAAGAATAGAGGTACAACAGAGGCAGAGGCAGAGGTCGAGTAGCATAAGCAGCAAAAAATAAGTAGAGACGACGAAGAATGGAGACGGGACCATTTGAAGAGCGAGGAGCGGCATTAGATAAGAAAGAGAATGAAAACGAGAGGATAGCGAGAGATAGGCAAAGACGACTAAGGGAGACGAGGGCGGAGAGCGGTGAGAGAGCGAGCGGGCGGAGAGCGAGCCGTTATAATTAGAAAATGGCCGCCTTGGGGCTTTGAGATATATAATATTCCACAAAAGTGTGCAGATGGGCGTTACATATTTATACATAAACATTAGGAATCGCATAACCCAAGCGGCAAGTATATATATAAACTTATATATATATATATATATATATATATATATATATATATATATATATATATATATATATATATATATATATATAAACATATATATATATATATATATACAAACATTATTCCAGGAATTGCCTAACCCGCTGGAGGATACATATATATATCCATCACAATACATTTAAATGCCACGCATTTCATATTTTGAAATGGTCCAAGGCATATACATTAATATATATATTTAAGTGGAGCGCGTTATGATAAATGGAAAGGAAGTAATATAAAGTGGGATCCTCACCCAATCGCATCGGAGAAAAGGTTGGCAGCAGAACATAGTGACAAGAGCTCCAATTGAGTTCTGGACCTGATAGGGCATATAAACAGTGGCTTGATAAGTTTGAAATCCGGTTTAATCGTATCGGAAAGAAACAAACCATCGCAACACATCTTAAAAGACTTGTGATTGCGATTAAGAGTTCGGACCCGATGGGCGTATAAATGATTGTTAATATATATTTGAATTCCGGTTTAATCGCATCGGAGCATCGCAGTATAGGCCAATCGTAACATTCAACCAAATACTTGCGATTGCGATTGAAGCCCTGACCCGATGGACTTATAAATTATGATTAACAAATGTTTTAGTTCCATGCTCTAATCGCATCGGCACTGGTCAATCGCATCGGAGAATATAAGAGTTGCGATTGCGATTGGAAGTTCGGACCCGATTGGTATATAAACTACAACTCATATACAACTTGAGTTCCAGGTCTAATCGCATCGGCAAAACGCAGTGAACAGTGATCAATCGCAATCAGAGCAAGAGAGGTCAATCACATCGGAGTATTCGAAGTCGCAATTGCGATCAATCGTAGTCGGAACAAGCGCAAAGGATTCAATTACAATTGGAAGATTTCAATTGCGATTCATCGCATCAGCATATCAAAATGAACAGTGGTCAATCGCAACCGAAGCAGGAGCAACCAATCACAATCGGAGGAGCAATATATTGCATCGAGAAATGTGGCAAGAGGGCCCGAAAGGAGTTTTTTATATGTTTTAAATAGTTTTATTATATACGCCGAGAATTGATTTAAAGGCATAATAAAAGGCAACTAGTATAACGAAAGTTGGGTTATATATATATATATATATATATATATATATATATATAAGAGCTGTCATAAGGATAAAATGACGGTTGCGATGGTATTAAAATATGCCACGTATTCTGTAGACCCATGGGCCTCAGCTCAAGGTGGAGGACGATTCTTTATTTAATACAGTTGTGGTGTATGTATGTTCCGCTTGCAGAACTCCCACATCAACAAGACACTTGTTGTGCGTAAAGGGTTGGAATTTGCCCAGAATTACAGTCAGAAGTTTCATATATATATATATATATATATATATATATATATATAAAGCGCTGATATAAAAATGAAAGAGGTCATCCAAAGTTGTCTTCCACTCTCTACATTCTCTAGAGAGCAAGGGTTGCAGAGAATACAACAACCAAAACACCATGCTCGCTATTGGTTGACGTGATGGATTAATTGTTTGCCCTGCGTGAGGACATCATCCATCTTTCTTAATATAATTGCGCAAACATGTGAGACTTCATCCACTCCATTTGGCTCTGACATCATGGTAACTGTTACCCTTTGTGACGGTGATGTCGTGCCACTATTGTGTTGGGCTATGCAATTTTCATTTTCTCTTCACCATCAATTTCCACCGCAGGCAATACGGGCACAGCAAGGATTTTGAAGGGTGTTGGTTTCAAATCTTGGCAAAGCTTAAAGTGGTAACCGTAAGTGATATTTCTAATTCTCACTAGACTTTAATATTTGATGGAAGACAATAAAAACATGATGAGTTAAACTTATATTTTTCATTCAATTTATAAGCTATTTTTTAACTTCAATATATACAAATGATGATACACAGTGTCCATACTCATTAGGTACTCACATTCTCTCCATAGAGTTTTGTACCTACTACCATCTTTTTAAAAAATTTATCATCACAACACAGCCATCAGGATTTTTTTTTACGATTGAGAATGCTTTAGGCCTATTTTCTGTCTCACGAACACTATTTGGAATGGGAAAAGAGAACTGGGTTTTTGCATTGAGAGAAGCAAGGTGAGCTACAGCCCTGATGTGGAGAAATGTTCATTACTTCATATGTGTGTAATGCCTAAACAAAGGCCAACATGAAATAAAAGTTGCTTTCTGAGTGGTGTATTTCCTACAATTGGCGGAGTTTCATCACATTTGGAAGTCACAATGAGTGCTTTCTCTTGTTGTGAAGGGATTGAGTAAGAAATATTGACCTATTCAAAACAGGGGATTTGGACCTCTATGATAACTAGTTGAATTTTTGTGATATATAATATATACAATTATAGATCAATTTAGCTCTAGTGGGTTAGCTAGATGAGTTTGAACCAACCAGTTTCAACGCAGAGATAAGTGAGAGGTCATGGGTACAAGTATATTAGAGTTCCTCTAGGTTACGAGTACATATTATAAACCAGTAGAATTTATCCCAGGTACCACTCTCACAATCTAAGGAGGTGTCTAAAAGGTTTCCTCAAGGAAGTTTTCCAAATTAAAATAAATAAATAAAATATAGATCTGTCTTAACACTAGATCTATTAAGCTTCAATAATTTTAAACACAGTGTTTTTCAATCTCTCTTAGTGCTTAACAAATTCATGTTAAGATGGATCTATGGCAGTGTAAAGTTTCTAGTGGTTGGTGAAATTCCTACAACTGATTGAGTTTTATCACAAATTGAAATACCAGGGAGTGTTTTCATTCCTAGTTTGAGAACTTGATGAGAAAGGGACTTAGTGAGGTGGGTTGAGTTATTCAAAACTAGGAAACTGAACATTGGTGATCATGGTAGGTTCACAATAGAAAAACTGAATTTCAACAATCTAGGTGAGTTTAAGTTTTATATGTTTACATTATTAATAATTTGGCTTTAGTGGGTTGTGTAGTATTTTTTTAATACTATGTCAGAACATAGATTTTGATCAAAGAAAGACCTATTTAAGTTATTGTAGATTGGATATATCAAAGGGGCTAGTTCAAAGCGAAAGAATGAAAACCCTGATGGTAAAAATTCAACAGAGAACGAAAGAAGTGTAATTTTAAAATAATTAATTTTGAGCATATTTTTGTTTGCCTTCTAGTTAGGCCATATGCTAATTCACATTTGTTTGGATCAATATTTCTGCCTTGGCATTTCATATTGGGCATGAAGATGTTGGAAATGAAAATACACCTGTTTCATCATTGTCCTCACAAAACTTCAATGAACTGCATAACACAGTAGGAGTGCATTCTACTAGGAGACTGTTAAATTTGGGCAACTAGGTCCAAACTCTAGGTTGTGCTGCTCAGATGATGATCCTAATATTTTTATTGGATTCCTCTTTCGGAGAGGTGTAAGATTGATCTAAATATCATCTCGATCGGATGAGCATAACATGTAATTTGTATTTATTCCACTTACGTGATAGGTTGGCCTAGAATATAATATAGACTTAAATGTCTTAAAGGACATGCCACACACCCCCAAAGAAGCCTATATATTGGAGAGACTTGGAGTTCATTATACACACAATGTGTGGAGGATTTTATTCTCTCTAGAAGGCGATGGAGCTGCATTCTTGGTGTTGTGTATCTCTGGAGTATTCTTTGTTTGGGTTGTCTTGGGGTTATGTGTGACACACCTGGATGAATGACCTATTGGACACTTTGCTGGTAGAAGCATCCTATTGATCTTCGTAATGCCACCATTCATTATCTCTGTTTTGGCTTGTCTTCCATCAATCTATTGCTATGTTCTATTTTCTTCAGTATTTTGTGCCCTAACCTGAAATGGCATAGAACATGTTCTAAAATTAACTTGGTTTCAGAGCTTTATGGGGAAGACAATGTCCAATTTGTGTTCAAAAGCAATCTCTGATCTATTGATCCAACAATTGCAACTCATCCGGCTAAACAAGGAGGCTTGGAACAGCGTGAGGGAGTCTTCCCTAGACAATGTGGAAGGAGATGTAGGTGACAGCGTATTGTTGAGGCATGTTTGTGGGCTAAGACAGATCTGGTTAGGGTTGCTTCAAGTTCAGGTAGGAGCAAGAGAAGGTTCAAGACAGTGTGGAAGAAAGTCCACTTCAAGACAGCGTGGAGAGGTCTGAATGGAGGCCGAATTGTTGTAGGGTATGCGGACTAGGATGAAGGACTATTTGAGGGGAAAAATAGATCCAAGAAGGGTTGTCTTAAGGGCCAGTTTGCTGGGCTAGTTGGCTGAGGATCAGACATGCAAAACGTTCTTATGTGTGGGTATTTTGAAGGCTAATACTGAAGTGAGGAAGCCAGCTGAGGTAGGCCGCAGGCCTAGCCTCCCAAAACAGGGCAGCGTGAAGAGTTATTGGGCTGTAACGTGCCCAAAATATCAACTTGCATGAAGAGGAGCCTTCCTTGCGTAGGCCACAAGATAAAATGAGGTTTTTAGGTGACTGTGTAAGGGTTGGTTGCAGCATGAACTTGCCCTAAGCAGGTGTTAAGAACAGCAAGACACAAACACGTGTGCAGCATTGTTTTGGAGGGGTGTTTGATCCTAGTTTTGGATCTGTCTTGGATCAATTTGAAACCAATGAAAATAATAGATAAGTTGTCTTGGTTGAATATGGGCAAGTTCTCTGGTTGTCTCATGGAGAAAAACACTAAAACCTAAAGTTCTCTCTCGGTGTGAATTTTTAGTATAAAAGCAGGTTGGTGTCAGTCCCAGAGGTAAGGTTGGATCTATCCTATGTTGTTTTTAGTGCATGGTTAAGTTCTACTTGGGACGCAGGGTCCATTTTCGCTCATTTTTCTCTGAATTGGCTGCAGCAATGGAAGAACTCCAACATGGATATCAAGGGATGTTTGGGTTAGGTTCAAGACCGCTCAGATACAGGAGGATAGCCGTAGGGCCTAAGGCAATATATGGGCATATATGTTAAAGGTTTAGAATCATTTGAAGGTCCTGAAGGACAGCAGAAGGGAGCTACTTTCTCTGAGCAGACTTGGGCATTATTTGAAGTTGTTTAGTCTTGTTTCACGAAGCTGCAACTCTAGAAGAAATCACAAGTAAGTTGCAGAACTTATCCATCACAAATCTAGGTGCCATGAGGTGAATTTGGGGCTGGAAATTAGCCCTAGAAAATGGAAAGTTGGCTCATGGGCAGAGAAAGCCTAACCATAGCTATTAAGAGGCCATTTGAAAAATACTAAGCAAGATAATGTGGACATTACAGGCCTAAATTTTGTTTGAAGGTAGCATGATGAGTGTTGTGCTAGGCCGCAGGCCATACCACAACAACAAGCCTTGTATGGGCCATTTTAAGGGTTGTTTTTTTAATGTTTGGCTCTTACCCTCAGTGTGAAGGAAGAATTCCTCCTCAAGAAAAAATGCTATGGATTTCACGTGGTTATCACATTTTTTTTTTACTATGTGCTCACTAATCCTAGGTTGGATACATGCCTGAGGCAACCATAGATCCAAGCTAAAGTTGGAAAATAATTCCCAGATCTATGCATAAAAAAAGGAACACATGTAACATTTATTGATGAATTGAGGTAAGTAGACTTGATGTAGTAAGGAAAATTATGTACTTGACAAAGGATATAAGATCCGTACATGCAGGGGTAGTGTTCTTGAACTCAACCTATTCGAAGTGACCTTAGAAAGTGTCTTGAACAGATATATCTTGTTGGATGATTGGGGAGAATCATTTGATGAGTAGGATTACCCTTATTACTATACTAGATCTACATAATATGAAGGTATCACGTAAGGTATGGACTGGCATGAAGTAAGGAAATTTTTTTGTTTGGAACATTTGTAAGATTGGTTCCTAGATCTTTGTAAATCTAGGATACAAATTGCAGGTTTGAGATCTGAAGATTTGAAGTCATAGATCACTCAAACTTTAACTGAAGTTGGGCAGGTCTAGAAGATAAGAAGCAATGCAGAATTCTATGCCAGATGTAGTAGATGAAGCCCTCAAGTGCAGAATCATGAGAGAAGGAATCATGATTGGGATCCCTAGTTTTGTGGGTTGTAATAAAGGAAATATTAGAGGGATTTTTGAGGAAGCTACAATAGATCTCCACAGAACATCAGGTAATTGTTGTAAGCTTGAAACCTTCAGTACTATTAATGATGAAGAAAATAGTGATGACATTTCAGAAGGTATCTCTGTAACCACCATTTTGAGGAGCTAAATCTGTGATTTTATGCCACTGTCATTATGACAGTGACATAGACAGACACCCATGTTTATGAGATTCATAATAGTAGTAAGATTGTGACAGTATCAATCTTACATTACAGTGAAATGATAAACTTGAAGAGTGAATTGAGAAGCTTTTGAAACCTTTGATCACGTTGTTGGAGTCTTGAACCATGATCAGCAAAGCCTATTTGGATGGCCTTGACTATGGGAGAATAAGACCTCTTTCCAATTTGGTGTCTGGGATGCCCACATTTAATATAGATGTCTTCTCTCGAGAGAGAAGTTGGCATTAAGAGGTAGAATACATCTGTATATGCTCCTGAGTTTATATCATTGCTGAACGAAAGAAGATCCTCATGGCTCAAATACATATGGCTTCAGAGGGGAAAATTTCGGAAGAAAACCAAGAAGCCATAGAAATACCAGGGGTATCTAGCTTCCATGAGTACAATATGAGCCTGGATCATTTGAAGAAACTGTAAAGCATCTAAGTCTACAAGGATGCGAGGGTGATGTCTAGGATATGGTTCCTAGACCACAGATCAAAGCTGTTGTCACCTCAATATAAGATCAAGCATGGATCTGATGGGAAAATGTGTTGCCTGAGACTTCTATAGGAAGGCACTAATTATTATTGCACCTATAATCTATTATTTCCCTTGCCACTACGCAAGGACGGAATCTTCATCAGATGAATGTGAAGACCACTTTTTGGCATGGTGCGATAAAGGAAGAGGTGTATGTAGAGAAACCTCTGAGGATCAAAGTCCAGGATCGAGACACCCATGTATACAAGTTGAAGAGATCCCTCTATGTGGTGAAGCAAGCACCCAAAGATTAGTATGAGAGGATAGATAGCTACCTGATGAAGCTGGGCTTCACTCGTAGTAATGTTGATCCGAACCTTTACTTCAAGGTCGATAGCGAAAAGCCTCTCATTTTGGTGTTGTATGTGGTCGACCTCTTCCTGACAGGTGTTGACCCTCTCATTCATTAGTGTAAGAGGGAGCTCACTGCTGAGTTCGAGATGAAGGACCTAGGACTGATGTATTACTTCATAGGCCTGGAGGTCTGGCAGAGACCTGGCGAGATTTTCCTTTCTCAAGGAAAATACATTGTGAACCTTCTGGTATGGTGGACTATAACTCCATGTCGACACCGATAGAGCTCAAATTTAAGAAGTTGAGTGGCAGCGTTGTTGGGCCCATGTTAGCAAATCCTACTGAGTATCGAAAACTCATAGGAGCTCTAGTGCTCTTAGTGAACACCCGTCTGGACGTATGTTGTACAGTGAACACCTTGAGTCAACACATGGTTGATCATAACATTCACTGGGTTGGTGCCAAGAAACTCCTGAGATATCTCTGTGGAACAATAGACCATGGGCTGAGATACACTACCAGGAGCATGACACTCCTTGGATATACTGATGCTAATTGCATGGCAGTGTGGTGGATTGTAAGAGCACTGTTGGATGCTACTTCACAAGTAGATCTTCTTTGGGCAGGAAATGGAAGTCTGTAGCCTTAAGCACTACTGAGGTCAAATACATTGCAACATGTATGGCCCGTTGTAAAGTCATTTGGTTGCGAAAGCTCTTCAGTGAATTGTTCAAGCATGTGCTAGATGCCACCGTTATCCTTCGTGATAACTAGAGGGGGATTCATTTGTCATATAATCCTAGGTTCCACGATTGGTCCAAGCATGTTGATGGCTCGTACCATTTTATCCAGGATATGGTATAGTGAGGCATTGTAAGGCTCGATCATATAGGAACTAATGAGAAGGTCGCAAATATTCTCACAATGCCCTTGGGGAAGGTCATTTCCTAACCTTCCGTGAAAATATTGGAATCATGGAACAACCCTATTTGGAGGGTCCTGTTGGACGATGAGATCTGGGAGCCCCAAAGGGGGTTTTGGGGATAGCTTTGGTGCTATAAGCAACCACAGGGCTAGGCTTGCTGAACCTATTTGGTGTGCTTTAGCCCCACCACGATGATATTGAGATGGTTTACCTCTCTTTGATCTGTGCCCTGTATGCATCCTACCCATGGAATTTCGGACTCATGGGAAGTACCTCCCATTTGGCCAATGAGGTGGGAAATGTGAATAGAGACCATAGCAAGACCAATGGATGCATCAAAAATTGTCGTACTCTCTATGTCTAGGATGGAACTTGTCCAACAACTTGATTTGGGATCAATTTTAGCGACGTTTCAGACCTCCAACTGACTTCGGGTTAGTATATGACTCTCTTGAGTCCTAGTGAGGTTTCAGACCTCCAACTAACTTTAGGCCAGGTAAACCAACTTCGGGTTGGTATGAGACTCTTTGTGAGTCCTATAGAGGCTTCATACCTTTGGGCTGAATCTGTCAACTGGGTATGATTTCTTTGTGACTGACCCACTTCTATTCTGAAATAAAGAGGCCAGCAAAGCAAATTTACGGCAGGATGATGCACGATGTTTGGATTGCACTAGTGGACGAATTTCTCCCTATTTGAGAGGGAGTGTTAAATTTGGGAAATTAGGTCCAAACTCTGAGTTGTGCTACTTAGATGGCGATCCCAATATTTTTATTGGATTCCTCTTTTGGAGAGGTGTAAGATTGATCTAAAGATCATCTCGATCGGATGAGAAAAACATGTACTTTAAATTTATTCCTCTTATGTGATAGGTTGGCCTGGAATATAATATAGACTTAAATGTCTTAAAGGATGTGCCACACACCCCCAAAAATGCCTATATATTGGAGAGACTTGGAGTTCACTATACACACAATGTGTGGAGGATTTTCTTCTCTCCGGAAGGCGATGGAGCTGTGTTCTTGGTGCTGCGTATCTATGGAGTATTCTTTGTTTGGGTTGTCTTGGGGTTATGTGTGACACACTTGGCTGAATGACCTATTGGAGACTTTGCTAGTAGAAGCATCCTGCTGATCGTCATAACGCCACCATTCATTATCTTTGTTTTGGCTTGTCTTCCATCGATCTATTGCTATGTTCTATCTGCTTCAGTATTTTGTGCCCTAATCTAAAATGGCATAGAACATGTTCTAAAATTAAGAGAGACTTACTAAGGCTAGATGGATTTTGAATATTTCATAAGGACCCTAGGTACCTCTTATAGTTGAAGAAGAGATGAATGGATCATGAAGGAAGGGGAGCTGATTTTTGACCTCGATGCCAATGCAAACACATATAAATAGTACTTTCATCTCAAAATCCTTTTATCTGCCATTTTATTTCTCATGTAGCATGATAGCCTTGCGTATCATTTACTGATGTACATGTTATTTTTCACATATATCTATTACACTCCATTTAATAGTTAAATCTTCTTGTATTGATACCCTTAAATGTTTTTGTTGGGTGCAGGAATTACACTTAAGCAAACTCCTCAGCACTTAATTTGTCAACCCAGGGGATTCGTAAACTTAGAGATGAAGCATGGGAAATGCCAGAGATGGTATGAACCTCCTAATATAAATCCCTACTTTCTTTAAAGGAAGGATTGCAGAATCAAATTAAAAAGAGAAAAGAAAGTAACTTGAATCATCAAAAATAATCTAAGACTCGAACAAGAAAGAATGCATTTGAAAAAGGGAATTAAAGATAAAAGGAAATCACTTCAACTGATTAGTATTTAATTAATGAGTATAAGTTTTTCTTTAGTAGATACACTTAGCAGTCTCATCAGATGGGCCCTTAAACCTGCTCCTTTAGAGATTTCCTTCTTGCACTAATCGGTCCTGCACTTTCGCAGTCTGCTTGCACTAGTGCAGGAACAGAGATTTATGCAGAAGGTATAGATAGTGTCTTCACTAAAGGCTTTTTCGCTTCATGTAAGGGCTTGAAATTTTCTAGGTTCGAAGCACTCAGATCATGTGGCAAGAAACTAGTTCTTGCACCAGATCAGAGCTTCCTATACTTAGCATTTAATTCTTAAAATGAATGTTTAATTATTGCAAGTGTTATTATACTGTTAAATCAAATTGCACACATAAAAATGAATGTTTTCGGTTGTAACAGAATGTAGAAAATAAAGAAACAATCAATACATATATATTTATCCTGTCATAAGCATTTAATGAAAGAAAGAGGGTTGTGAGAAGTTAAACTAAGAAATTTTTCTTCATCACAACAACATGCACTGGTGTAGGTTCATTTCTCGTGCTTCGACCAGGCAGGGAAAACCAATCAAATAAAATTGCATAAAAAGAGATATCACACCAATGTGCACTGGTGCAAGTTCACTTCTCCTACCTGGACTAGGAAAGGAAAACCAATCAAATAAAATTGCATAAAAAGAGATATCACACCAACGTGCACTGGTGCAGGTTCAATTCTCCTGCTTGGACCAGGCAGGGAAATCCAATCTAAAATTAAGTGCAGGAAAAGAAATTGTAGGGAAAGGAAAGTTATATACTTCTCACAATGGATTCGCTTAGACAGGAATACATGTGCTAATATTAGATCACACTTGACAATATAAACATAAATTACAAGAAAATAAGAGATGGGGTAAATGTGTTGGGTTGGCTGGGCCCTAGCCAACTAGCACGTTTCCCTTCCAAATGGAAATGCTACTCAGTACTTTAATCAATTCATCAACTCAATACGGAAACATGATTTTTGAAACATGAGGCAGAGCTCCTTTTATTAATTCACCGAGGCAAGTACATACATTAACGCATTGTCCAACTCCGATTTGGGTGATAACAAAATACAAAGATCTGCTACCGCCTCTCAGCTGTGTTTCTGTTATTTATATATCAAAAAATATCCCTAATCCTATTTTCATTATACATTATATAGGCCTTTGGCCAAAGGCCAAAATAGATCCTTTAACTAATTACATAAAAAAACACAGAATTTAGCTTTTACGGTCTTCAAAATTAAACAGTCAACAGAACTGGCCATAGCTAATCTCCTACTTTCGCTCTTCACGGATCTAATCTTGGATGCCTTTGGATTATTCTGTTGTTTTGGATGAAGTAACACAAGTTGAGTCAGTGATCGAGGGGATTTGGATCTACTGCAGAGATTTGCGGTGCTGGTAACGGTGCAAGATCTGATCCTGCACTAGGATCAGCAGTCACGGTAAGTGCTCTAACTACCAAATGAACATAGGAGATATCGATAAGTTACAAGGAATGATTTAAAAGTAAGACATCATGTAATAAATAATTAATAAATGCTAATTTGAATTAAAAAATATGAAATATAAAGTTATACAAAATATGCCATTGTGCTTGGACTGGTGCAAGATGAGGGTGCATAAAAAGGGGCAAAACAGAGGTAAATGGTTATGATTTGGGAAGGTTAAAATGGTAAAAAGAGAGAAAATTAGGGGGCTAACATCCTCCCATCCCTAAGCTATTGTGTGTCCTCACATAACTCTTTACATTTTCAAAAGACCTTCAAAACTTTGAGCATTCTAGCTTAATCCTGCTCTGCCACACTGACATCAACTTGCAATGTTTCAGACTTCTTCTTCCTAATGCTCTTTAAATTCTTTGTCGCCTAAAACATTTCACAACATGGTACTTCCAAACTCTTCTCTACTATGTTCTTTATCCTCCTGTACTTTAGTTATGAGCTGCTCTAAGTTCTGCACTTGAAGCTCCAGTTCAGCTATCCGAGCAGCAGAAGTTACCAAATCTTTTGTTTCGACAGGAGCTGTGTCTTCTGCAGGGACCTCAGTATCCCTCATGGTTTCAGCAAACTCTTCTTCCTTTTCTTCTTCTTCTTCTCCTTCTTCCGGTTCTTTTTCTTCTTTTTCTTGCTCTTCTTCTGGTTCTTCTTCTTCTTCTTGCTCTTCTTGCAGTGGTGCAGGAGGGGATTCGATGCCCTATGGTCCTTCACCTACACTAGATTCCTCATTATTTTTCTAGGAATTTTTAATAAAATCGGCCAACAGAGTGTCATCTTCGACCTCTACATATTTGGCCACATCCACAAGGACTGACAAGTTGTCTTCCTTGGGTGTCTATGTGTGCACTGGTGGCACAGAAGGAGTCTCTTCTGTTGATTTTCTGAATCGTTTTCTTTTTGCACTAGTGCAAGAAGGTCTCCCCTGTACATTCTTACCTGGACCCTTGCTTGTACTCGTGGGGTCCTCTATCTCCTTTCCAGCAGCTTTATTTTTGTGCAACTATTTTAACAGCGGCTCCTAGGTCATGCCTTTAATTTCCAATTTTTTATGCACCAAGTTTTTTATCAAACCATGGTGATATAATTTCTTATCGACCTATTCTGCTCATGCGTCCTGCACACCTTTGGCCATTTTTTCCAAACTCTTTAGCAAAAAATAGGGGAAATCAATTCGCCACCGGACGTGTCGGCCACCTTCGAAATGCTGCAACATCCTGAAATGATACACAAAAGTGCGGGAGTACCTTCCCTCACAGGTCACAAATTTATGTAGGATGAAAAGGAGTTCCCACCACTGTCTTAGTAGGGCACTGCACGAAATTCCTTTCTTCCAATCTACCTTCATGTTCCTGTCGACAACAAAACACTGCCATTGATTCCTCTCTAATTTATGATTTTTGAACCATTTCTCACCAGTGTTTTTCAACCCTGTTCCTGCTACTATGAATTCTTCCGTAATCTTGAATTTTAGGGGCCCAATTTGTACTCGGCCATTTTTAAAACTTTTGGCAAAATTTAGAGCCACTTCATGGTCATGCCCGTCAAAATTTTGTAAGAACTGAAGAAAGCTTGAGTCTCGCAATAGTGCAAGACTATTGCCAAACTTAGCAGTATGTTCTACCATACTAAGGGACGAAGGTTCGCTTCAGATAGGCAGAATTGCTGCTTGATAGCTATGAACAGTTTAAAATATACATGCAACATCGGGAAAATTGATTCTTTATAGATAGGGATCCAACTATCCACCATCCCTTCCATCTTATCACCCATTCATTCCACTGAAATAGCCTTGAATACACAGCATCTTTGAGGTCATGCCGGATTGGTACTTGCGACAGCATTCTTAACGGCTAGGTGAGGTAATCATTACAAGTGAAGGGAATCTAGGATTATGGCGGTGAGGGTAATTACATCCAAGAAACGGTTAAACATACCCGCACTCCTTCATAATTCAAAAAAGGAATTTTAGCATTCATTAAAAAATTGATCATGACTCTTAACTTAAAAAACACTTTGTACTTTAAATAAATTTCTCCTAGTTAATATGATATCACAAGTACTTCTCGACTACATGAAAGGATTTCTCATAAACCTTGATGATGACCACTTCCCTATGACATATGCTTATGAAAAAAATTATATTATGTTTTTTTGGTAGGGTGCATGCTTGCACTGGTCTGCTTGCACTGCCTAAAATTTGCTACTCTGTTGGTACCATTCTTCTTACACATAATATATAGGGAAAATGTTCTTGCAGTAGTGCAAGCATAATATCTGAGAAAAAGAACATGGAACTTTAAATAAAATATAGGCTGGACTTCTAACATGACTTCCTCAGCTTACACTGGAAATTTTCTTCACCCTTCCTACATGTTTCAGAGCATATCATTTTTTTCTTTGTATGTGATATCCTGCAATTCATGAGGGAATAAAGAAGTGGGAAAAGGGAAATTTCAGAATGGGAAGGAATTCTATTACAGGGATTCCAGGAATAGTACCACAAGAGGGAATAAACCGAAGTGGGATAAGGGAAAAAATTCAAGGGTAAAGTGGGGCTTTATGAAATGGACAGGGTAAATTCATAAGAATATGGGAAGGTAAATCATTTGGGATTGAAGAAGAAACTAAGGGAATATTACGAAATGGGATATGAAGAAAGGCAGAAAATTTTCTGGAAGGTATGCCTACACCGATGCAAGAAAAATAACTGCAGTGAGAATTAAGCGTTACTTGAATAAAAATGTCCATGCTAATTACCCCAATTATATAAGGGTTGCTTTTACTTGGTGGTCGCTAGCATATCTAAAGATCAAGCAACATTCTCTTTTTATTAGAAAATTTTGATCCTCCCGCCAGCAAGCTAGTTTTCGAGTTGATCCTTCTGCAATCATGTCAGCAAACTGATTTTCATAATTACAAGAAAATATTTTTTCTTTACTTTTTTTTTCATTTAGAAAATCTTATTTTTTCTTTTTTTTTTAAGAAGAAGAGAACTCATATTTTCAAAAAGTTGGTATTACCATTCACCACTACCATTCTGAATTGTTGTTGGACTTGCTGTGTAAAATATTTCCTGCCAAGTGGCTGAAAATACTTCTTTAATCTATGTCCATTTACCAGGAATACTGCGTTTTTTCCATCGATAGTTTTGACTTCTACTGCTCCATTCTCGAATACTCGGATCACTTCATAAGGTCCCATCCAACGTGTATGGAATTTTCCTTTAAAAATTTTAAATCTAGAATCATAAAGGGGCACCCAATCACCTGGTTGGAATTGCTTTTTCTGAATAGACTTGTCATGCCACCTTTTGCGTTGCTGCTGAATGAGTATGTTCTACTGAACATCATCCCTACGAAATTCATCTAACTCATTTAATTGGAGAAGACGATGTTGTTGTGCCTCAGAGAGATCTAGTCCTAACTGTGTTGTAGTTCTAAAAGTTTTGATCTGGAATTTAATTGGTAACAGAACTTGTTTTCCATATACTAGCTCATATGGTGTATGTTCCATGCTATTTCTCCAAGTGGTTAGTATGCCCATAAAGCTTCTGGTGATACGGCGTGGATTTCCTATGCCGGATCTTTTATTGCTCCATCACACCCTGTACCAGATTAGAAATAAACTGTGGACCATTGTCAGAAACAATTTCTCTAGGCACACCAAATCTAGTAAAGATTTCAGTAAAAAGAAAATCAACAACAACTTTTTCTGTTGCAAAGGAAACAGCTTTAGCTTCTACCCATTTTGTAACAAAATCTGTACAAACCAAATATGATTTTTAATTAATGGCGTTGGATTTATTGGCCCTATAAGATCAATAGCCCATTTTTCAAATGGCTCAATCATAACTTGGGGGAATAAAGGCATTTCATTGGTTTGATTAGGCTGGCCCATTCATTGACAGTTATCACATCGCCTGACATATTGTTTGGCATCCTTAAACAAGGAAGGCCAAAAGTAACCAGCACGCAATACTTTATAGGCAGTCTGTTTTTCAGCGAAGTGGCCTCCACAAGGTTCATCATGAGCAGATTTCAATATGTAAAACACTTCCTCCTCTCTTACACATCTTTGGATAATAAAATCTGGACCAGTGTAAAATAGATCTCCGCTATCCATGAATATGCAACACTTTTCTAAATAATGTTCCATTTTTCACGAGCAGATAAATGAGGTGGTGTTTTCCCAGTAACCAAGTAATTAGCAATGTCAGCAAACCACGGAGAATCTGTTGACATAGCAAAAATATGTTCATCTGGAAAATCATCATTAACAGGAGTTGCTTCACCAGGATTATCTAATCTAAAAAGAAAATATGCTACAACATTAGATTTCCCACGTCTATCAAAAATAGTAACATTAAATTCCTGCAACAATAGCAACCACCTATTCACTCTACCACTAGTCAATGGTTTGTTCATCAAACATTTAATCGCGGAATGATCAGTATGTACAAATACTTCATATCCTGTAATATAGTGCCTAAACTTATTAATTGCAAAAATTACAGCTAAAAACTCTTTCTCTGTAACTGTATAATTTAATTCAGCAGAAGACAAATTCTTACTAATATAATAAATAGCATAGGATTTCTTATTTTCCTCTTGTCCTAAAGCTGTGCCAATAGCCAAATATGAAGCATCAAAGGAAATGTGAAAAGGCAGGGGCCAGTTAGGACCTCTCAAAACGGGTGCCTATACCAACTTTTCCTTCAATGTTTCAAAATACTATTGGCAAGATGTGGACCAAGAAAATTCACTATCCTTAGCTAGAAGTCGAAAAAGAGGGGTAGCTATCTTAGAAAAAAATTCAATGAATCTTATATGGTAACCAACATGTCCTAAAAAACTTCTTACTTTTCTTTGAGTTTTGGGTGCAGGAAGATGTAGAATGATTTCAATCTTTGCTGGATCAACCTGGATACCTTTATCAGAAATCAAATGGCCAAGTACCACTCCCGCTTTGCACATTAATCTACATTTCTTGTATCTCAAAGCGAGATGGGCTTCCTAACAATGAAGAAGTACTTTTTCCATATTTTTGAGAGCTTCCTGAAAAGAATCACCAAACACAGAAAAGTCATCCATATAAATTTCTACAAATTCTAAATTAGCAAAAATAGCCAGGACTGCCTTTTGAAAGGCAGTCGGAGCATTACATAACCCAAAGCGAAATAATTTATAAGCAAAGGTACCCCATGGACATGTAAAAGTAGTTTTGTCCTGATCTTCGGGTGCAATCTGTATCTAGTTATAACCACTGAAGCCATCCAAAAAGGAAAAATATTTCTTTCCTGCAAGGGTATCAAGCACCTAGTCAATGAAAGGGAGAGGGAAGTAATCTTTGAGAGTGGCTTTATTTAATTCTCGATAATCAATACAAATATGCCACCTTCCATCTTTATTAGGAACTAGCACTAATGGAGAGACCCACTGACTGTCGGAAATAGGATAGATAAAACTGGCATCCAAGAGTTTCTGTACTTCTTCCTTCACAATATCTCTTAGTGTTGGATTCATTCGCCTTTGGGGTTGTTGGACAGGTCGGGTTCCTTCTTGAATATAGATATGATGTGTACAAGTTTCAGGAGGGATACCCTTCATATATTCATAGCCCTAAGCAAAGGCACTAAGATGGTTTTTCAAAAAAATCACGAGCTGCTCTTGCTGAGATGAGTCCAAATATGAACTAATATGCAAGGATTTACTAGGGCTAATCTCAACAAGAGTGGTATCAGGCTCAAGAGTACTTAAGGGAGTGGTCCAATGTAGTGGTACAAAATAATGAGAATTGTGATTATCTTGGAAGTCTAGGCTGAAAATCTAGCTCAATGGCTCAAAATTTGGCATAGTGTCTAGATTATTCAGGAAATCTTGAACCTCATCTTCTTGTGAAGATCGAGTATAATGATGGATAAGGGAAATGGCTTGAGTCTCCTCATCACTACTTTGATCCAACCATAAATTATCTCGAAGGTCTTGAATGGATCTAGTAGGGGGGTATAAGGTAACTTTCTTCCTAGAATCCCCATGCGAAATATACATATCACCAGAACGACGTCCAATATATGCATCAGATGTAGCAAGCCATGGTTGACCCAAGATTAAGGGATGTCCTCCTACTGGGTTCTTTTGCTGAAGCACAATGAAATCAGCAGGATATTCCCAAGAATCTAATGAGATGATCACATCGTCCAATACTCCTTCTGGCTTAGTTTTAGATCTATCTGCTAACTCAAGCATAGTGGGAATAGGGCGAAGATGAGATAACCAAAGTTGATCCATGGTTTTCTTAGCCATGACATTAATGGATGCTCCCGGGTCTATAATAACATTAGATACAAGGACATTACCAATCTGAATTGTGGCAACAGGGTTTCCAGGATCAGTATATTTTTCCATAGATACACATCCCGTCATCAACTCTGCTGCCCTACCAACAAATTAAATGGTCTGGGGTTCCAATCTCTTCCTCCTGGGTTTCTTGAGACAGAGTTCCTTAATAATCTTAGTACAAATGGGGATCTCTTTAATGGATTGAAGTAAAGGTATCTTAATAAAAATATTCTGATGCTTAGATGCCAAACTAGTCTCAGAATTAGGCTCACTTCTTTCCATTACTAGCCTCTTTGGGAAGGGAGGCTGGTTGGAAGAAGATGGCAAGGATTCAGAGGGTAAAGGCTACTTAGTGATAGCTTTCGGAGAATGGTTAAGAGTTTCCTCTTCTCCTTTCTCTTCAATAATCACCATAGGTTGTTTCTGAT